>CM035592.1:72534337-72780904 GCA_020423425.1 Chrysopa pallens
AGTGAATTGAGCAGCAACTGTGAACCACAAAAAAAAAAAAAAAACTTGAACTTTAAAATCATTATTTCATATGCAATATGTTGTAGTAGCCGAACACTAAATGTAAACAAGCAATACCAAATGTGGCACTCTTCGATGATTTAAAATAAAATATAAATACACTGCCTACAATGTATAGTTGTCAAATGGTCAGAATCATCATGTTTACTTAAAACAACATACACAATTTCGATGGAATTTTATGGTCTTTGTCGGATATAATTTTGTTGCCCCAAAAAATTAAGTACAACATAAAAATCATGAAATTTTTTATTTTATAATAAATAAATATTCGGGTCGAAACGTTTTTTTGTTGACTGTATATAGAACTTTCTCGTGATGTATGGATATGCTTACTTAACGAGCTATATGTTCAGAACAGCTTTCAGCAGAATGATCAATTCATCAAAATTCAAATGAGTAATGTAAAATTCGTTTCGCGTATTTTAAACAATATTAATTCAAATTGGTTTAATAGGTCGCTAAAGATAATTACACAAATATGGTTGTTTTTTTGGAATATGGTCGGCTTTATTATACTTTAATAGCAAGAAATAGTTTTTTACTAGTTGATATGCGTCGGAGTACCAAGCACTTCAAAACTAATCTGGTAAAAAATTATAATTTTTTTCCACAAAAATTCAAACTAATCTGGTAAAAAATTATAATGTTTTACCAAAATCGAAATGAGCTTGCAAAAAATAACTGATAATAAAAACCTCTAATTAAGTTAAATTAGGGTAGATACATAAAAAAGCACTAATATATTTTCCACTACGTAACCATGGTATAAACTCTCGAAGGTAAATGTTCCTTCGAATATGATGAAAAAAGTAAAGTTTTAAACTGTAACTTTAAAACAATTTTAGCGTATTATTATATTTTAGAAAACAAAACATATCTACAACGTAAAAATAACATATTATATATCTATGTATACCTCTCACTTTCATATTGGGAAAAAACTTGTTATATAATACATCAGTTTAAAATTTTCCATATCAAAAACTTGGAAAATATTATTTGTTATAACATACTAAGACTTTAATTGAGATTTATTATACGTAATGTTAAAGTTCACTTTAATTATATGGACAAAAACTTATATGCCATAAATCACAACCAAAAACATTTAAAAATAAAATTCTACAATCTAGTGTTGTTATCTTTAATGTTCCCCTTGTTGAGTTTGTGTTATATCTATGTTTATGTTGCTTACCGAAAGTTCAACAAATATCGAACGAGGATTTTCCATAATGTATCTTTATTATAGCACAAAAAGTTTTCAAATTCAGATATCATTGCGCTAAAAACGGTTTAAAAGAATATCTTCCAGAATTTATACATGCGTCCAATTTAATATGAAATAAAGCTTGAGAATGCTTTTAATACAATGCAATTTTAAAAGAATATTACTCGGTATTTTACCATAGTAGTAAGGCTACACTCATAATATTTAGGAAATATTTAATATTAATTCAACAGTAGTTTTGGTTTAACGTAATATGAAGTGAATATTACAGAATTAATACCATATTCTTCAGTTATATTCTAATCCTTGTTCTAAAAATATTTTTTTAAACAGTTAATAATTTCAAATATATACTTCTAAATGATAGCTAATTGATAATATTGACTATACCTATACTTAGTTTCAAATTAAAACTTATGGTGTAGATGCAAATCGTGAGGTTGAGAATTAATTTTTCTGTGGCACTACGTATTCCATTATTATTTTCCGATTTGTACATTAAAAGAAATTTTCTGTTGGTTTTTGTTTTTTATCCCCTCTTATAATTCAACGAAACAAAGAATTCTTGACCTTAAATTCTCCAAATGACAAAAACAAATATTAGGGACATTGAAATGTGGACACATCAATTCTTTATATTAATAGAATCCACTTTATTTAAAACACTTACCAATGGTAAAGTAGTAAAAATATAACAAAAATCTGGAATAAATATGAAAATATTAGGAAAGTGTTGTAAAACTTCATTATTTTATTATTCTGTTCGCTTCCACCATATTTGAGTACATTGGATTTTTAGATTTATTTTTAAGTAAAAATGATCTGGTTTAAAGTTCAAATAAAATAATGTTAAAATAATTTTTTAATCTTGTTAACATGTTGAGTTTTTGTTTTTGAATTGATAAAACCATCTTAATCCTGGCAAACATAAATATAATTAAGGGTTTCAAGATGAAAGAATCTAAAATATATCAGTTAAGAAATATTTTTTACTTTTGCAATGACAAGCACTTTCTGTATACTAACTAAACAAGACTTGAGGCATTGTGGAAGTGGTAGAAATAAGAAAAATCAGTGGTATATTTTCTTGCTTTGTTTGTATACATAGCATACATACAAAACGAAAACATACGCATACAATTACAAACGTCATAAATCGTCTCAATACGATTGCGTAACTATACGCTTATTTAACTTTTTTCAATGTTCTGTTACATTTTTGTGAGTCCTACAGGAGTTCTTTTGCACGATATTTACTTGTAACGAAAAATTTATGACTGTAAATGATTATTACATTTTATTTGTTTTATCAGAAAAATACTAAAGTAATTTGAAGTTTGATAATTTCTATAAATGAAAATTTTTTTGAGATTTGTGTTCTTCTGTTTGGTCATTATGACTTCTTACAAAACAAGTTATTAATATTAAGTCTTTGTATACAGAATGGAGATATAAGTTATTGATGAGTGAGTACAAAACATTATAAAAAATTGGATCCTTTTGAGTCTCTTGTAAATTTGTATGGATTGATATATATCTTTTGTATGTATTTGAATAATTACTTGAATTCAAATTGGTTTGAATTTAAAATGGTTGAAATCTCAATAAAAAATAAAAGTAATTATACATTTTTTAACGTTAAGCAAGGTAGATTCTAGAGTGCTAAAGTTACTATAAATTATAGGTTAAATGTTTATACAGCACGAGAGCACTGTCGTCTCCGAGGTAAAAACACAAACTACTGCGTAAAACGAATACAAACTAAAATGTATTATTTTATGAATATGAATTAAATTATAACAATATCAGCAATAATTTTTTTTCGTTGAGCAAGGAACTTTTAAATAAAAATTATTTATAATCGAAAACGTCAAAAAACAATACGGACAGTATATTGAACAGCGTTCTGTTATAAACATAAACCAATATGGCAGCTTATAAAGAAATGATTTCGCACTATCCGAACCTGATGTCATACTTCACATTGGTCGTAGTGTACAGTAGAATACCCTAATAAAATAATAATATAGACAAAAAATCTTTGAGGCAAATTTGGCCATAAATGTTGATTAGAATTTCACATTTATTTTCACAATATTTCAATTTCACCAAGTTTTTTTCGAGAAAAGTTGTTTGTATTTATAACTAGATTGCGCATGCTAAAATTCATTAAATTTGGATAATTATACATATTTATATGAATAGGTTCATCATCCATCAGTATTTCAATGTCTACATCCAACGTAGATGCTCTATAATTTTGATACGCAAGTGATAATACCTCAAAGTACACTTTTTGAACCGCTGAATGCCAGTTACTTTTTGAGAATGCAAATAAAATATACTTGTGAACAAATGTCAAATCTTTCTCTAGACAATCTTACGATTTTTCATAGTCTCTAATTTATTATTTACTTTTTTCGCGTATATAAGTAGGTAATATTAAGTTTACTAGAAAATGTATACATCTGGCCACTTTGAAGATATTCAAGGTGTTCTGTTATGGGGTATTGACATTCAAAGACAGATGCATGATATTCATAAAATTTGTCCACTTTGAAGTACACAACTTTATTTTAATACATTTATCCAGTCCGTAAAACACAACATACTTATACTCAAGTGTAATTAAAGAATTACTGTATATAAGGTGAATTCTATATCAAATACATACAAGTTTGGACAGAAGATGCTTTTATCGTTTCTTAAGTTTTGTTACTTTCCTAATTTGAAATAAATAAGACTTTCAGAAAACACTAACGTAGAACATTCTGAATACAATGTCGCTTACACGTGGTACAAAAAATTTAGTTGTGTAATCAATACAAATTTAAAGGTGAAAATTAAAATTAGAGGTTAGAATGTGGATTTCACACTCAAAACAAGCACAACTTTTGAAATATATCTTTGAAACATGTTATTTAAACATTATTAAGTAAATATTTTCTCCTAATTATCATTATAAATATTAATAAAAATAAATTTTCACACATATTTATAAATCATAAATATGTAAATGAATTTCCGTACAATATTTTAAGATATAAAATAAGTATTGCAACGTTTCAAATAATAAACAAACCATTCTTGTTTTTCGGTATATATCGGTGTTAATGCTTTCAAAATTTCATTAACTACGTTGTTATTTTTGTATTTTTATAATATAAAAATTGATGATAAAAAAGGCTAACAATAACGTATCAAATGGTCAGAGTCATAAAATTTCTAATTAAAAAAAATTATACCATAGAGACTCCATGTATGCATGTATATAAATATATAATGTGTAATAAACCCTACACATGTTTACATCCGTCAAGCTAGCAGAGCAAAGTATTATAAATTTGATTTAAATAGGCTCAAAATTAGGTGCTTTTTAGGAATTGGAAAATAAAAAAATTTACTCAAATTTTTAATTAAGAAGTTATTATGACACATTGGTGCCGTAATATTACGCTGACAGAGCAATTTTAAAATTTAAAGTATAATACAACAAGTAGTAAAATTCATGATGCACGAATATTTGGGTTATTTTGGTTAGATTGATTTATTAATTCAAGGATTGAAGACACATCATAAAAGCACCTAAACAATAGTTTTTTTACTATTTACATTATAGTTTTATTTCAGAATTGCTCTGCTAGTGTGATATCATGGTAGCAGTGAATCTAAATGACTCAATTTTTTTAATAAAAAAATTGAGCACGTAGTTTCATCTTGCATTTAAAAAGCACTTAAAAGCACCCTATTTAGAACATATTAGCATTCAATTTTAATTACTTTTTTCTGTTACTTCAAGACATCACTGCAACAATAACACTTTTTTTTATCTGTGATTCATGTTAGTTAATCTGTGAATTTATCTTTTTTTTTTTTAATTTTTAGTAAATTAATTTATTGATTGCACACTATTTAAGGACCTAAAATGTACTGTGGTACTTGCATTATTTTATACAATTTATTTCATCATGACTCAATTTATTAATTCTAATTGAAAAATATAAGCATCTAAATTAATTTTGCACCACCTAAAAAGTAACTAATTTTGAGTATATTTAAATTCAATCGTGAATTCTTATAAATAATTTTACTCTGCTAGCTTGTGGAGACACATCTTTATATACTATGAAAAAAAGTATTCTAGTTGTCAACAACTAGGACTAAAATTCAACTGTTGACAATTATAGAGTAAATTATTCGATTATAATTTAATCTTATTTGTGTAGAATGTTTGTAGAACATACGTACAGCGTTCTTCAAGGTATAAATTTTTTCCTTTTCTATACTCGAATTAGTTTAATAGATTGTAACTCTAAACTCTTTTATTTTTAAATTTCTCAGGTGTTGAATTTTGTGGGTTGCGTATTTTCGAATTTTCTTTTTTTCTAATCCACCCCAATATTGAGCCGAATAAAACAAAAAACTACTCAAAGTCGAGGAATTTTCGAGTTTTTATGTCACTTAAGGTAATTTATTTATATATAGAGATATGAGAGTAGAATTTCAATAACAAAGTTGATAAGTTTCGGCCTCATACAATTTATTGTTGTTGGCCTCAAGCAACAAATTAAGTCACGTTACACCCACGCGACAAAGCTATATTTGTTTAACTATGTCGCTGGTAAAGAATAGATAAAACTTGTCACAACTGTTCAAAACTCATTTATAGTATAATGGTTTTTTGTTCTTTGTTTATCGTTTGCTGTTTCCTTTTCCTAATAAAAATAAATATACACCTATCACCAAATTATTATTTTTTATATATAAAAAAAACTAGTTCCATTTCATCAACTATATGTCAGTTCACCCACCTGTTCATTATTATAAAATAGATAGAAAACTGAAATCTAAATGTCATTTTACTTATATTGATTTTATTCGACCCAATGCAAGCTTAAACTGTTTAGACAACTTATTTCATGTTATTGATTGATGTCATAGTGCATTATTGTTGGTATTAAACCAATATTTAATAAAATAATGATTATATTAACAATTAAATGTGATATATTATATCTTGAATTGTTATCACTTTGAGTCAAAAAAAAGAAAGAAAGTTCTGATGTAATTGAAGTATTTAACTTCTTCATGACCGGTTTTTATATGTTTAACTAGTGGATCATTTTGTTGCTCCGCAGCATTAATTGTTGATAATAATTCAAATGTTTAAATTTAAATCTTAAATTCTAAACAACTGTGACAATTTCCAAACAGACATGATACTATTTATCTTTCAAATCACACATAAAAATTGATGAGTGTATGTTGTCCTCTCAATAATCTCCAACTGATCCAGTTTGATAGTACAAAAGATAGGTCAAAAGATAGTTATTGAGTGTTCTTAGAACAAATTATATAATATGTATTTATTACAATACCGAATTAATGGATATTTGTGTGGATATAAGGAATGAAAAATTTCTTAAGATTTTCTAAGAAATTCAGAAGTGTTTTGAAATAAAAACGGTATTAACGTGGGGTGTAATTCTTAATTTTTCGACATATAATACATTTTTTTACTGTTTGAATACTTTTGCCGGTATTGGTTGAAGTGTTTAAAATATATCCCAACCAATTATAAAATAAGTATTCCTAAAGTGAATTAATTTAAAAAACGTAGTATTTTAGCTCTTTTTAAAATTTACTGTTGGTATAATTGTATATAATTTTATAAAATTTTTTATCTTTTTATAAAATCCATTTTTATTTTATCATGGATATTGGATACATACATACCGGACCATATTCCTGAAGTGTGAATATTTTTCTATTCGAATCATAAGAAATAACTGGTTTTAATTTAATATAAAAATATAGTTTCAAGTACTGTGTTTCAACAATTTTTTGCTATTGAGTATGAACTAACAGATTCATGCCAAATCAATAAGTAACAATGGTATTTTCATCTTCAATATTGGCAATGTATCAGAAAATAAATTAAAACATTATTGAACTTGAAAATCAATTGTCGAAATAGATTTACTTCTCTAAAAATTACTGTTAACATACGAAAATTTTTACGAATCATCTGAATACAACGTAACGTATATAAATGTATATATGGGAAAAGTTTGCATTTTTTTAAAACAAATAAAAAACATTAAAAAAAAGTTTAAGCGCCAAGTGTTCCATAACATAAACGAAGTAACTGTGTAGTTGATCCAATTGAAAATTTATAAAATAAATGGCTTCATGATACTATTACGATATATAAAATAGATACAATGTTACAAAAGATTGAATTTTGTTAAAAAATAAATATATTTTGTTTGAGTTTAAATTGAATATTAGCTTCAATTTATTAGACATATTTGTTATCTTAATAAATCAAATGTGCTTTTTATACTAAACATAAAAAATATGTGAAAGTATATTAATTTTAGTCTAATGTTTGAAACGATAGGAAATATTGACCGCATAAACAAAATTTTGGTATAGATATTCATAGAATCATAATCCTATAGTTAGTCCATTGTTGCCCGCCAGTCCGTCATCATGATAAATAAAATTTTGGTGGTTTATTCCTAACATAAAAAGTGAGTTTAAGTTCGTGAATGAGCAAAATCGATTGGGTCATATGAATTCTTGATCCAACTTTTGAATCATAAAAATAGAAGAGTAATTCAAAAAATACAAATTTTTTTTTTTAAATCGAACAACTTTTGATTGAAATTTTTTTTGTAAAATGTTGTAATTTGCCACAATCAAGGCAAAAATTTAGCTGATTATCACATATCGGTAATTACAATACAGATTAATTTACAAGTATATATAATTTTATGAATGCTAATTAAAAGTAGTCCAAACAATGTACAATATTCAATCACAAAACGTGTATCTAAACAAGTAACCCTGTTAGTTGTAATCTTCATTTGTTTGAAGTGAACACTTTTATTCAATTAATTCCATTGTTTTCATTCGTCCGTTAATTCAGAATTCCAAACGTAATTTCTTTGTTATTCTTCGTTTAAATGATTTTCAATTTTTTATGAAACTAATGAATCGATATATATTTAATTTTGTGTAGATTGAATATTATATCTTTTGAAAATGCTTATATGAAAGGTAATGGTTGAGCAGGAGTAAATAAAATCGATGTTAATCGAGAAACGTGAACGATTTACGACAATTAGGTACTAACCAACCAACAGATTTGAAATATTTAATATATTTGAAGGCATAACATATAGGACGGTCAGTAGTTGCAAATCTAACACATAAAGTAAAAAATTGGTAAATATATTCTACCAAAGCATTAAAAATTTTGTCACCAAGAATTTATTTTAGCATGCAATAACAACTCGATTACATTGGATGCATACCCATAAAATTTGCAACAAGTTTTTATTCTCGAAATACATGAAATATGTCAGACTACATTTATTTTAGTTTAAAGACTATAACGATAGAAAATATTGGAGACGCAAACAATTTTAGTATACGTGTTCATAGAATCAACTAGTAAATCCGTTTCCGTATGTTTGTTCCTCTTCACATAATAACTCAAAAAAGAGACAAGCAAACAGAAATTTTTGTCGACATATTCTAGATATAAGGAGTAAGTTAAGGATCGTGAAAGAGCAAAATCGAATCATTTGGCCAAATTGACTGACCTATGACCCAAGTTTTAAAATGTAAGAGATAGAAGAAAAATTGTGAAACAAAAAAATTTTTGTTTTTTTAAAGGAAACAATTTTTGTTTGAATTATTTTTGTAAAATGTTACAAAATATATAAAATTAACATCAAATTCAAAACTTGTGTAAAACTCGAAGACTAAACTGGACAAATCGACAAAACACTTTTTTATTTTGATCTAAACCTAGAATATAATATATATTACTAGTAGGTTATGAGCATGGTATATCGAATTTTCAGACTAAAATAAGTATGAACTTGCATAATAGTGATCTAAAAAACAGACCATGCATTATTGCTACTTCATAACCGATATTGAATTATCATACACAAACGAGGAACAATGGAAATAGTGCTTTCATTGAATTAAATCCATTTTTCCGATTTGTGTGTTGTACAACATTGAATTTTTTTAAACCATTAATATACTCAGAAACATGTCTGAATAATTAAAACAAGAACTTACCCACATCATCGTATCGTTTGAATTATACAATCTCCAAATTACTTCTTGACAATTATGTACATACAGTATTAGCGACATAACTGTAATAGATATTCTAAAATGTTTATGTATTATAAATTCATTTATAATAACCAATAAATTATTTACGATATAATACATGATATTATATTGGATACTAATGTAAACAGTACTGTACTGAGACTAACTACACAGTTGCAAAATGAATACTCCAATACATAAATCACTAAAGTGTAATAATAATAATTCATTTCCTTATCCTCGAGTGCATGATTTGATGTGATTTGAATTATGAGGTGGTTTTCATTTCCTGAAGTTGAACATTTAATATATACTCAATCGAATTGGAAACATACCATCTTATTTACCACTATACATATACCTTGCGTACACTAACTGTATATTATAAATATAAGAATTAGATACAAGATTATTGTAACTTTAAATAGCAGCTATTGTTATCCTGAGAATTTCGATATTCTATCTGGTGGTATAAATAGGAACTAGAGTTTGTAGAATAAACAACTGACAAACTATTCAATAATCTTTTATCTATGGATAAAGTCTGAATGTCAGTTACCGCTTATTAAAAAAAAAAAAAAGTTTATTTATATATAAAAGATAGTTACACTTCGTGTTAGTTACACTATTTATAACTCAGGAACGGCTGAATTAATTTGGATGAAAATTGGTAGAGAGGCTTAGTAGCAAGTGACACACACAGGATAGGATGAACATTTTTATCCCGGTCCCGGGAAAAAAAAGTGATATAAAAAATCCCAACTGAGAGCAAAATTAAAAAATCAAACATCAGACGAACCGTTCATTTGTTAAAAATGGTAGAGCAAAACGCAACTGATATGGATTAATAATACACAACTAACGGCTAAACGTAATGTTGCGTATGGTTTATGGTAATGTTAAGTATGGTTGAAAATTTTACAATTAACAAAACACAATTAACAGAAAAACGTAATGTTGTCTATAGTTAAGTATGGTTGAAAATTTGACAATTTGAAATTTTAAAGTTGACCGGTTGATGCATTTTTTTCGAGTTTCTATTGGCAGCCTGGAGGCAGCCCGTAAAAAGGCTCGGTTGGCAATAAGAAATCGTCGAGCAAACCCCAGATCAAGAACTAGATAATTTTCTACACACAAGAAGAAATTTTTCAAGTACTGATTTGTATCGAGCAGTGTTTCGATACGATTGCAGCACTGATTACTGCTTGCATACTAGGTTTCGTATTGGACCAATGGACGTTGTTTGCCACTTACTGGGAAAGTGAAATTACCATTATTGATTCCACCACCCGAGCCATTGCATTCATTTCTTCCTAGTGAAACAGCCTTAGTTTCTTTTCACCCCTTTATACTTATGCTAAAAATATGAATGTAAGTTTTATATACAAAATACTAATTCTACTGTTTTAATTTCAGGTGAACTACCAAGAAGGTTAGCTCGATGAGTTATTACGCATATCCTTTGATGATTCGTCAATATTTGACAACTATTTGCTGCGGTTTCGTCGATTGCTTCAGCAGTACTGCGTCGATATGTACGTCAAAATAGTAACGGAGCGCTTAACTTTTATTTGGTGATTTGGTTTTCACGTGATGCACGTGATGTTGTTTATCTTCCCGAATAAACAACAAGTGATCGTCACGAAATCACAGCACGTGTATTCAGGCAAAAAATACGGTCCCTGATTACATTGTCAAACAATGCGTCTTTGAAGATACTCGATGCTGGATGTATTCAATCGAATTGCAAAAACGAGGTCTACAGCACGCACACATAATTATCTTAGTCGTATGGATACAATTCCTCCAAAGAATGATGAAAGCATCTATTTGCGGGTGTTGCTGGTAAATGTGCCTGAACCAACATCATTTACGTCACTACGGACTGTTAATGGTATAATATTTCCATCATATTGTGCTGTATCTCAAGAACTCAATTAACTAGAAAACAATACCCATTGGGATACGACAATCGTTGAAGCAAATTACTTTCCATCTCCAAATAAGATACGCACATTATTTGCTATCATCATTTCGACATGATTTTCATCTAACCCATCGAATCAGTGGCACAAATACAAGGATATTATGTTAGAACACATTTTACATCAAATTCGCGTCAGTTCAAGAATCCCAATCTTGAGATGAATGAGGAGATACATAATCGGGCTTTGGTCTTGATCGAATACATGTGTTACCTCTTGTGCGGTAATTTATTAGTTAGGTTAGGAATGCCAGCGCCATATCGTGAAATGAATGGCGTATTTAATCAAGAATTGGAACGGGAACATGAATATGATCTTCAGTAGTTAGATTTAGTAGTTCAAACGAATGTACCCCTATTGCGTCCCTAACAGAGGGAAGTTTATAACACATTATTGAGTGCAATTGATGATAAAAGTGGCGGTTTATATTTTCTGGATGCCCCCGATGGAACAGCTAAAATATTCCACATGTCCGTAGTCTTAGCCACTGTTCGTGCCAGATCGAACATTGTGGTTGCTGTTGCTCCTTCTGGAATAGCAGCCACGTTGTTTGAAGGATGCCGTACGGCTCATTAAAATTTTCAAACTTTTGAAGATCGAACATATAATATTGCAAAACATTCCGCAATGGCCAAAGTTTTAAATATTCATTGAAATATTTACACCTTTCTTTAGTATATTTAATTTACACCTTTCTTTAATCAGTTAATTTATCTAAAAAGATACAGCTGATGTAAATATACAACTTTCTTTTATTTAATTTAATTGCATTTTAGTTTACGTCACAAATAAAAATTTTTCGAAGCAAGTATTGAGTAAGTACTATGGCACGTGTGTTTTGATATCAGCTGATTAAACTATCCTAACATCTCTAGTTAATTTTTATATCACCAGATGACCGAAAATTACACCATGGCCTTTCCAAAGTTCCAAATTAAAAAGCAAATGTTTTGTATTGAACCCTCACATAGCGTAACGCAATCACAGGCACAGCGTGATTTTTTTTTTAAATACACAAATGAATGGGCCAGCGAAAATTGACCACAAGACGCTACACAGCAGACTGGCGGGACGTGACAATCTCGTGATACAGTACCCGAGACACTATAGTGCAATTGATTTTTATATTTGAAGTTAGTTATATATATTGTGCTCAAAGAGGTCATTACTGAATGTTTTTAAAATTTATCAAAAATTAATTTCTGAAATGTTATTTATATAAAATATTCACCGTATAAAGTAACATTTTGCAAGAACACGAACCATTTATAAACGTCAGTAAATTTGAAACACTCGTATCAACGATATACATTTTAGGATTAGAATACTGTTTATATATTATCTTATAATGGCCAAAAGAACTGCGTGATAATAACGTTCTCCAACATAACATCATTTTTGTTCGGTGCTACACGCACCGCAAATTGCACCAGACCTTAAGCTATTTTCAGAAAACAACAAGAAGACGTGATTATCCATTAGCACAAATAACTAGCATAATGTTTTGTTCTCACTATTTGTCACATTCTAAAACATCTGATACCTTTGGTGATAGGACTTCTAATGGATTCTGAACAAAGGTGATTATTTGGCGTTTTAGTTATTAATATCTGGATGACCGAGCTTTGCTCGGTATTTTTTTTTTTTTTTATAAATTGTGTTTTTTGGAAATTATATTACGTCGAGGCGGAAGACGAGTCCAGCACGCTAACACTTAGCCACTCCAATGACTTTAAATATTAAACAAATATATCATTACATTATAAAGAATTATACAATTATAATAACAAAATCTTATTTGAAAAATATTATTCACTTTATTGTGTTGTTTTGTTGGGTTGGGTTGGGTTTTAACTGTAAAAAAATTTAATTTTAATCGTCGATCGAGCCGGGATTCGAACGCGGGATCTCTGTATAAGAGCCTCGCACGCTAACACATAGCCACTCCAATGACTATATGACTATAAATATTAAACAAATATATTATTACATTATAAAAAATTAACGATAAAATACGAATAAAATGACATTTTTTAAAAATGATTCCTAGCTAGATCGATTTATCGCCCCCGAAACCCCCTATATACTGAATTTCATGAAAATCGTTGGAGCTGATTCCGAGATTCCAATTATATATATACAAGAATTGCTCATTTAAATATATAAGATAATCTAGCCCCTAATAAAGTCTGAAACTTAAACTCAGATGCACTTAAAGCACATTAAATCGTCAATACATGTATTACCTATAAATTTTACATTATTCCTACGACTAACATAGTTTCATTTCAGTTCAATGGGACTCACTTCGAATCCTACTGAAATCATTTAAATTTAATTTAATTTAATTTTTTTTTTTTTTTTACAAATTATTTGAATTTCAAATTAATTGATTTTGGTTTTCATGGAAATGACGCAAAACGGATTTGTCTCATATTCCAAGTGATAGCTTATAAAATATTCATACACGATGGTCATGTATCATATATATATATATATATATATATAATATATATATATATATATATATATATATATATATATATATATATATATATATATATATATATCGGTCATCCAGATATTAATAACTAAAACGCCAAATAATCACCTTTGTTCAGAATCCATTAGAAGTCCTATCACCAAAGGTATCAGATGTTTTAGAATGTGACAAATAGTGAGAACAAAACATTATGCTAGTTATTTGTGCTAGTGGATAATCACGTCTTCTTGTTGTTTTCTGAAAATAGCTTAAGGTCTGGTGCAATTTGCGGTGCGTGTAGCACCGAACAAAAATGATGTTATGTTGGAGAACGTTATTATCACGCAGTTCTTTTGGCCATTATAAGATAATATATAAACAGTATTCTAATCCTAAAATGTATATCGTTGATACGAGTGTTTCAAATTTACTGACGTTTATAAATGGTTCGTGTCCTTGCAAAATGTTACTTTATACGGTGAATATTTTATATAAATAACATTTCAGAAATTAATTTTTGATAAATTTTAAAAACATTCAGTAATGACCTCTTTGAGCACAATATATATAACTAACTTCAAATATAAAAATCAATTGCACTATAGTGTCTCGGGTACTGTATCACGAGATTGTCACGTCCCGCCAGTCTGCTGTGTAGCGTCTTGTGGTCAATTTTCGCTGGCCCATTCATTTGTGTATTTAAAAAAAAAATCACGCTGTGCCTGTGATTGCGTTACGCTATGTGAGGGTTCAATACAAAACATTTGCTTTTTAATTTGGAACTTTGGAAAGGCCATGGTGTAATTTTCGGTCATCTGGTGATATAAAAATTAACTAGAGATGTTAGGATAGTTTAATCAGCTGATATCAAAACACACGTGCCATAGTACTTACTCAATACTTGCTTCGAAAAATTTTTATTTGTGACGTAAACTAAAATGCAATTAAATTAAATAAAAGAAAGTTGTATATTTACATCAGCTATATCTTTTTAGATAAATTAACTGATTAAAGAAAGGTGTAAATTAAATATACTAAAGAAAGGTGTAAATATTTCAATGAATATTTAAAACTTTGGCCATTGCGGAATGTTTTGCAATATTATATGTTCGATCTTCAAAAGTTTGAAAATTTTAATGAGCCGTACGGCATCCTTCAAACAACGTGGCTGCTATTCCAGAAGGAGCAACAGCAACCACAATGTTCGATCTGGCACGAACAGTGGCTAAGACTACGGACATGTGGAATATTTTAGCTGTTCCATCGGGGGCATCCAGAAAATATAAACCGCCACTTTTATCATCAATTGCACTCAATAATGTGTTATAAACTTCCCTCTGTTAGGGACGCAATAGGGGTACATTCGTTTGAACTACTAAATCTAACTACTGAAGATCATATTCATGTTCCCGTTCCAATTCTTGATTAAATACGCCATTCATTTCACGATATGGCGCTGGCATTCCTAACCTAACTAATAAATTACCGCACAAGAGGTAACACATGTATTCGATCAAGACCAAAGCCCGATTATGTATCTCCTCATTCATCTCAAGATTGGGATTCTTGTAATGACGCAAAACGGATTTGTCTCATATTCCAAGTGATAGCTTATAAAATATTCATACACGATGGTCATGTATCATATATATATATATATATATATATATATATATATATATATATATATATATATATATATATATATATATATATATATATATATATATATATATATATATATATATATATATATATATATATATATATATATATATATATATATATATATATATATATATATATATATATATATATATATATATAGCACCAATATCCATATGGCTAGCATAGTTGATTTTGCCTACGAAAATATGCCGTTGGAAACATTACTGAATTAAAATAAAAATCATAATTAAATGCAGCTAGTGACCCCAGTATCTTACATAGAATTGTTAACTTATCCATGTAACATTCGATGATCATTTAGTACATACATCATATAATACATACTTATTTTTACTAAAACATACTTATTTTTTCATTTTCTACAATTTACCTACTAAATACAGAAAAAACATAAGTGCCTGCAAGTCGGCATGTTGTGCTATAGACTCCGACAAAAATTGTGTTATATTCTCAGCCAAAATAAATAATAATAAAAAACAGTATAAAATAATAAAAATAAAAATATATGCATTTATTTATACTCAATAAATCCCTCATAGGGATTAACAAGACAACTGTGGCTTATAAAGCTGCTTAGTAACCTTAGGTACCTTAAATTAGTGGTCACTTATAAAATCTTTAGTCTACAAAACAATAAGAACACATAATATTCAATGATGATAAACTAACACGTCTAAATAATCCAGTATGCACACTGTTATATGGAAAGTATTTATAAATGATATGTTTTGGATATTCGTCCGTAATGCACACGCTTATAGTATAGTAAAATGTTCGATGTATAACACACAACAAGAGGAATTTAACCGTGCCTTATTTGACCCTTTTTGTATAGAATACAACTAACTTGTATGTGACTGTCTAAAACGTATCTTCCAACAATACTTCTTACGATACAGGCATATACATAACATTCTATTTACTTTGGGTTTGTTCATTTTGCCTATATAGTTACACATTTTAAAACTTCGATAGAAAGCAATCGCTTCCATTTTGAAAATTTGAGGTGACCATAGGCAAGATATTATGTATGTCACCGCGATTAAATATTCAGCACCTAATCCAAAGTCTAATATGACCTACAAGTCAATAGGTCCATGTCTGTTAAAAATATCTTGAAATAAATTCTGTGGATTGTCGAATGTTTAAAATGAAATAATAATTATTATTAATTATGATTTTCCTAATTCAAAATTGAAAACAAAAACGAATATCTTTCAAGTTGAAGCTTCGGGGTGCATTCAAATATTTTGCTGGCTCAGACACATGAAAACGGTACACTCACCAGAAATTTCTTCCGCGTTCTTTTTGTTCATATAAACAGTTCAAAACAGGTCACTGTTTATTCATATGTGATCCCTAATTCACTTAAACCTTAATTTTCATTTTTTTGGTAAATTATGACAAACTTGATTTCTAATATAATCTTATCCCAAATATGATTTTTGTTGATAATCTTGAATTATCTTCCAATACCTAATCAAAGCTGTAACTTTAATTTTCCTTTAAAATACAATATTTTTTAGAGCTTATATCTTTGACTAAGTGATTTGATTATTAAATAAAGTTTTAGACTGTTTAACGCATTAATTTTTGGATTCATGTCTCGTCTGTGTATTATTACTATCCAGCAGGTTAGGGCTTCGATTCTGGACACTAGTCTTGCTTAAAGCTTATTTTTGGAATTACTGTTTCCATAATTTATTCTTAAATTAAAATAGTTTTAGCAAATTCACTATGAGAAAAAAATTAATTATCATTTCTGTTGATTAATGCATTTATTGTTTCAAACAGTAATATGGTTGATTTAGTCACGAAAGATCATATTCAGTAGCATGGGTTGTTCCGAATATAGTAAAGGTTTTATATGTATATAATTCGAAATGTGGTATGCTTTGTGGTTTATGTTTTGGTGTTTCTTATACTTCAAAAGTTTATCTTAAAATTAAATTACATTTTCATAATATTTAATATGAATGGGCTTTATATTATGTGTGTGGCTATGTTACATGCGTGTCACCTACAAAAAACATAAACAACGGTTATAGAAGTAGACTAACAGTATATTAAATCTAATATTAATTATGAATTTATCACAATAGCATGTTTTTGTATTAAAGGTAAACATTTTTTGTTCACTGCTTTTTAAAATCCTTTGTTGATCTTATCAGTTTTAAGTTTCAAGGAAGTCATGGAATACATTAAAAAATGCTAGTTGTGAAATTTTACATTCTAAATAATAATTTTATAATTTTCTGAAACATTTGAAATAAAATAGAGTGAGGTATGTATGAAGTACCAATATTGGAACTTATAATTGAATGATTATATCAAATAAGCACATCAGGTTGATACCTACTCAATCACGCACATAGCTTTTTAATATACACACACAATATATTTATATAAACTGATAAATATTTAAATAAATAATGACATATTTGGAATTATAACTAAAAGATCGATATTTCCCAACATATTTTATTTCTTTTACGAAACTTGAAACTGCGGTATACTGTCTAGATATTATAAATCTCTTTGAAATAAATACTTAAATAATTAACACGAAACTGAAACCTAAATTGAATGTAATTGAAAAATAAACTTGCTTAATCCTTTTGCTTAAAAATTCGAAACTACAATGAACCGAAATGATAACAGAAACTACAAAATCTAAATATTACAACAAAGTACTTAACTTTATGTTTTACATTTACTATCTTTCTGTCCGTTATTATAATTACTTTGATTATACGAGTATTGTATTTATTTTTTATGCAAAAATATGTTAAAAATATCCAAAGTTTTAGAAAATGGCCAATGCAAACAAAATGAATACAATACGCTTGTATTCATGGTATTTAATAAAATAGATATTTTTCTATTACTATTAAGCATTTTTTAGGATCGAATTATCCATTCATATATACCTTAGTATACACATACGATATTCATTAAACCATAGACTGTCAAAATTGATTTACCATAGATTGTGAATACCATGATAATTGCTTATACTTTTGTTTCACTTTTACGTAAAATCAAGATGCGTTTATTATGTTCAGGATGTTTATTATGATTAGTACACAATCTTGACCTTCTGAAAGCTTTCTTTTTATGTTTATGTTTTTTTGATTTAAATATTCAAAAGTTATACATTTAAAACTGTCAATATACAATATCAATTAACTAATTAAAAATATAATTATAAGATTGGCATTCAAAACAAAAATGCAAGTGACGTTAACGTTAACATTGTTTCTTTGAAATATTGTAAGCATAGAGGAAAAATGAAATATGGAGGCACAGCTATCCGAATGAATATCCGAATAAAATGTACTTATGATTGATTATATGATTTTAGAAGACATGTAGTAAAGTATTTTAAATAAATATGTCTTTGATATATTTGAATTTAATTTTAAAATGACAAATGTTAAGATTTTGATATTGTTTCTACAATCTATATTATATATAAATTCGTAAAAGGCGATCTTTATATTACAAAAACTTTAAATAAATAATATCTTTTTACGTATTCTTTATTTCTAATGCATATATCGAATCGAATATATTTCTAAGTCAAACGAATCAAAATACTTATATAAACAAACAAACAAATAAGCAAAGAGAACAAAAAAACTAAACAAAGCATATACATATTTTACAATAAATAAATAACCAAATATTGTATAAAATTATTAAAATATTTATTATGATTATTGGCATGAATCCAACCAAATATTATACATATATATATACTATAACAATATGTTCTGTTTTGTGTTCATCGTTCATGTATTGATCGAATTTTGAATGAATTGAAATTCGAATCTAGTATGGCTACAATATTTGTATGTCATGTTCGTGTGTCCTCTGTAGACTATAACAATGTTCTGTTGGGAAAATAAACCAATTTTATTCGAAAATCGCCTAGAAACATCTATGAATAATAGAAAATTTCTATTCAAATTAAGAAAGTCTTCAAACTACCTCTATATATATATTTCATAATAGATCTCCCTGAAAAATATACTGACATGAAGCATTAAATCCATTATATAAAATGAATTAGAAGAGCTCATAGCAAAATTATCTTTACTGATGGATATTAATTTTGGTCCATATTATATTGATACAATACACACAAAAATGATCCACCTGGACCTTATTAAACTATCAGTGAATATAATTCATTGTATTTTGAATACTGAATGTGGATAGTATAATCAATAATTATAACTCATATCAATTTAGAAATGTTGTTACAATGAGATTTGAAAAAACATGTTTCTCTATTATAAAGAGGTATCACTTTACAATTTGCTTTCGATACGATTATTGATGTTTTAACTTATATTCTCCGAATTGCTCCAATTACTATTCAATAAGTAGAAAATCAATATATATATATATATATATATATATATATATATATATATATATATATATATATATATATATATATATATATATATATATATATATATATTTACAAATTTATTAATTTTGTATTTAGAAAAAGTTTTATTTTAATTTTTATTGATAAGGCATTAAAAAACATTCAACCCTTAATTTTTTCCACTAAATTTTTTATATTATACTGACTGACAGGTCGTTAAGTAAGAGTTATGCACTCAATACAGAGAAACTATTTCAATTAATTTAAATCAAACATAGCTATCCTCAAAGAATTTTATTTGATCCATAATGATGATCAGTTGAGACTAAATCACGTATAATTAAATTATATCAATTGGAATACAAATAAGTATACGATGGTCTACCTAAAAAAGTCCAACTAAAGACAGTAGGAATGGAATATAAATATGCCTATATTAAATCACTGGATTATGAGCTAAGAATAACAATAATCATTTAATATCAAGCCTTCAATCTCAATTTTTGTAAGAGACTGGACTGGAAATCTATGATAAATGACTGTATTGCTTACTACTCTTTAAAAGCCAACTCTTCAAGTAAACGAAAAGAGAGTTCCGTAAACAAAATTGTTTATAGAGGTCGAATATGCCAAGACAATAGATAAGAGAATACATTAACTTTTAAATATATTTATAGTATAAGCTCTCAAAGACATTCTTAGAACCATTTTATGTTTAATGATTCCACGTGGATGTTACGAAAATTGCTGGTTGAAATACCCGTAGTTAAGTTAAAACCAATATATTGTTAATAAGTTTCTGATTTCAATTTTCAATCGACTTATCGTTAAATAATAACTTAATACTAGAAGACCCAAATACGTAAAAGGCTACGAATTTTTTTATTGAAATTATTTCGTAAATTTATATTTTGGTTATTTTACAAAACACAAAACATTATTATTATACCACAAAAATAAACTTCCGTTATTAATTAATTAATACGAGGGATAACGGTGGGATGACTGCACTTTTAAGCTTATACAACCATGTAATTAATTTTAAATAAAAAGCTGTATGCTAATGCTCACACTTTTGTTATTCTTTACAAGTCGCTAGTCCTTCCAGAGACAACGCGTAATTGGAATCCGTCCCGTATTCTCTTTCTAAATCTGAAATTCCTCATAAAAACTCTCTTAAAAGCGCAGCCATTCCTCATCATCCATGTATTAATGAATAAATAAAGGAATTTCAATAAATAAATACTAACACTTTTGTAATATGTAATATGTAATATGATATTTTACAAAATTGCCAAAAAATTATTTTACTAAATATTTTTAATTAGTTTATGAAATATTTTCATAACGTGCCTATTGATAATCCAACATCAATTGCAATTTAATATTATAATTAATATAATAGTATTTTAAAACTATACCAAAAAATATGTTATAATGTCTGTGTGCTTAGTACATGTTTATCAAATTTTGAAAATGATAATATTTGATATAAAATTTATGTACACACACACAAAGTTTCCACGAAATATTGAGGATATCACTTTTTGCTACAATATTATATTTTCCTTTTATATACTATTATACTTCCGTTATCAAATTCGTCCGCTGTGTTCAGAAAATGTCTGTTAATCATAATCATAAGTAATCATAAGAATGAATTTGAAATCTTTTTTTAAAAATTAATTTGCACTTGTATATTTAATTTGTATTTGTTGTATTAAAAAAAATAAAAAAAATCAAACTATTTTATTATTTTGATCACTGATTGAAAATATGAACTTTAATAATATGGAAATTTATAGACATATTATTATTTAATAACAGCCTTGCTAATCAGGTATTAATAGTATCAGTGCAGTGCGATTTTATACAATATAGTCGCATTGATTAGTAATAAATTAAGTAGACATAGTTATATCTTGCTCTACATAAATTAAAAGTATTCCAAATTGGTTTGAATAGATTCACATACATACATAGTCGCAAGCAACATTCACTAAGCAATCCCTTGTTTGTCTATATCCTGCACTCTATATTTCCACTTCTGTTTCCTGGACTCTTCTACCCAAACATTACAGATGAATATACTTAATTTAAGTAATTTCTGAAGCTATGTTATTTCTTATCACGACAGAATCTAATGAAAAGTTTATTAATCGTATACCTACATTTTTTCCAATTTATCAAGTGATATTTCGAAGCGAATATCTTTCTAAATGACTTATGAGCAAACGTTCACTTTCACGAGCCACTTTTATTTTCAAATGAAACGTAGTTTCACGTTGTGATTAAAATAGGAATGATTTATTATGTATGTATATGGTTTCATGGACCTTAACATTATTACGTGACTAATGACTTAGCTAGTGTACACAAATAGGTTCGTATGCATATAACATTCCATATTAAATGGACTAGTAGTTTCAAAGGTTAAACTAAACCAAAAAATCTTCAGTTTCATTATGTTCGTGTTAATAAGCGAATATTTCCGAAATCATATTTCAGATTCTATTCAACCAAGAATATTACACAAACGTCCTGTATATATATTTGCACGCATATAGAGTTGACACATTCAACTCAATATTACAATTATTATTTAGAAGTAAATAATAAATTATATTATTATGATATGAAACTAAATATGTTAAAACCACACCAAATTAAAACACAATAATTAATGTACCTTCTCTGAATTTATTATTTATATAAACATAATTAACATAAAATAATGTTTAATACAGTATTTTATTTTAATTATATTAGGTGCTAATTTTAATTGAAAAAAAGCTTTTTATATAATTTGAACCTATGTTATGTTGTTATTGAAAAATTACTATTAAAAAATTATTTAAAATATTCTAAAATTAAACATTGTTTTCTTTACATTGAATAACAGAATGAAAACAGTTATGTATTTATATCTGTTAAAAAGTAGAATCGCATAATTTACCGAACCCTCACTTCGTTCGGTAAAACTAGACGATTTTGCATTTCACTTGTTTATGTCTATCAAAGTTTGTTTTGCTGTAACTTTCGAACCTCTGGTCCAATTTGACGAAATTTGCTAGTCGTATTGATCACACTCAGAACTTTTGGGACAGTTTCGTTTACCCTTTCGAAAAAAAAAAAATTTTATCTCTTAAATAATAACCTTTTTTTCTAAATAAATTTAACAAAGATTGAATAACCGGTTTGAAATACGAGATTTATGTTTCGAAAGCAGGTTCTCTCAACTCTAGCCTACTGTACTATCTATTTAATTATTGTGAATTTATAATAATTAATTTGTTCAATTAAGATCATTTTTTGAATTGTGATATCTTTAAAATTTTGTGTACCTATTATTTATAACTTTTTATTTACTACTGAGTGAGGTATACAGTTCACAGAACTACCAGTTTTAAATAAACGCATGCAATTAATTTGGGAAGCAACAAGGCACAAACATTTTAATGACTACCATACCTTAATTGGAATTTATTACTTTTTTTAATGTTCTTTGCAGTTAAAAAGTTGGAACATTTTTTTTGTTTCTTCTCAGTGAACCACCCCACCCAAGTCTGCTTCTTTTGTATATCAAGAAATAAGTAAAGATTTTTACAGCGAAAATCTGTTTTATTATTCTCCAGCGCTAAAAATACTTGGTCATAAACAATAATTAAAATCTTCTAAATTCAAGTAAGCAGAGGCAGTTGATAATTGATACTTATACTAGTTAATTCGAATTTAATAAACTTTATAATAATATATTCAAAGAATACCTCTTTAAATACTTTTTTACCTTCTGCTTACCAAATAAATTTCTATAAATAATAATGAGTCGGTTCACTGTTCGTGAGATAAACGATGATGCTAAAGCAACTGTGTTTCGAGTCGGAAATGATTTTAGATTGTAGGCTTAAAAGTTATACTGTAAGTGACAATCTATCTTAGAAACATTACTTATCAATTACAAAATAAATAAAAATTTTGTTAATTTAAAATTTTAAATAATCATCTATGTATTAAAATAAAATATTGAAAGTTTCCTACAAAATCCTCATAACACCTTATTTTTCCAGACATTAAGTGAAAAATTTCTCTACCGGATACCAGAAACAGTATTGAAATCATTATCTGTTCATAGACTTTGGATTGCAATAATAAGGTTGTTTGACCAAATATATATAAAAAATACATTTCTATTTATACAATAAAAGAAGGATCATGTTCAAAAAATAAATCAAAATTTTCGGAATTAACAGTTTTCATAGCCTTCCAATGTACAATTCTTATAAATTACCAAATTATATACCAAGTAATTAAAATTGTAATAATATACCAAGGTATATTATTACAATTTTAATAAATAAATCAAGAACCGTAAAATATCACGATATTGACAAAGCGTAAAATATCATAAAATATAACTACCAAATCGATAATCATCCAAACTTTCTAAGCAAGCTAATACAATTCCAAATAATTCTGATTAATCTAATGAAGTTTTATTAAAATTTATGTCATTCACGACTTATTAAATGATTTTATTTTTAAATTTATCATATCGGTAATTTATCGGTTTTACTTACGAACTTATTGTTTGAAGCTGGATCTTACCTAGAAAAAAAATTTTAATTCTCAAAACAGTTTAATATATTTACGTGTTTATCAGTTTAATGGTAATTGTTCAACATGGTTCATTTGATAATAAGGAGCTCATGTAAATTCGGAAATATGCATTCGAGACATTTTGTTCAAAAACAAACTCATGTAACTATAGAAAAACTTACATGTATTGGATAT
The DNA here is from genome assembly GCA_020423425.1 of Chrysopa pallens. Classification (NCBI taxonomy): domain Eukaryota; kingdom Metazoa; phylum Arthropoda; class Insecta; order Neuroptera; family Chrysopidae; genus Chrysopa; species Chrysopa pallens. Next base: position 72,559,120 of record CM035592.1, read on the forward strand.
AGGATGAGATAAATGTTTGGAGAAATACAGGTTACATGAAATGCACACGCAGAATTTATACATGCGTCTATTAATGCATGCGCCTGATCAAAATTTTCATGAAACCAGTTGTGTATTATTGTCAATGGTGGAATTTTTTTGACATTTTGTCTAAATCAACAATGATTCTTAATTAAAATATCTGTTTCGATGCTTGTCATAACTATCTTTTTATATTTAGACATTAATTATTATTTATTAATTTAATACTCATTCTTAGTCATTTCGTCAATTCAAAACAGAAACCGTAGGCTTTTCTTGTAGGCAATAATTAGAAAAAATTTAAAACTAAACGTAAAATATTAAACCAAATTATGATGTTTGTTCTCCAATGACCTAACAATTAATAAACATCGTCGTTTATGAATTTACATATGTATATATTAACGATAAATATAAAATCAAGAATTCGTTATACATTGTCTAAGTAAGGCTTTGGATAATTTATAAAAAACAGTTTATAAAATAAGGTTTTAACACATATTCGAAAGGCACAGTAATTAAACCATTATATTCTGTAAGATCGCATATCAAGGAGTATTTGAATTTTTTATTAACAATATAAATGTACAGTCGCAAAAAATCATCCCTAGTCTAAAGCAGCCAGTATCCTATTTTTTTAGGAACCAACGTCACCTAGTTTGATTATAACAAAACAAAAACTAATTATATAAAACGGTTATTTAAAAAAAAAAATGTAAATGAAATTTCCCATATTCTACAAAATAATTAAAAAAATCAATAAAACTATTCAAGATTTTTGGTTGACATATTTTCGAATTTGATTAAGTATTGTTGAAACGAAAGTTGTGTCAAAAAGTACGCTATTTCATATGATTCAAAATGAAAGAACAAGTTTTAAGTTATAGGTTTTTGTTGCGTGTTTGTTTTTTTTTTTTAACAAATAGAAAAATATAAATATAAAAAATCAGAAGGATATTTTGGACAAGAATTTATAGATGATAAGCAAACTATAGAATAAAAAACTGTAATTGGACTTTTTGTGCTCATTTCGAAAGCGTTTTAGTATTAGGGCATTATTCATAAAATAGACATTAACAGGCTTGACAAAATTCTTCATTTGTAAACATACATCAGTGCTAATATATATTATATAAACGTAAACATTATTATGGTATATAATTTTAGAGCAATAAATTATATTAAAGCCGAGTTTGGATTAATAAACCAAATTGTAAACATTAATGAGTTTGTTTGGTAAATCAAATAGATGTGCTTACATCCATACTGAACATAGGCACACATTTGTACATATACACAATAAATGCTTCTGTGTGTTCAATTGTAGACTACAGCAGATAGATAATAGCCCACAGATTCGTTACATACAAATATAGCTCTAGTGAATTTGAGCTTTTGAAACTAAATCAATAATGTTCTGACCAACTACCTCTTTATATTTAATATAAATTTTTTAATTCTATGAAAAATCTACTAGAAACACTATACATTCAATTTCAGACGGAGCTTTCTTCATGCCATCATTATATATCAAAGCACTTACAGATATATTCATACACAAAAAATAAATAAAAACAAAAAAATAAATATATTTTTGTTTTCACAAACTGTTTTTTGCAAGAATAATATTCACACCTACCAATTCCTCTTTTAGTATTTGTAATTCCGGTATTATCGGCTCGAACGGTGTACAAAATTTTTTATTCTAGAATTGTGTAATCTCGTTTGTTTATGCGTTTGTTCAAAGGTATATATCTACAGGAAAAGGGAGACTAGTACTATTTATCCCTTAGGTTTACGTCATATGTGTTTGTGATAGCGAGGTACTAGAGTCCTATTAATAAATTTAGGATTCGAAAATTATGGTGCCCATTATATATAATTGTGATATAAAGATTTTGTCTATGAAAAGCGATACAATAGCCTTATTAAAACAACATTAATAAAATAACTTTTATTTTATTATTTTTCTAGTTATCCTGTGCAATACCAGTGTTTAGTTTCAATTTCTTTGAAAAAAGTTTGAAAACTATCGTAAAGTCTATATTGAGAAATTTCCATCTATATAGACTCGCTTCCATTCCCTAATAATTAAAGAAAAATATTTGGCTTTCATAACTATTAGAAGGAAAACTACAAGGTTAGTCTCTAAGCAGTCTTAAGAAAAGATTCAAAGACTAAGTTCTATTTTCGTAGATAAATTTTTATTGAAATGATCTTTTCAGTTGATGTAGTATCAACTAATGTGTAATAATAGGAGTTTGACTTGCGTTTTTTGCCAGTTAAACTGAAGTAACCTCATTTTTTAACTTCTATAATCGACTTCATATAATCGATGCTGAAAATTGTTTCAGCTCTGGAATTCCAGTTAAGATATCCATTAAATACAATTTACAAAAACCAATACATAATGAGAGAATTCTCGATCATTAAAACGAACGTCATTCAACTTTTGTTTTGTATCCATACAATGTAAACCGATCATTCAAATAATTTCGTAGTATATTCTTTCAAAAATATTTATTATTAAAATTTTATGCATTCCTGAAATTAAATATCTATTTAACTAGTACCTGTTCATTGCGTATAATCTGAAAGGCGACAAAAATATATAATTATGGTTAGTAAACCTATTTGTGTTTTAATAATAATATCCGAATATCCAACATGTTCATAACGAAGAAAATGACAAACTGAATCATTTAGAATTATCGATTAACTAGTAAAAATAACTAATAACTAATAACTAATAGTGGTTTTTATTTAGATACTCGACATTTGTCTGAGTATCAATGTTGGAACTTGTTCAAATCATTTCTATTCGCAGGGTTCATGCATATATGCAGTCTACGCAGATAAGAATACATAAATAATAAAAACAACTTTTTATAGGCATGTTTATTAACTCACTTATAATTAATATTCAATTCAGTATTCGCAAGTGGGTTTCGATTAAATGATTTGTAGATGTAGTTTTTTCATTGTTTGTATTTTTTTTATTGATTACTCCAGGAGGGAATACGTTACTTGTAAGATGAATTAACGTTGGACAAACGCTCGTAAGTTTTTTTGTACACATCCTAAACTGTAAAGATAATATATAACTGACCTATTTGAAAAATTAGAAAAAATCGACTACAATACAAAAATAACTCAAAATTATTTAGAACACTGAAAATTCTAGAAATGAATAAAAACCATTTTTCTTGACACTTTATTTAAAAGCTTTCTTTCGAAGATATTTTAAAAATTTCAGCTATTTAGTTATCAAGATTTTTCATGATTGTCATCATCAATCACAAAAAAATTTTTATTAAAAGATATTTAAATGCCTGTAAAATCTCAAAGAATAAAAAAAACACCTTTATACCGGGCTATGAAAGCTAGTAAAATGAACAAAAAACCATGATCTTTTATGCTAGATGCTCAAATAATCAAAATAACACCTTTATTTTGTCGGATTATGCAAGCTGACCTAATGAGCAAACTTTTCGAGTAGTTTTATATCAGATATTTTGTCTTTCTTGTTTTATTTCTTACATTTTTCGCATATATTGTTGAAAAAAGTAATGAATTAAAATTTTTTTTTAATAGGTTATAAAATCACAAGGAGTGAAAAATATAGCAAATATTAAACAGCTTTCATCTAATTTAATATTTTTGCTTCCTTATCCAATTTATTGTGAATATAGATTAATCTGGATTCATCAGTGTTCTTAGGTGCCTATTTTCATCAAAATTGGTGATATAACGTAGTGTCGTAAAGGTGTCGTCAGTTCAATGGTTTTGATCTCAAAAATTTAAAACGTGCTTAAAAAATTTTTATTGCATATATTTTGAAACTGGCATACATATCAAACACGTAATGTTCTTTTTTACTTAATCGCACTTATGTAAAAATAATCGATTTCATTTTTCAGGTCAATACATCTGCTCAATCAGAGAGTGAATTATACAGAAAATGACATTCCATGACGATATTATTGCTGATGTGTGGTACTCATGGCTGGTATATTGTTTAATATTATTATTCTATGCGTGTAATAAATTCTAATTGGCGTTTGTCCACCAAGCAAATGACGATTATTGGTGACCCAGTTGTATTTTAGAATAATATCTCCGTTCATGTTGGTAGATATGAATATGAGACTATTTTTTAAACAAATAAGTCATATAAATTAATTTATTAAAGGCACAGCTATAATGTATATATTTTTATCTTAAAGAACAAAATTAAATATTTTGTAATGCTTTAGCGATGCTTTGGAAAAAATCTATATATTTAAAAAAATTAATGAAATCTTCAGCTGATTTGCATAAATTTTTTTAAAGAAAGCTATTTGTGTCCAGATAAAGCATTAAGCATTAGATTATCTTTTGCCGCTCTCAAACATTTCTAAAATTAAAAGATGGTGTAATATTTTTGTATTCCAATATCTCTAGTTCTTTTGAAAGTAAAGGTTTCTTTTGAGCCAGACGTGAACATTGAACTTTACTTTCAATCCTGGTAAGATTTTCTGTACCCAAAGTTAGATATCTCTTGTTATAATCAACATAAAAAGCTCAAATTTTGAAATTAGTAAAATGTAGACTGTTCTGCACGTAATCAACCAACCATATTTTTATCCGATGCGCTCGATCAAATTCAACTACCAATTTTTTCATTTTATAGAAACCATATAAAAAGCTTCCATATGGAAAGCTATTTGGTGGAGGCACTCAACAAGATGTAAATTATCTTCTATATCTTAATCGAACGCGCTCAAGTAAATAAAAATTCTCCACTCCCCTACTATTACGGCCATTTATATAATCATATTACAACATAATATCAGATCTTTATCTAATTAGGATTAACGAACTTACAAAATTTGCTTATTTTAAAGATTTAAAAAAAAAAAATTTCAATTTTGTTTTTGTGAAGTAAAGATGCTTCAAAATTAATTTAAAAAATTTAATCAAATACCTAATTGTTATACTTATGATGTCCAAATTGCTTCAATTCCATAAAACGAAGTGATATAAAGTAAGGAAGAAATTCTATTTCTGTAATACTAAAATTAATTGGGAGGCATGACTTCCATGCTGCTTTATGCCACTATGCTCGGATTATTTCAACTTCACAATTATTTTTTAAGCAAATTCACATTGCGTCAAAAATCACTGTTATTCAATCAGTGTTGTATTGTAATGGGCGGTCATTTGTTTTGAAAATTTATAGAAATTTTCACACGTTCGTATTTGTGTGATTTGAGATAAATTTTAACTCAGTAATTATAAAGAAAGTAGCATACAAAATTAGACGAAATTTATCTGCCTATGCACGAAATATTCAATTTACGTAACGATATCGATGATTGCTTATCTAAATTAAATAATTATAATTTATATTATCAAATTATTAATTAACTTAATAATCAAAATTAGAGCAACAACATAAATTACAAACAACATCAAATCAATCATAGTAGCTGTCATTTCAATACTGGAAAGGATATTAGTATGATTCTCATAGTTCATTGTTAATATTCATTCTATGTAAAAGAAAATTAAAATAGATAATGTTTTTATTCATTAGCACAGCTGCAAAAAAACTTGCAAATGTTAGTAATAAAATTAATGTCATAAATAAGTATTATAAATAACATGGATTTAAATCTTATTGAATTGGACCCAACGTTTAAAGGAAATTTGTAACAATGGAATAAGCACTACTAAATTTAAAATTATTTTTCAATTTTAAGTTCATTTTTTTTTTTCAATCAATTTTATGATTTATTATAATTTCAATTTTTTAATTGCTAGTGTCTTGTACCACTAAAAATTTGTCTTTTGGATGATATTCAATCATCAACATCTGTTTTGGGTCCTCTTCTTCTAACGACTGGATTTTTTTTCAAGTTTGTATGGTACCAATATGAAAGTGTATTGATCTTTAAAAAAATAATTTATCAGACCGAAATTTAAACGACATAGATTTAAAAGAACAAACGTATTTAAAATTATTTTTTCTTTTAGTGTCCAATATTTTTTTATTTTTTAAAATTTGGATTTGTTACTTTTGAGTGTTGCATAAAATTTCTTTATGGGCTGATACAAATTAATCTGAACACACCATACAATTTCTGTTTCAATTTTCCAGTGGATTAATTTTGTGAATCTCAAATGTTGGTGTTACTCAGATTTACTAGCTAAGCCATTTCATCAAGCCACAAAAAAATTTTTATGGGAATTGTTTGCTATTTTTTGGATAATATGTTGAATAGTAAATAAATTACAGAAGGATGTTTTAAACGCTTGCAGTTTCTATATGGAGAGAGCAAAAAACTCAATTATAATGTTAAACTGTCGCTTGCGGAGGTTTCTCTTTGATTTTTTTCTATAACGCGTTGCTGGACAAAAGTTTTGTAAGCTATGATTTATGCAATATTGAATGGTTTTGTTTGCATAATGTAACGAAGGTTTTTCGCAATGTTTTTGAACATTTCTATTAGTTTCTTTTTTTCAAATGAGTATAATTTCATTTTAGTTTGCTCCGAGAAGTGAAAGCCATATCTCAGCTTAAACGACTATGTACTTAGGTTCATATTCCAGGACTCGACAATCAAAAATGTTACATGTTTTTTGTTTTGTTATACGATAAATAGTTTATTGAAGTGGTTAGCTAGCTTATGTCTTGTCTCCGAAACAGCTTGCGCAAAAATTATTTGTTGGCAGCAAAAACTAGCAAAAAGCTCCCCAATAAATTTTATTGTGGCTATAAGCAAAGGTTTAGCTAGATAGACCTGCATATTTCCACGCATTAAGGGCCCTGTATTTCAATTTGTTTGAATTTAAAGTAGAATTACTACAAACTGATTAATTCTTCAGATATATAATTGGTTCAGCCAATTTTTTTGTACTATATGAAAAAAAAATTACTAACAGAGATAATAAATTTCTTTTAATTTATGAATTATAATATTTAGTACTCTTTTCAATATAAAGTTAATCGTTTACAAGTCGCGAGCCCAGTTGTGTTTTAAATTTTGAAAATGTACTAAATATTATGTGTTTTAAATTTTGAAAATGTACTAAAAGTTATCGTATTTTTTGTTGTTGCGAAGTATAATAAGTATGAAACACTTTCAATCTGGAAGATTTTATCTCAAACTTCCTTATGTTACTGTGTATAACCAACCTAAGGTTGTCTAATGTACGTTGTGAATGTAATGTTTAGTTTAATAAACCCACATAAATATTACTCATATTATGAACATGTATACAACACGCCCCTGGTAGTTTTCAGTATTCAGTGACCCTTGCTATTAATATTAATTTACTTATGTGTGAATGTCATCGTTCTTACCGTTTTTATCGTAAAATTGAATACAATACAACGTATGAATGGGAGCCGTCGGGAATTAAATTTACAATGAATTTATGATAGTGTCCAATGCAATTACTTGTATTTATAAGAGAAAGCTTGCTCATTGGTGAATCTTATACATATGTAAATTAAAAAAAAAAAATATTTATTTCGAAAGAACAATAATAAAAATTGATTTTTAGTGCAGGTTTTTGATTTTCAATTTGTTTTTGATCTTTTGTTAATGGAATATGTCAAAGTTTTAAGCGCATACTTTGTTATTGAATATAAAAATATGCAATAACAAAGACATTTTCACCTGGAGTGTATGACTGCAAAAAAATCCAATGACTAGAATCCTTAGAGCGTATTGAAAATTTTTAAATACACATTTTCATTGTGTATTCTATAATTATTTTGCTAAATATTTAGATCGGAAAACAAGTAAGTACACATAAATACGTGAAAAATATTCAGGTGTCGTTTTTTTTTTTGTCACTAGTTATACTTCGAATGTTACAAAATACTTGCATTTTAGCATTATTTTGTATAATTTGGATTTTTAATTGTATAGAAATTCTTTCTAAACGATGCTTAGTAAGCAAGTAAAAGAGGCAAAATATATCACTTTAGAGAGAGTAGAAGCATTTTCTATGGAATCTCTCTACTCTTAAGAGAATATACTCGTAATTATTTGGAATTACTGAAGTCTTTTGCAGAATGTCATTAATTTGTGGACAGATATTGGACATATATTTTAAGATCGTGAATTACTCAAAGCAGCCCTTTAAGCCAAATTTTCCAATGTAACAGTTGATTTTAATAGTTTAAATGCCAACAAATATTTGTCATATACCATAAAATAACAAAATGTAATTAACTTAAACGTTTGTAATTAATTTCCTAGATTTGTCAGGCATACATGCACGTATCCGTGTTTACGTTATTCGTATATTTTAATAATGCGTATCACCATATCAAAAATTTATTATCTGTTCAGGATATTGTAACGGTGCCAAAATGTTGTGGTTGATGAGAACTACGTCGATATTAACCACGTACTGTGATGTCTAGTTTATATCCAAAAATCTTTATTGGTATTCTCGACAATTGGGATGATAAGCTAACAATCATCTGCCTACAAACTGTACAACGAGCTTGCTGAAAATAAACATTAAATTGTAATATTTTTATTAACATGGTTAAGAGCTCATATATGAACAAGGTTTGGTTTCAGATCTCAATATCGCTTTGAAACCCTTTAATAAAATCAATTGATTTGATTTTATTGTTAGAGTCGCTATTACCTCAATTATTTAGGTACTCAATTTTGGCAGTTTCCACTAGTTTGAATAGCGGATTTTTTAGCGTTACTCCAAAGTAACAATATAAACTATAAAAAAACGATTCAATAATTTTTTATTTCATTGACTTAGTAAAGTTTTTAAATTTAAATCGTAAATTAACTCAATACATTGGCTTTTTGTCATAAAAGATTTTTTAAAATAGATATTTTACATTTTTAAAATATCATTATTAATAGATATTAGATTCATAATTATGTTTTTGGTAGATAGATTGTAACTTGAGGAAAACACTGATTCTATATATTGAGTTTAATGCGAGTTTTTACTCACAGTAAATGATATTCGTTTTGGTTTGAAATGCGAGTAGCATTTCCGAGGGTGCGAGTCTTCACCCAGAATGTTTCTATGTTATTTATTGATTATATTTTTATGTATATAATATGTTTTGAAAATTTATTTTTATGTTATTATTTTAAATGAGGTTCGATTAAGAAAATAAGCATGAAAAGTTAAATAATATTTAACACACCAAATTAAGAGAATAGACATCGTCACTATAAAAATATAAACTAGCGTAGATGGATCACCCAGCTACTCATGTAATTATTTGGTTTATTGTTATTATCTGTTATATTTATACAATAAATATTTTATTGTGATATTTATATGTCTCCATATAACCACGAAAATAAAAATCCATTGATGTAAAAGCAAGCAGGCATAAATATTTAATTGCTGAATTGGTCATGAAAAATGATGTCATTAAAACTTGTACAGACAAACCTAGATAAGCTGTTATTCTTTAAAAACTGACTCTAATTTTAAAGGATAAATGAAAAAAAAAATATTTGTGCTGTTCCTAATTAAGAGGGCTATAATTACCCGTATTTTAAAAAAATGTTAGCATCCTAATTCTATGCCAAAAATACATCAGTGTGCTTTAAAGTTAACAAACATTCCTATAATAAGTAAGAAAATTGTCTAACCCGATAGAACAAGCTTATGACTTGCAATGAATTTAAAAACTAATAGCCTAACTATTCATTTAAATATTAAATTTATTTTTATAATCTCTAAAAGAAAAGTAAACTTTATAAATCATTGATGAAAGTGTATAATTTTAAACTTAAATAATATATCCATTCAAATTTGTATTGCATTGTAAAACAAAACATCCAGTTAGTGGATATTATTTGTTTATAGAATCAAATACGAAGAACTAATTAATTCGTTTGTTTAGTACTTATAAAGTGTCTTCACTCCAAAATATTTGCAAATTTACTGCATAAATACACAATAATCTCGACATTGATTCACAATTGAGTTAATTACGTATATACAATGTCAGTCTATTTTCTTAAATTATTATTTTTAAAATTGAATACATGAAGATTATTATTATTGTGAAAAACTTAAAACAAACGTTATAATGAATTTAAAAAGTAATTAAATTTAAACAGAAATTTAATAGATATTTATTTATTAAATTTTATGCTAAGCATGCAAAGCTCGAGAGATTATGTGTTTTATTATATGTATTTTTACGACAAGAAGACGTAGATTTAAGTGCTTTATGAAGTTAGCACACCCAAATGTAATATTTTGAATGTATTCACTTTGATAAAACAAGTCAAATATATAATTTTTATAAGACAGAAATCGGTTAGTATGAGCACCGTGAATCAAAATGTCTTAATTCGGTTCTATGGTTACGAAATAATAATTTATCAATCAAATGATGTACAAATGTAAAAATTCTGATCCCCCACTGACGTAACGTAATTACTGATCTCAACCGATTAACAAAGTTAAGCAACATTATACACAGTTAGATGGATGACCGCTTAGATGGGTGACCGTAGGGAATTGCTGTGCTGTTGTTGTATAGAATTTCTCCAATGTAATCACTATATGACCTATGTTGTAAAAAGTGACTTAAAATTTAAAAAAAAAAAGTGATATACAACTCTGTGAATGGTATATGATACATAAAAAATTTCTCAAAATTTATTCACTTAATCAAATTTTTATTTGCAATTAAAAGTAATTACTAATGTAAATTCGTCTATCATTCTTACAATTTTCAACCCAATGACTTCTATTAAATCCCATTTTTTTAATTATTCAATAATTTTTGTTTAATATTTGCTATACAATTTACATGTAAACAATTGAACAAATAATTATAGTTTTTAGAATATGAATGTTTTATTACAAATTTTTGACTCAAGTACTACTTATACAAAGTGCGGATAATTGCTTACACCATCTTTTGTCTGAGTAATGATGAACCATTTTGAAATCCTAATAATCAATATTTTTCATATGTATGTGGTTGTATGAATGTATACGTTTGCAACGGTATAATTCATTAAAAATGATGAGAATTATAGAAAAATTTAAATAAATATGTATTACCATTAAGTATTTAGTTTTGCCATTAATAAAGGGAATGCTTTTCACTATTTCCTTTATAAGGGTACTCTTTAAAACTTAGGAGCAGAATACAGAATCAAAATATTATTATTATTACAAAGTAGTACAACGTTAACCATTTCTTTTTCTATTCATATTTTCTAAAATAAAAATTTGAGAGTGCTAGCTTAATAGCATTCAAATAAAGACGTTTTCCACAGCAAGTACAGAGTGTACTCATTATTATTATTATAAAACCAACATCAAATAAAATAAAAATGTTTATAATTTATTAAAGAGCAATTTGTATTCATTTGTCATTTCGTATATTTAAATTAATATAAAAAAATGTCAAAGAATTTGAAATAAAATACTTGATTAAAAAAACAAATGAGTTTTTCCTTTCATTTTCATATTTCGTTTGTAGTAGATTACATTTTTGTTTAATGCCTCTAGTTCAAATTGATTCATAAACAATAATTTTTTTTTCATGGTTTATGTAATTTTTTTCATATTTAAAAATATGTTTGTTCATGAAATGTATAAGCCTCCAGTTTTGTAAAATGGATTCAAACTGAATATAAAGCACAATTTCAGGTATAATTCAGTTCATATACTATATTGGTATATACATAATAATTATATTTTTGAATATAAGTAGGTGTATGTAAATTAAGCATAAACCTTTATTAACTTTAGTAAATCTGGGAGCTTTAAATCCCACTCAAAATTAAAACAAACACCACATCTTTCTTGATTGTTAAAAGAGAGCTAGTCAACAAAAAAATAAAAAATAAATAATAAACAAAAAATGTTTCCATATTTGACGTAATTATTTCATTTCACATCGAATGTAAATGTCTGACTATCATTACTTTTACTGAACAAATGAAAATGTCATCTTCCTCACTTGCATAGAAAAAAATTGGAACATTCTGAATGGTTTTCCAATACATCAACGAAGTGCAATAAAATATTAGTTTCTCAGGAGTATTTCACATTGAATGCAAAAAGCCGCATGTTTCTAACTAAAAATCTTAGTATTTTTGGAAATTATCCAAAAATAATAGAAATGAGCAAGCAATATAAAATTTAAATTTTATCTACACTCCCACCCTTTTATAATTTTATATTATATCAATTGGAAACAGCCGCAAATCCTTCTAGAGAAAAAGTTGTTATGGTTTTCCATATAACGAGAGGAGAACAACAATAAAATTACTAAATGGCAGAAACTGCACAAAATTTGATCTGATAGTCCAAGCGAAACATACAAAGAAACGACTTTAAACAGATAAAAAATGAAATTTTTTTGATTTTTAGTATGCGTTTCGGCCCATTATTGTGAGGCTAGATCCTTTCTAAGCAATGAAAAATTAGTATTTTATTTTTGATTAATTCTTCTTTACAACTTATCGTACTTTTGACTACAATGACCAGAAGTTTGAATACTGTATCATGTTTTAAAGATTTGATAATTAAAAAGCATTTAAAATAAAAAATAGCGGAATAAACCAAAAACTCTGAAACATTATTTATCTGCAAAACAGTATACATAATTGTAATTGATGTGTTGGGTAAGATGCAACATCAGCTTTAGAGTTAAGTACATTGATATTGCATTACTCAATGTACCTTTATCAACATTAGTAATTAGATGTATACCAAAATTGTGCATATATGTATGCATCTATGCTCATTTAGTATTCTCATATTGATTTTACATAAACTATGATCTGTGATACATTTGAACACATTACATCGATTGTAATCGACGTCGTATACTACTATTCGGTGTAATATAAAGGTCAATGAGCTTTACTAATTAGTGTTTGCCTATTAAAGATTACAAACATTATACATTTAGTTGTGTTATCGACTATAAAGTTGTTCACTTCACTATCAGTATTATAATATATTGTTCAGTCTTTATTAAATTTGCCAAAATAAGGATATGGCTCAGACCGTCATCAACATTCAATAGTAATTTATAAAAACTAGTTGGGAAATATATGATTCCTTTAAAATTATAAATGTGAAAATATTGACCAAGTTCCTATCAAAAACTTTTAAAAGAAATCAGTATTAAATTTTCCATTTTTATATTTCAACTTACCAAATTTATCTTAATTTATTAATCAGTCATACAAAAAATTTTCAACGCATAGTATGTATTAGTTACTAGCGTTTCCATATTAAAAAGACAGTTTGAAGAGATAAGACTTAAATTTAATTTTGTCATTAATAAACCTGGACACTTTTTTTAATCTCATTCCTATCATATGTTGAAATTTTAGAATAATAAATTATTCCTATTTTCACATTTAAGTTTTTGAAGGAATCTTATTTGTCATGGACTACGTCAGTCCTTGCGTCGATATGTATAAGATTACGGCAAAATTGTAAAAACTAGAATCTAAAATAATTTAATAGTTTTTTTTATTAGATTTATTTCAAACGGGAAGAAATTTTCAATCTATTTAGAGAAACTTATGGTAAATATTTAAAGTGATAAAAAATTAAACGTTGCTTACAATATATTTAATAATAAGTCCGTATTTAACAAAACGAAAAAAATTATGATAAATAAACTCAGCTTTCAAAGTACTGATTTAAGATTTTTGATCGAAATAATAACAAACTTAATAAAAATAACAAAAACGTTTAAAAAAATTGTAATAATTGTTTCTGAGTGTTTATTTCAAACAACATTAATAATAATAATGTGAACATAATCTTTGGTGAATTTGAACTTTAGGTTTAAAAAATAAAATTATTATTATTATATTATTATAAATAAATTATAAATATTATTAAAAATTATTAATATTATTATTATTATAAATAAATTGAATTCATTTAGAAAAGATAGTAAAACTAGAAGCAATACTATAATAAAAGTAGGAAATAAAATAAAACTTGATTCAAAAAGCAATGAAGTCAAAAGCTGTAAAAAAATTGTTCTTACCTCTTTCTTGAAAAGCAAAATTTTACATGTATTTCTTATGGAGAACCATCGAGCAAGTTGTTCACAAAGCGAGTTAAATAAAGTTGGACCTCGTAGAAAAGTTCACCTACTTCCTTTAAACCAGGAAAACACAGCTTATTTTTAGATGATTAGACTGATTTTCTCGCAATCCTCAGAATGTTGTTATATTTATATGAAGTATCCAATTGAATACATTTAGGAGATGTTCCGATACTCCAGCGAGAAGAACCTTTTAAAATGAATGGTCTTTGGAAGCTCCTATTATAGGCAATTCTGCGCACTCGTATCAAAATTGATGTTTATTTAAGAAAATACAGTTGAATAAAAATTTTGATATTTAATGTGTTCTATTTCAGGGACATTTCTGGTTATAACGACCTTAAAAGCATAACGCCACAGCTATCCTCCTTAATATAATCTTTTTAATGAAATTTTTATGAATGAGTAAAGATACAGTAATATAATCAATTTTAGTTTTCGGAGAATAAAGAATAATTTCCTTTCAGGTAGTTTATAAGGATTTATATTTAATATCTCATTCTACGGAATAAACAAATTATAAAAATATTATTCTCAACTAATTGTTAAAGCATAAAATGTTTTCTATAATCCTATGCTTTTACCTTTTTATTTTTAACGTTATACGCTTTATTAACTTTTTGATATGGAAATCATTGCAATTGCCCCGAAAATCGAAACCAAGAATAACCTCATAACTGTATCTTTTGATCATATCCAAAAATGGTTGCCTTGGTGATCGGGATCATTATTCATGAACTCATAATTCAACATTCAAACCATAAGAAAATTACAAACACAATTTACTAACCACATTTTTTCAAAACTCGTTTCCTTGGTGATCGGGATGATTAAACATGAATCCATAATTCAACATTTAAACCATAAGAAAATTACAAATACAATAACTATAAAAATAAAAATTTTGAAACATTTGTTCGGTTTAAATAAGCCACTATTCGGGCACAATTTCAGCAAAATAATACATTAACTCTAATTCGTAAAGCATTATATAAATATTGTCAAAATGGTTATAATATAATTTACTTTTAGTATAAAATTTTTAAAAGGAAGCAGTTGACGTGATTTACTTGGCGTTAGTCACACCCATTGACAGTTTTTTTTTTACTTTTTGATATTTTTAAAATTCATTTTAATACTAAGTACTAAGATTATCTATGTCGCTGTAATATTTTTTCGTGTATAATAACGTATAAAGTATATTTTAAGTATGTATTTTTCGAAATTATATTATTACATTTCAAATAATTCTGTTTTTGTTTTCATATTTGTTAAAACATGAAAAAAACAAGTAGTCTAGAAGGTCCACCCGACGAGCTTCGCATACAAAAAATAATAATTTTTTTTTTAACTGTGCAGTTTTTCCACAATCTTTCATTAAATTCGTCCTTTTTTACGATCAGTTAGTAAGTTTCTGTAAAATTATGCCAATGTGGTAAAAGAAATGAAATTATTGATTTCATTGATTTGTTTTATTTTGAAAATCATTACGGTTATTTTCTTCAAGTTAATTTTTTCACCCATTCCCGGTTTCTCTGTTTAGGTCTTCTTCGTACACTTTAGAGCACATTACCGGCGATGGGCTTTAATTCTTTAATACTTCTTTTTATCGACTGCCAAGGAAGAATATGCATATTAATTTCTATTTTACCTCGTATCCTCCAAACGGCTGTGTGGATTTCAACAGTTAAGTTTGGGTTACCGTTATATTCGTATTAAAATCCCAGATTATATGTAAGTAATTGCTTAAATTTAATTAAGAATAATATATTGCTTTATGGTAGTTATGCTTCCGAAGCCATAATGTCCGAAATTTTTAAATTTTTGTATACTCATTAAGGGTATTAAGATATAATTACTATTAAAAACTAATTAAAATAATAAAACTAACAATTAACTTTTGAAAACCTAATGAATATATTCATCGAGTATTTCGGAATTAAATATATAAAAACATATTCACGGTTTTGTTATTAAGTTACTTAGATATAGCAATTTAAAGTTCAACAGTACGTAAAAAAATATACTAGTCTATCAGTATGTGTGTATAAATATTTATGAAAGTGTGTATCTTACAATACGATTACAATACGATTCAAAAATTATTTAACTACAAGTTAACCAAGTCTGACGTATGATACAAAACATTTTTACAATTTTGTAGCAGAACAACTACATTAAAAAGTTGTATTTTGTTCATAGAGACAAATTCTAGAAAAAAATAAATTATTAAAAATTTCAAAACCCCGCCTACAAAAAAGAAAATTTAAAAGTAATGGTTTAAAACGAACAAATCAATGTTAATTAAATTTTAATAAAAATTTAAAGCCTAAGATGAGACGCATTAATTTTCTGTCGGTTAATTATTTGCAATTGGATTTCCTGCAACTCTAGTTAATACGGAGAATTAACTTTGCATCGGTCGCATAAGTTTATTACTGTAAAATTTTCTTTTTTGGAGTCAGATTTTTGCTTATTTTAGTTATTTATTGTATTTCGTTATGTACATTCTATTATAGTGTTTGTAACTCTTTGTTATTCAGAAAATTCTAGTCGTTAATATCGCGGTTGAAAATTTTAGATCTACAAAAAAATGATCACACAGTTTTTATTGCCTATGAAGAAATTGAATACTGATCGACAATGTAAGGGACTGTACATTGACAGTTAAGCTCTAACTATCGTTTAATGAAAAAAATTGAAAATAACACTTGACATCATCATCAAAAATAGTGTATTAAAGAACATGTTGTTACATTATAATACAAAACTAGAAAAGTGCAATTGAATTTAAATTATGTAAATATGCAGCCTGAATTTAATAAAAGAAAATGTCCCCTTGGATAAAGGTTTTGTGTGTAGTGGAAAATATTATGTAGAAAATTTCGGTCAAACATAAGAATTACACTTTTGTAAATATCTTGCTACAAATAACTGAAATAATGTATATAAAATGTTTCTTAATATAGTAAGGGATGTTTTCTTCTTTTCATACATAATGCATATATTTTTTATATTACCGGAATCTTCTAATCTCGTGCATAAAATGACATGTTTTTAGGTACTTATAAATGACAACAGATTTGTGTTGACAGATTGTTCGTATTTTTTTAAAAAATAAACGTAAAGAAATAATAAAAGAAAAAAGAAAAGAAAAATACAAAATGAAAAATGATAAAACAATACTTTTGTTTCTTAATAATTGCATCATACAGCGTCCATATACAAATTTCAGATTGTATACATAAGTCTTATTGAATCTTTTCTTCAAAATTTGTACGAATCCATTTGGACTGAACAAAAAACACCGCTCACTGAATGAATTTTTCATCAGACATAATATATTAAAACTATATTTTATCAGTTAGATAATTCCATGTTATGAATATTATTGCCTCAGATGGCTCAGACATGCTATCCAATTACAGACTTGCAACATTCAAAACAAAATAAATAGGTACGGGTCAATGTTCAAAGTAAAATTCAGAAATTTTTATTCCATTAACTCAGAAACAGTATACACAAATAGGAAAATAAAATAATGACAAAATTTTATTCAGTTTACCGATTGGTATATTTTGACTTACAAATTTTCTCTTAATTTTGTATTTAAAAATTAAGAATTCTCATTATAAAATAATTTTATGTAAAAAAGAATCCAATAAATAATATTTTACAAATAATAATTCATTCGAATTAATTACAATATTCTAATTCAACAATACTACTCAACGCTGTACTATTATTATCGCAGGATAATATCACGTAGCAATCTGTCCCTTAAAGCTCTCCCTGGCTCCTATATATGCTGGTCATTAGAAATTTCAAAACAAAAAATATTTTTTTCTTTAAATTTGTTTTTTAAATATTTATCAAATTTGTAATCGATCGAGATTTTTCTAGAACTTAAGATTTCAATTTTATAACATTTTATTCTATTGTTCTGGATTGTAAATACGTAAACATTGAATTATTTACTTTCAATCATAATAAATAAATAAATTTTTGCTGTTCGTTTTAGATTATATAACAGTAAATGAATAAATTTTTTTAAATTTTAATTTTTTTAATATTTCAAACAGAAAAATTTACATACATAATATTCGACTACTTAGAAAAAGTTTTACGGCGCCATAACGTAACAAGTTTTCTACTCATGATTTCAATAGAATATTCGTGTTTATAAATCAGTTCTTTTATACTTTAGAGATTTTCATGTAAATGTTGTATTTTTCATATTATTCAGGAAAATATAATAGTTTTTAGAGGCTAATTTGAAAGATTTTCTTGGAAGAGAAATGAAATTCTGTTCGTCAAAACGAAAGAGGGAAAAATGTTAGGTTGGGATGTTTCAACCGTACTTTATTAAAAACTTCCAGGAAAATTTTTTTTTTATTCAAAAGTTTACAGTCTCAATTTTTTATAATTATTTTTCGC
Source organism: Chrysopa pallens (assembly GCA_020423425.1). Taxonomy (NCBI): domain Eukaryota; kingdom Metazoa; phylum Arthropoda; class Insecta; order Neuroptera; family Chrysopidae; genus Chrysopa; species Chrysopa pallens. The sequence continues at coordinate 72,577,676 of CM035592.1, forward strand.
AAAATACCACTGTGTAAAAATTATCTTTATATTTATTGAGCAATGGGCTAAGTACTAATTACTAGTGTTGTCTACTGTTTAAACATTCAAACAAACAAAATTCGTGATTGTAAAATACAAATCAAACTATTAAAACAAACAAAAAATTAGGTGTTTTTGTACACAGGACATGGTAGGTGTATACTAAACATCAATTCAGTTGTTTGTTATACAACTGACTCATCATAACAAACTAAACTATGTTTGTTTGTTGAGTAGATTTGCATAAAGATTTTTACTGGTATATTTGAAACAAGAAGGATAATCTTTTGATCCAATAAATGCCTATGTTGGATTACAAAATATCTATATGCATAATATGTACATAAAATGATAAAGATAGTGAATAAAATTGAAATGCAATAGAAATAGATTTAATAGGTATAGTTACTACATTTTATAAATGTTTAGCGTATAAAATTCTTAAACGTATATTACCTTCATAATTTCTATTTTTAAAGATATTGAAGATAAAAAAAATTTCTTAAGGTTAGCAACATACTTCGAACTACTACACATTTTATAATTTGCTATATCAAATGATTAACCTATCGAGGCACACTGCCGAAGCCACTACAGAAACATGAAAATTTTTTATGAAAAATTTTTGAACTTCATCCATAAAAAAGGGTGCAGAAGTAAAACGTTAACGTAAACTATTTAAGGTAACCAAATGAAATTTCGCTTACAAGCTCCTACCACTAAACATGGTTAAACTAAAGATGTGACGTAGAGGTTACAGGTTTGTAAGAAGAAATAAAATATTTAATGGCATTTTAATAAACTACATAATTGGATTCCAAAATTTTTTCACCCTTTCTCACAGACAATAAACTTGCTGTGATTCAATTTTTCTTATAAATTGATTGTTTTAATAAAGTTTCCTTACATTAACTTGTAGCAGAAAAGTTTGGGGAACTAAAGACTGAAAGCGGAAGGGGTTTCCGCAAGGTGTTCTGACTGTGGATTTGTAGGAAGAGTTAAACGGGACACGAAATTTTTATACTCAATACATGAAGAAAAACCTATGTATCAACGTGACGGAACAATGCTGATACATACTGATACACACTGAACCTAAACTTAGAAGTACTCCTCAAATTTAAACGCAAATAAATGCATACTTCACGTTTTTTCGAAAATACACGTCTTATCAGAGATTATATGGTGTAAAAATGGTAAAATTTTAAAATGCTGGGGGCAAAAGCTATTATAATAACGAATATAAGAATATGTTTTACAGAAAAATGTTCCATTTAACCCATGTTAACCTGCCATTATACATTAATTCTCAACAAATATTAGTTATAGATTAAAAATATGAAATTTATGAACATATAAATGAATGGTAATGTTTATAGTTGTACCTTACTATGAGGTTGTTATTGGTTACATATTATGTAGCGAGTATTGACAACGTGATATGGTATACAAACGAAATAATTTTTATAAGTATCATTGAAATTCAATCAATATACGATATATTAAAAACAGAACATGAAAGCTTAAATTTTGAATAGAAGGTTTAAGTATTGAAAACACAAGTAATTGTTTATAGATGGATTAAGTTAATTCATCAGAAAGGATAATCAAAGCCAAAAATCTAAAATGTTTGTTTATTATTAAATGTGATAAACAGTGTATAAAACCTTATTTATGGTATTTATCTAGTATTAATGTGGATACAATTCTAAAATTTAAATTTTTCTTTCTTTGGCACGATTGGGAGAGGCATAAAAGAATATGAATGAATAGAAGCTAGCAAGCCAAAGTCTCATTTTACTGTGTGTGCTTCATGGTTTTGAAATGGGTTCAATCATCAGTGTTTAGTGGTACTTTCTTGAGCTTTAGTGAGTGCAAGGCTGCAAGAATCTTTGAACAGTCGTTTAAGTCAATTATTAACAAAAAAGTGACAAGTTCAAGATTTATTCGAAACTTAAAAGCTTTCAAAAAAACAGTATACCAAATGCGGTGGAGGAATATATACTTGTTCTTTAATAAATATTAAATTTTGAAACATAAAAATCGCATTTATTTAGCAACCGATTAAATTATTAATTAATAAACTCTTTTGAATTAGCTACTAAATATATAATACCCGTGGATGTAATAGACACGAATAAAATAAAATATACTGTAGCTGTTATTATTTTTATATTATTTTTCCTGCTAAAGCATGACCAATAACTCAAAGTATAAAAAACATGTTTAATATATTAATAAATAATTTGCCTGAAGTCATAATAAAAATTGTACATCAATACGTATGTATGACTCTTTGAAGTACTATAATTTGGATTAATTACAACATATAATATGAAATGAAAGTGGACAAATTAATAAAAATTCATGCGTTTGTTTAATTTGAAAACTGAATGATTAATTCATAAATAATTCGTACCCGGAATTTTTTTGTGTCTATATATTGGCATTGGAAAATATTATAATTATTTTTTATTTAATTTTATTTTCTGTGCTATCTAATAAAGATCGTAGCATTGGCATACAATGTTTATATAATGTGTTATTTTTTATATTATCATTACTATGATTTTTATTTATTTATTTATATTTTTTTTAAAATAAAATTTTAGAATAAATAAATATCATATAATATACAAAAAATAAATATCGTTTAAATAAACAAAGACTATAGACCTACAAATAGAAGAAAATTTATGTAGTATCTAAAATGAAATAAATATGAAAAATAGTCTTTATTAAATTATTAATTAATAGAACAAGACATTTCAAATATTAATAAAATATCTTTGATGTATAACAGTTGTACGAATTTTTCCTATCCGTCCATCGGTAAACTTTGTATCTTTGTGCGTCTCATATAATAAAATAAATAATATAGAATAAATATATACATTTTTTTCTTTGTTTTAGTTTTGCTTTTTTTTCCTATTTTCGTTTGTTATTTTATATGAATTAACATATATCTTTTAGTAATAACTCACAGATTGCTACTAGCCTCTTGTATATAGACGGAAATTAGAAAAATTTAATAAAATACCTTACAGCCTATATTTTTTTTATGATTATTAAAAATGGAAGTATTTCAAATATGTAAATAACGTAGTGAGTTGATCCGTATACTTATCCCGCATTCAGAATACTATCACTCACCCAGCCCACAAAGTTTATTTGAAAATACTTATTTATATTTTCAGGATTTTAATATTTAATATACATAAAAAAACAATACGCATATTACATTAATTAATTAATTTATAACATTTTTAAGAATAGTGAAAATAAATGCATTTAAGTATTATAGTTTTATCCTCTTTGATTGGTTGAATAAAACAACGTCAAAAAACTGTAAATACCTCTTAAGAAGATAATTTCATTTAACAATTTAATTAAATTTGATGCCAATACGATCCAATTATTAGAAATAAACACAATTCCGCTATGAGTAGTAGTATGGATGTTAAACGCATTTTTTCTATAAAAAAAAAAGAATATAAAAAAATCTCATCACCTTATTTATTTTTAATTCATCTACAATAAATAATAAATAAATCATTTGAAACAAAATAATTAATAATCTACGATTATAGATGCCCATATAAAATATTAAATATCACATGCTATATACAATATAATAAAATATTTGATTGTACAACTATAATAATTCATTTGATTGAACAATTACAATACTTGATTAAGTTCGTTCACTCTACTCTCCATCACATCATCTCTGTTCCTTTATCTATCTCTTTCTATACAACCCTCTTTGTTCGTTTGAAATGGAAAAAACGTAACTGATCAGTAACAGAGCATAAACGATTTACACCATAATTCATCACATCATATATCCATCCAAATCGTCAACAACCAACTCTATCAACTTTCAACCAATATCATCTCTTTATTGAATTTTATCAATATAGTTAGTATATACAAAATGTCTAAAGAACAAAAAAGAAATAAACCGTAATATACATATAAGTTGAAATTTAGGACTATATTAGTGATAGGATATGCAAATTAACTATGTTCGATTGGACACAAAATGAGTCATTATTTTCATAAATATATAGGTGAAGTTGTAATGTAGCTTAGAACTTTCGTTACATTGATTGGCACCCTATACTGAATTAAACACTTACCTATAATGAATTAAATTAGTTGCCTCATTTGTTAGCCATTTGTATCAATACAAAACTAATAGAACAAATTTGAAATCATATGAAATTTTATCTGCATAAAATTTAATGTTACTGCCATTTTCAAAATTAAGTATGTGTGTAAAATTAAAATTTCAAGTTTCAATTTTGTTGCCTTTGGTAATCTTTGTCGTTGACAAAATTCAGAATAGAATTAAATTTGAAAAAGAAACAGATAAAAAAACACCAACCAAATTAATTATTCAAATATTCTGTATATACCTAGATATCAATATCAGTACAATTTTGAATCAGTATTTTTGTATATTAATTCACTTTCTTCCATATGACTTCTTCACAAATTCGCTTAATAACCGTTAGTGTTGAAGCCCTCTATAACGTTTCTAAGATATAGCTTTCATAGATAAGCCGATTAACTTATCAATCAGAATCCAGTAAATTTGACAATTTTGATTCGAATACCTACTAGTTAATAATTCGGAACCTCGATACATTTTTATTTGGTAAAAACTTTAGTTTTTAAGTTTAATTAATTTAGTATTTATGATCGTTATTATTAAGTACATTGTAATTGAGACATCTTGTATATTAGATACGCAGTTTGAAATAATCATTCGACCGTACTTACACATTTGTTTATAATGAACAATATGCGCTATATAAATGAATATATTAAAACATAAATATGATTGTATGCAGTCTATTTTATCATAATTCTTTTTTAATTTTTTGAATAATTTTATACGTATCCGGTCCGTAGTGAATCAATATTTTTATAAACATCTAAAACAAATATACATTTTTACTTCATTTTACTAAAGCCGGTTCAATTGTTTGTGAATAATTGTTCTTAATAAAATTTATCATGTTACATATTTATAAAATTTTTGAAAATTTTTACTATGTTATCTCCTGAAAGCTTTTTTTCATGTCTATTGATCTTCGGAAACAATTATATATACATGTTCAATCAACCTGTAATCATTCTTGTTATTAAATAATTTTTTCTCTCTCAGTTAAGGTTATTGTGTATTATCTGTAACTAAAAGTCTAGAATTTTGTAATAAACAAATCGATTTTGCTAAATGAATATTAAACGAACATTAAACAATCAACCCACACTCAGTGGTGTTCTCTTTTAATTACAGAGGGTACTTTATATACCGACGTAGATAATTCGTATCTGTCGTCTTACCTTGGATATATTATACATATTAGTAACTTAGAATGGTTGATTTTTATATTCTCATTTCTTGGAACCAAAATACTCATTTCATAAGAATCAATGTTGTTATACTTTCAGCCATTACCTTCAGATAAAAAGCGCATATGATTATGATATCAAAATACTTCGAATTCTTAATAGGGATACGATATTTGCAATTTTTTGAAAAATTGTCAATAAATTATATATGATATAGAAATTTTTTTTCCAGGAAATCGTACTCTTCTTCTGTCCGCCTATTTTAATAAATTATTTTAATTTTACTATCGACTTTTTTCCAGCCTAATATTTAGAGGAAAAGTTCTCATTGATTTATTATCATCTCATATCAATCATACAGGATTATTCAAGAATGAATTATTTCACGGAAATAACTCATATGATGTGCATACTGAAGTTTTCTTATTTATTATTGTGCTTTTCCAGTTAAATATGATGATCCTCGTTACAAGATCTTCATCGTCACGTCCTATACGGATCAAATGAATTAATTAGCTGCATTGTATAAATATGAATCAATTACTTGACTTGTACTTTTTAATTTTTTGAAAGAAAATTGTATTTGAGAAAGAACTCCCAAAATCATCTTTTGATTTTAAATCCTTTTCTTTTAAAAAATTTTCTTCACCTCAGATTTATACATCAAATTTTGATTAAATAGACATCTGGGTCTCATGCTTACCTTTATCGCTTTAATAGAAGCATTTCTGTATATATTTCTGTATACCAAGCAGAACATGCTGTTTAAGTTAATATACGTACCCAAGAATAACAATACGAAATTGTAAAGCTCTCATCGAATGTTAAGTTCCTTTAGGTAAATCAGTTACGTATCCACATTCTAACAGTCAAATGTTTTGCGATCATAGACTCCAATGTGAATTAATGGAAGGAGATATACAAGTGTAAGCGAGGAAAAAATAGCGTATCTGTGTTATTTCCACTCTGATATAGGAGTAAGCCCTTATGCCAAACAGCATGAAACTATCAAATACAAGAATAAATTTAATATTCAAAATTAAAACATCTAACATGGTTCTAGAATATCCTAGAATTATGGAATTCTAGAATTATGGTTAGAAATAATGTTTGCTCAGGGCGATCTCGAGGTTGACACTCATTGTAAAATTACCATATATATATCATCGGCATTAAATCATTCACGATTCAACTTTAAACGAAAACTCCGTGCAATATCACTGATTATATTTCACAAAATTTATTGGTGATGTGTATTATATTAGCAAGTAGTTGTAGATGTAACAAACGTTATCTTACAATATTTAAACATTACAACAACAATAACATTTGAACTGTTTGTTGAAAAGGATGATTTCTATCTACTGTATCTAGTAGAAAATGATAAATTAGTATTAAATGACTTTATACACATGTACAACAAATAATATGTGAAAATTTAGCTATGTAAATGAGATTATTACTGTGTCATCCAGAATAATATAATTTCTATTTATAATTTAATAAATAATAATAATTGATCATTATTTATGTAAACTAGTCATAAATTCCATAATATTTCATGTGTGTGCTCTTATTGACTACTGTATTTGTTTCATTTGGACATTATTTATAATAAGAAACAACAGATATTATAATTTCTAATATTATAATTTCTTATAGAAAATGGCACCTTGCAAACGGTTCTACGAAACTTTCCACTCATATTATACACAATTTAAAATAAAATTTTTTATACAGAAACCTTTCTATAAAAAATGATAAAATATCTAGTTTTTCTAGAAAACAAATATTTAATGAACTTAATGTTTGTTAATAAAAAAGTTCTTGGATGCTTTGAACTGAAAAAAAATTTTACCGGAGTACCGGATAATTTAAAATAAAGCAATGGCTCATAGTTATCATTCGTAACCTCCCATTCACATAGCTATCAAGTTAATATAACTATTTAACACAGTTAATTGTTTCAGTACCCGACACATAAATACATATATAGTATAAAATACATAAATACATATATGTGGCACTCGGGGACTGCCGCGGTAAAGCTATTGCATAGCATTTTGTATCAACTTATGCAGTTATAATTTTTTTTTTCTTTATTTATTTTATTCATGCAGTATTGTTTTTTCTTACGCCTATACACCTATATACTTTCTCATAAACAGCTGCTTATGTATTCGTCCGATTTCGGAGCAGCTCGTCTCGATTCGTCAAGCCACACCTCCTTGCCCGTCGGAGTGGGGAGCGTGAGGTTTTTTCGTTACGGAATTTCTGGATTCGGTCCCCGCGCTCAAGGCCCGCGATAGAAGCTATGCAATAGCTTCTATCTAAAATAAACATGAAAACACTGAAAAAGTTTATGAAAAAATGTTTAAAACAAAAGTTTTTTGCTTGAATATGATTAAACGATATTCGATTTTGCTCGTTCACGAACTAAAACTCACTTTTAACACCTGTGTTCCCAAAATTTCAGCTCACAATTTTTTTTTCGTTTTTGGGTTATTGTGATGGCGGAGGGACAGACATATGAAAAATCACTAGTTACGTTTTTTTATGAAAACCATATTTATATTTGTTTCGTTCAATACGAAATACAAATTTGTATGTATCTGATCAATAGGACTTTAAATTAGACTCCGTAATTTCAATATCAATATTGAAATGGATAAGGAATATAATAACATTTATGGGCATGTACATTTTCAACATAATATACAACGAACAGCTCTTAGACCAATAATTCAAAAATTTGTAGGTTATACGAGGGATTTACAATAATGTAAAAAGTTTTGTATAATATATTTCCATTAAATTTAATTCGAACGCGGTAAAGGAAAAAAAAATTGTTTTTGTTATATGGTTATTTGTATTCATCGGGGAAAACTTTTTATTGACATTTTGACAACCGATACATCCCATACTAAAATAACATATAAATACCATTGTTATTCAGTATGTTATTGTTATTTGGAATAATGAATTTTACAAAAACCATAGAGTTTTATATACACATAGATAGATTACATAGTGTGTTCTATTCAAAATTTTAATGAAATCATTATTTATTTTGATAAATAAAAACAAATTAAAGTTTGAAACACTTATTTTTACTTTCTGGGTATATCTATGATATGAAATTAATGTTACACTATACTTAATCGTTTTACAAGATGAGAAAGTTTATTATAGTATTAAATTTTTATTTACGTATCATGTTTAAAATCTCTATTTTTTCGATTTTAATGGTTTTGTAATACTGTTGTTCAAACTAGATTTTTCATATTGCAACAATCGCACCATGATTAAAGCACCACTTTTTTATTTTTAATGAATAATAAATTTTAAAAAGACATTGATGGAAAAAATGTGGCAATTTTGTAGGTTGTACACAAAAACTTATAGACACAAACTACGGTATCGTTTATTTCTAAAATATAAATGAAAATGAGTTTATACAGAAAATATAATTTCCTCTGAGAAAACTAGTTTTGACACACAGTTAATTTATGATGTATTATTCAAGTTATAATATTAAATCGATATTGTATCTTAGGGTTTCTATTAATATTGATATATTTATGACTATGTTGATGTGTATTCACTGAACCAATTTTTAATATTATTTTGAGAATTTTCAAAACAAGTTCTTGATATGAAGTTTTAGAATCTATATCGAAAATCGAAATTTTATCGATTAACACTTTTTAAGGAGTTTTAATTTAAGTGTGTGTTTTAACGTCATTTATCTATGGTGTTTACAATCTGTGTTGGATCACGAAAAAATAATTACTTGTTTTGAATTTCAAATTAGTCCGAAAAAAAGTATTTTTTGAACAGCAAAAACGAAATTTCAAATAAAGATTTTATTGGATTTGTGGTTAGGAGTGAGTTTTGAGAAAGCTTTTATATTGGGCTCAATTTGATATGATCAACCTCCATTATATCAGCGATGCTTCTAGATGTCTTGAAAAATTATACCTATTGTCTTGAAAAATAGAATATTTTCTAAATACACTTCCGTTCTTGTGATGGAACTTTTATCGATTCCAAATGATGAGATATTTTGGGACAGAGGCTTTCCCAATCACACAGAATGTAAAATTTGGTAAATATTGTTGATATTACAGTGACTAGTTTGCTTGCGAACCTTACGCGATCTTTTGTCAAGAGAAGTTGCATGTAAGAGCCTTTGCATAGCCTTTGCCGAAAGTGTGTTCCCAATAATGGTTAGATTACTACATGACCCATTATAATTTGTTTGGTTGTGCTTTAACATGACAATTAACAATTTCAAGCTGATTGGGATAATTTAACTCCACTTAATGGAGTATTCAGTTTGTTTCAGATTGACCGTTTAAGCGCAGTATGGCTATTATTTAAATATTAATAATTTAATTTTTTGTGGTTTTGCAAAAGATTTTCAATTGCACACCTATTTCTGGGATATGCTTCAGCTTAAAATATGTAGGGGTTTATCGTAAGACTGGCATAGATGTCCGCCAGTGGTACAAAATATAGACTATTAGTGTACTAGGCTTAATTTATCACTTGTAATTATATAGAATAAGTAAGAGTAAATTTCTTTTTACTTAAAGTTTGTAACTCAATACAATATCCTATATATTAACTATAAAAAAGACTAAAATAGAAAACAATAATAAAAAAAGAAATATATTATGAACTTCTTATATTTTAAAATTACAAAGAAAGATAACGAAATGATTTGACGATTTGACGAGATGACGAAATGTAAATACTGATGTCAACCCCAGTAATTAAGCAATATTAGGTATAGTCAGTACTTGAAGATGAGTGACCTCCTGAGAAGACTGTAGGCTATTGCTATATGGTGTAAACTTAAAAGTAAATTTAAATTTATGAAAATTAAAAACAACGAATAGATTAGATAGATTCGAGCCACGTTTAAGAGTCGCATATTGGTTTTTATAAAATGGATGGCAGATTCAATGAAAATATTTAAATTATGCAATATGAAAACATCAATATTGTTGTTACTTGAGAATAGAATGAACGATTATAATAAACAGATAATACGATTACATAAAATTAACATCTATAGATCGTTAGTAGTGTGTCGTTTGTACAACCAGGATCTTCTTTAATCTTAGTACAAAGTGTACACGCTCTAGTAGGAAAATGTACTCATTATCAACAAATTGATTTTACTACCCATAATACTATTTTCTATAGGGTAAATTTTGACATATTTTTCAAAAATAAGGATTATTTCACTTAATGTAAAAAAATCACATCAATCCTAGACGTATAGCCCTCAACTGTATACTGCATACTCTTACGTATGAAAAATATTTTAGATGGAAACGTTTAAAATTTTGAAAAAATAAATAAATGAATTGGTTAAACGTGAACTAGCAACTAAATTTTCATCCTAGGGAAACAAAGTTATATTGTTTCAAAGGATAGAACAGCGTTTTGAGTTCCATTAATATAACTAAAGGATTATAAGTTTAGTAACCGTTAATTTTTCAAGAAAGTCAAGCATTATCATACGATGTAGACTGAAACTAGTCTATAATAATAAATTGAACAAATTGAACCTACGAAGCAATTGATAAATTCGAATCCCGAAATCAAAATACGAGGAATTGAAGGAAAAAATATATTATTTTTGAGGAAAAAAAAATCTATTCTTAATCCCTAATCCTTCTTTCAGTCAGGATACGATAATTACAAAATATACAGAATAAAAATTTCAAAAGATTTGTTTGTTTTAATACAATGCCTTTTCTCCTTAACCAGAAACACATTGGTAGAAAGTAGATGCTCTTAATAATTTTCGGATATTTTTTTACTGCTATCGGTAATTTAAATGGTAGATACTTTAGGTTAACTGTGTGATATTGTTCACTATTGAACACTTTATCCATATAGTTGAATATTACAATTAGCTAACAAATTTTTTCAATATGACGAAATTTTTACGTGTTGAACCTCAATATCTTTATAATAAGAATTTCAGGAATGTAATAATAATTGTACTTGCTAATGTTTTGACTAGTTTTTCAAAATTTGTTATAAAGTTGACATTTTGATTCTTTTCTGATATTTTATTTTTTATTCAGTGATTACTTCCAGAAGTTAGCAACACGTATGCACTTCAAAATGTTTTATCGGAAATAAATAACATAAATTTGAAATAAATGAATATATATCATATGTAATAAATTCCTCGCTGTCTTATATATTTATATATATATATATATGGTTCAAAATTTTTCAAAGACAAACTTTAAACACAGTTTTATGTGCAATAAACAAGAAATTAAGTAATATTAATTATATATATTAATTATATTAATATTAATATTAAAGGAAATATTAATTAAGTATTATCCAAAAAACGACATCTGACAAGTTTTGACCATGGATATGCTTTTTCATTTTTGTTAATAAACGTTCTTTAAATTTTTCGAATTATTAAGGAAATACGAAAAGGTTTGTAAATAAATTTCAATAAAATATTTTCTTAAAGACTAGTCTTAGACATAAAACCAATTATGCATTATGGAAGCATAGCAAATTTCTCTCACTGAAAAAATTTTAAAATGTTAGTTTGGGATTTTTTCAGGTTTACCCTGTAGAGAAATAGTTTTGACTCTTCGAACAAAGAAGTTAATGAATATATTTTAAACAAAATCTACATGGAAAGTTACAGTATATTCAATCAACGAAAATGCTTATTAACATACTTAAGTAGATCATTCAACTTCCTAGTCCTTGTAGATTTGTATTTTATCATACAAAATGTGTTATTTATATACAACTAACCATACGAATATTATACTAATACATGTATATACAAAGGATACATAATATGTTTCTTAAGGTTCCATTAGCATTAATACTTGTGTACTACGGCCCCTATTAACCCAACATTAGTGCCTGTATTACGATACAAAGGACATGGCCAATCTGCATTCATAATCTATGTAAATCAAAACATGTTACGTTATTATTCACAGAGAAAACAAGTTGATATTGTTACAGTTAGTTTATGTAACTATTCTCCTCTCACTTTACTCATGATAATACCCAATAATAAACTTACTAATACTATAACCCTTTCATAAAATCTTGATTCTAATGGTAGTGCATAACGTAAAAATTATAATCCATTAAAATGGTGATTTTGCTCTAAATTTATAGAGGTATAAAGATCATGCAAACTACAGCTGCAAAATTCATAGTTGCATATTTTATTGTATATCAATTCTTGATTAATGTTTTGAAAATAAGAATGATTCAATGAAGTATTATTAATAATTTTAAAGTTTCAAAAAAAAAAAAAAACATTTAGGTTATTATTAAAATACTTCTACTTTGTCCGATGTAAATTTAAAATTAAAATTATTTAATTTCATCATTTAGTTTTAGTTTTGTAAGATTAATTTTTATTTTTAAGATTTTTAACTGTCAATAAAACGTTTCCCAATACTTCAATATCATTGGTCATGCATTAAACAAGTGAAGCTGATAGATACTCAGATAGAAGTTTAAGTTGCAAATGTACCAAAATACCGTAAGTAGACCGTCACCAAAGTAGCATCGAGTAACATCTCCTCAGAGAATTATATTGATTATCGAAATTAATTTTCGAAAATGTTCATATTTTATGATACCTTAAAAAGTATAGATTAGAAAAACAAGAAATAGATTTCGACTTTCTGCCAAATAGCCTTGTATATTATCAAGTAAACTAAGTGAATATCAGTTTATACATTTATTCATTCAACTATAATGCATTTTTGTTAATCATTAGGTTTAATATGTTCAATTTTATAATTTTATACTTCATAGCAATTGTTAATCTTCATAATAATTCTTATATACTTTTTAAATTTGCAAACTTGAATAATATTTTTTTATGTATTCCTTACGAAAAGCACCATATAACACTAATTAATATTATGATTAAATAGCTTATTAACAGAAAAACGCCTCAAAAGATAATGAAAACATCTTAAACCATGAATAAGCAAATTAGAATTTTCCGGTTACTATATTAGATTTTTACATATCTGAGTTTTATTGAATATAGTCATTTTAGTAGTTAATTTCCGATATGAAGTAGTATATGAAAACGTTGGAGAAAAGCTTTGAAATATAACAACAAGTAATATTTGGAATAGGGTTTGAAATAAGTGGAAAAAATGTTAAGCAAAATTTTAGTGGTTGCAAAGAGCCATAAGAGAGAATGTTTCATAAAATCTACTAAACCAAAATTATTTTACTTGATTTTGATTTTGATTTTTCGTAATAATGGGTTGGGTTTTTATTTTCAAAGAATGAAGGGTTAAGTTTTTATAAAATTACTATACTTATCTGTTCGTTTAGTATAAATATGTTATTTTGTTACATTACATACACACATTATATTGTTCAACATAAATACGGTTTACATACAGTTTTCCTGATAGATGGGCAGATAGATTACTGATTATTTTAATTTTATAAATAGTTGCGTTTATTTTGATAATACGTTTTGTTGTTCATTTAATTTTCTACAGTGTATATTTTAATCGTTTGTTTTGTTGTAAAAATTAAACAAAACAGTTTTAAACGGTTTATAATGTTATTTATTAATTAATGAGAAATTTGTTATTGGTAAATAATTATTGATAGAAAATTTATTAATAATATTTATCAATAATAATAATATTTAAATTGGAATATTTCATTTTATAATTAATATAAAAAAATTGAAATTTGTCATTTATAAAGCGTTTTTAAAAAAGCTTAGGGTAAATTAAACCGAGGTTATTAAAGTTAAAGTAAATAGTTACCAAGTACAATCATAAATAAAAAATGAAAAGTACACATTTTTACATGAATCCTCCTGTAAATAACTATTCATACAAGCCTAGGTCACGTAGGCTTGAATGGCGCAAGTCTAGTTTTGGTTAAGGAAACTACATTGAACACGATTTTAAGTAAGCATAACGTTTATTAATAAATCCCAAAATTTTAACCATTTGGAGCTTAACGTAATTAATACTTAAAACAGTTTACAATTTTTCGACTCATATTCCGTTTAAAGCAAGTGTCCTATTTTTTATTACTGTCGAATCAGATAATAAAATGCCAGAGCTCGACAGATTGTTATTATTATTTTTCTTTTCTGTTTTTTTGTTTTTGTTTATGGAGGCTTTTCGCTTATACAGGACAGGTATAAAATGGATATTTTTAATTAAAGAAGACTAAATAGAAGGTATATTAGTCATACGAAATTTCAGGACATAGTTAAAGAATAATAGCATATATTAAATACACTCGATAATCACTTTCAAAAGTGAAAGATTATAGCTCTGAGGCTATCTGTTTTTAATTTATAAAAGTTTCAAGGCTTGTCAATTACTCTTATTTTTAGAATTTTCTTGCTTATACAGTTATCACTAACCAAGGTTTTCTTAAACTTCAATTTTCAATTATTTTCTATTACTTCAAGAAAATCGAACCTAGATATTATATAAGCGAAATTTTTTCGTATAATAAAATTTTGTTGTGAATACTCAACTATCCTACTTTGAAAAATGTTCAGATTAATAAAGTATTAAATCAATGCTAAAAATTATCAGCACCCAGTAGGATATTAGACTAGCGTTTGAGCTAAATGGGTAGAGAAATTTGTATAGAATATCTATGGGTTACACTTACGAAGCATTAAAGTATGTAGTTAAAAATCGGGATACATAACATTATTTTCGCTTCTTTGCCTGCCTGACAGCCCGTCGATTGCCCTAACAAGCGATATGCTTGTCTGTATGTTTGTTCGTAACAAGTTACTTTGAAAGTAAAATACATGCATTATTTCATTTTTTTTTGTAATTTTATAAAACAACAAACAAACAATGAATGCATTTTACTCTTGATATGACCAATATGCAGATCCATAATTGAAACAATTAAAAACAGAAAATTGACAGAATCTTTTAGAAGAATTTTTCATAAAAAGATTAGATTCGTCACCATTTGAGTAAAGACGAATATTTAAAATATATTATCATGTAGTAAATACTTCCCTTACACTAGGATATATATATATATATATATATATATATATATATATATATATATATATATATATATATATATATATATATATATATATATATATATATATATATATGTATATATATATATATATATATATATATATATATATATATATATATATATATATATATATATATATATATATATATATATATTTTAATAATTCCAATAATTTCGTTTCGTAGATTATTTATACATTAAACGGCGTTAGTTTTATCATTACTTGCTTAATTTATTTTCTGCTGACTGAATTTTACAATCATATATTCAATAATAATCAAATATATTTTAATAAACATATAGTTGAATAATGATCCCATACAAAGTTGCCGATGATCAACTATTTTCCGTTCATCGGCCAAGGTACGGCTACCAATGCTCGGCCAAGCATCGGCATTCTTTAACGGCCTATGGCTGGCTTATCATCGCCCGCCGTAGTATACGCTGTATAATAATTTGCGATCTTCAGCCGATGCTTGGCCGATGATATGACACTTTTTTGACTGCGCAAGCGTATTGAAAATTAGATCAGCTGTTAAAATGATATTATAGATGAACTCAATCGTGTGGAATCAGTGAGTTCGATTGCTTGTCAGAGCACAGATGCATGCTCAGACAAAAATAAACATGCAAAATCAAGGTCAAAGGTATGTTTATAATAGTTGAATAATTATACAATGTTTTTATGGATTTTTTTCATTATAGAAGTTCATTCTACCTTTGAGCAAGCCATTTCAACTCATATTTATTATGATGATATATTGTTTGGTAAGTGTTTATGGTTTTTATTTAAAAAAACAAATTGAATATTGCTCGTATCGCGGAAAAAAAATTTGTTACCATTCATTATTTTTTACTATTCCAACTTTTTACATGACTTAATTTATACGCATGTAATTAAATTAGGTATTCTCTAATTACGATGAGAAAACAACTAATAAATATTTTATCTGTATTTATGCATCGAATTTGCTAACTTTATTTCTAAGTATTTTATTGTGAAAAATAATGATTATTTAAAATGAAAAGTCAAGATTTTTCTAACTAATTTTCTTCTTAATAAATTTTATTACTTATCTTATTAATTACTTATAATATTTTTGTATATTTTACTATTTACTGTATATATATTGATGGGAAATTTGACGAATTACATGAACATTTGGATGCATTTAAAATAAGCACGGAGTATGTCATAAAAAATAAAGCTAAACGAATTAAAACTCAAGTTTTAATGAAAACTGGGGAAAATGTTCCAAACATTTCTAAAACAACTGCTGAGGCGCAATTTTTGATTTTTGATAATGACCTGAAAACTGACGACGAAAAAAAGAAACTGAAGAATTTATTCAGAGTTATTATGTACGCGGAATCAGATGTTGTAACTATAATACGAAAAACTTTATCTGAGGTCATTATACCTACCGTACAATTGCATTATTCTGGCACTGGGAAAAAAGTACGTGGTATCGGGAAACACAATTTAGTGCTACTTGCACTTACACTTGTTTAAAAGGTAGGATATATATGTTTAAAATCTACACCTGAATAAAGTTATGTTTTATCCATCAATATTTCTAATTTCAGAGGTTGTTGAAGAAAAGTTTCGGGACTCGGAACAATCCAAATCGTTAAGGGTAAAGATCGGCAGTTTTCTTGCTAATGCAGGAGACAGAGATGGAGGCCGCCGTCAACGAGCTATTAACAACCAACAACAACAACAACACAACAATAATAATAATAACGAGGAAAACAATGATAGTTAATTTTTATACTAAAATTACTTATTTTCTTTTTTAATAACTCACTTAATGTTGTATTACTTATATTTATAATTGTAGTGAAATATTCTTTTAAAACTCTTAAAATTAAAAATAATTTAATATAATTAATTAATATATTTATCGAATAAAGATTAATGTTTCTAAATAAAAATTTTTTTTATTTGTAAATTAAAAACAATTATTTATAATAGTACGTTTGGTAGAGGCTTGGATCCTATGCTTGGCCGATCATAGGATCCGATATTGGTACGTTTGGCAGATGCTTGGATCATATGCTCGGCTAATCATGAGATCCTATGATCGGCCGATCATAGGATCCTATACTCGGCCGATCATAGGATCCGATATCGGCATGGCGTTACAGTCCGATACTCGCCCAGTCTTGGGCCGATGATATATTTGGATCATTGGCCGATACTTTTAAATCGGCTGCCTGTCTTGGCCCATTAATGGGCCGATCCTCATTTTTTGTTTGGGATGTTGTTAAGAAAGTGTTGAGTATGTGAGTTATTAAGAATGTATCACATCAACATAAGCACTCAAAATGGTAACTATTCATGTACGTCTAATGTAACTATTAATTTATAAAGATGCTTTTTGTGTTACAAAATTGTATTTTCATATATTGAAATATTTAATTTTAATGCAAATCAACAACAATATCAACAACTCCGCGAAACTGCCTCAAGAAGTTTTTAAAACTCCTTAAATTAATAATGAAAATTTTTGTAAACAAATAAATACAATTTCATTAATTCTAAAATATCGGCTGTGATGCATCATAGGACTTTTGTTTAGTTTTATATAATTTAAGAAATATTAATTAACAAATCTGTGTGTATGTGTGTGTGTGTGTTATGTAAGCAAACAAAACGAGAAATAAAACTAATAATATAAAGAGAATCAAAACTTATAATACAACAAAAAGCTAATAAGGTGAATACGCGTATGTATGATGTTAAAAAATATGATGAGTTAAATTTTCCATGAGAAATATTTCAAAGAAAAGTTAAAAAGCTTAAAATATTTTGTAATTATCGTTTTTGTAAATAGATTTCTATTTTTTGAAAATGATTGAAGAAATTTTAGAGAAAAACGTAAAATCATACACTCGCTGTGATTCACAATTAATCTGTTTTTTCTAAATTTAACTGTGTTTTCTAAATTAAACTGTTTTTAAGACATAACTTCAAGTTATCATTAAAAATAAAAGTGTAAAGCTACAAATCTTACAATCTACAATTCTTGTTTAAAAATCTTACGAAAATATAGTGTTTTTTTATTATTATTATATAAACACGTATTTTTATTATTGCGTTTTCGTCTTAAAGCAAGTTGAGAATATTGGTAACAAGAATTATTCTATGTGGATACGTGGTAGATTTTCAAATAGAATTGCGCTATTAGTGCTAGATTAGGTTTGAATAATGCTCTAAAATATACATGTTTTTCACATATATAAACTAAAATTACGATGCCGTACGTATCCCCAATGAAATTTTAGACAATACGACGGAGTTATAGACTATAATATTAGCAAGTGGGTAGACATCGATTTTAAATATTTTGGACACTAAATCTATGTTCCTTAAATGAAGAACAAGGATGAAACGAAATCAAGTATGGTTTATAACTTCTTTATTGGCTAGCTTTTGAATAAATGTGGAATATATTCTAGTCAGAACGTTACATCTCATAAAATTCCAGCTTTTCTATCATAGTTTATTATCAAGGTGTCTGGGTTTCGGCGTGGTTGACTATATAAGTTCTAGACCTAGGTTAAATATATAAATTTCAAAAACGAGAAATTTTTCCAACAAATTATTTTTCTACTGTTCAAGTCCGTCTAGCGAGTAATTATTAACTTTTTAAGAAAATGGTCTGTCTTTATTTTTGGATCTTTTTTTCTGGATTTCCAATATTCACTAAAAATATCTCTTTCTTTATTTACTACAACGATAATACTTTATCATTTTTTGATACATTAATAACTTGATACTTCAATAAAAATGGTGGCGATAAAATGACACTTATTAACTAATATAATACCTAATTAGTTTCAAGTTATGGTAAAAATGTGATACAATTTTTTGTTCTCATAAATCTTAACTGAATAAATATTTTAAATACAAAATAAAATCATCGTACCTATACATTAGATAAATAAAATTTACAATATTAAATATTCAAAATATGTGAAAATGACGTTACTTGGATGTGTTTATGTATATAAAGAGGAAGAAATAATCGGCATGATGATCATATGTATTCACAAGTACCATCATCCCATTAAAACGTATGTACCTACGTACCCATGAACATATTTCTATACATATACACATAATAGTAATGTTAACAATTTGTAGCAATCATATTAGACTCAAATTCATTTATCTCAATACAACAAACAAACAAACAGTATTTAAATATAGTCATGGTGTCAGGGATCTATAAAGTTCACGCTAATCGCTTCCTGATGTTACCAATTATGATCAATTATAACAAAATCTAATTAATGTCTGAAAGAAAGCCTGAAGATTTTGTATGGGTGACGAGGAGTGTTTCTTCATTGATTTTATTTAAGGTGTAACTGACGATTATAAGCAAAGATGTAGAGGACGCGAGAAAACAAGAGTTAAAAACTTTTTTACGATATTAATTTAAATATATATCAGTAAGTATTTACATTTTTATGGTTTGAAAATTTTTTTCAGTGATTTTGCTCTATATTTTTAATTGAGTTAAATTTTTTTTCAAATATGTAACTAGAAAAGATTTTCATCTGGAGGATCGGAAAAATGTATTATCAAAATTTATATAGTCTAGTTTTAAACACTATATTAACTATGTTAGTGTAAAATATATATATATATAGGTATAATGTACATATATATAATATCACCGTTGGTAAGATTTTAAAATATTTTTTGAATTTGATAAACATGTGATAAACGTATTGATTAAAATCTAAAGAATGTAATATATAGCGAAGCTAACAAAGTTCAATTAATAAATATATACAGATGAGCTCTTAAAAAATTGCCTTAATCATTTAAATCAGTCTAGCGGTTTGGTCGCTATCGATTTTCAATTATTATTTATTTATTTCTCTACCACTCCTCATTAAAATAAACCTACACACTTGATCTGTGGACCCACCACTTGATAATTTTAATACTCATGCAGAAGTTATTGGCTTCGAAAATTGAGGATTGTCAAGTTTTTTGCGAAATTCGAAAAAATCATCTGACGCCAAATTTTATGTTCTAGAATTTTGCCAATTTTTTGATAAAATGGGTCATTTTCAAATTATAAAATTTGCAAAATGAGGTTTGTCAACTTTTGCACGAAGTTGGAAAAATCGATTAGTTTTGAAAATCAATTGTGGCCATACGGCTTTAACCGATGTAAATTTTAATGACTCATTTGAAGTATAATTTTAATTTACTTTATTTTATTGCTGATCAAATTTGCAGTAGGATGTATTGTTTTCAAGTTACAGAAGTTGAAAATAGAGGTTTGCCAACTGTTAGCAACGTTGGAAAAATTGTTCAACTTTTAAAATCTATAGCGTCCAAATAGCATAGATATTTTTCACTTGTAATTGCTCATTTGACGGCTAACTTTTTGTTTGCCAATTTATCTGTTCAATGCATCGTATTCTTGTTTTAGACGCAAACCCAGAAAAATTATTCAAACTTGTAATTACCAAAATTAAAATTACTAAAATTACCAAAATTTTAGGTGTCCACCTACGATGGAGCAAACTCAGATTTCATTCATTTGGGTCGAATTGATGGAATCAGATACAGCTTCACGCCATTTAATTCCAATAAGAATCTCAGTTTTACCGTGTATTTTGTACAACTTTATTTAAAAAAATTTCAAATGCATATATTTCACTTAAAAGCATGAAAATAGTATAAAAGTTAACGATTTTGATGTCGAGTTGTCAGTTATGACTTTCAATCAGAAAGTTAAATACACACTATAAAAGCTATTTAGGTAATAATTACAACCATGTTAAAACAACATCCACACTTCACAGCGTTACTTATACCTAACATACACTTAATAATATAATGATTGTCACCTTTTATTAAATTCACTCATGTGTGTATATTAATTTCTAAATGATAATGTTCTCATAAGAATTACAACATATTTTGTAACTGTATCATTATAAACATCTAACTGAATCATATAAACACAATGAATTCTTCGAACGAACATAAATCATGATCGAAGGGGGAATGTCAACATAACCTTACATTAGTCCAAAAGCAAATAGCAACGTTTTTGGTAGCCGCTAGATATTGCGTTTACTTCTCTACAGCACATATGTGTAGGTAATTTGAAATAACTTGAAGAACATAATAAATTGAAATACCTTTAAGTTAGAAAAAAAAAACGTTTCCAATACAAATTTCATACAAATAAAAGGATTTTTTCTCTTTTTTTACCGACTGTCAAGGAAGGTATATGTTTTTCGCATATAAATGTGTTTGTCAATTTCTTTATTACCACTTTCAAATGGCTGGATTACTTTTGGTTAGTTAAGGTATCGGTATATTTGTAATTCGTAACAAAAAAAAAATGGCAGGTTTTTAGAATGAAATAATAAATAACACGTCAATAAAAAAAAAGTTAACAAAACCTCTCAATAGGGTAATTTATTAATTATTTCGTGTTTTATTAATGGAATTCCATTTTTAACAAAAAATTTAGTTAAATTTGTTAAAAATTCCACATATTTATTCAACTTTTTTTTATATAAAAAAAACATGTCAATGACATACATGTTTCAGTAATTTAGTGTACTGTATGAAATTTAATGTTCATCTCAGTTTATGTAGACGAAACTATATATATAAAACAAAGTCGTGTTAGTTACACCACTTATAACTAAAGAACGGCTGGACCGATTTTTATGAAATTTTTTGTGTATCATCGGTAGATCGGGGAATAGGTCACAAGCTTTTTTTTATACCCATAAGTGAAAAGGGTGGTCTATCCCAAAAATTTCTTTTATTGCAAGTACTCACTTAAAGTATATTACAAATCCTATTAGTGTCATTTCCATGGAAACCAAAATCTAAATTTGAAATTCAAAATAAAATTTATTTGTCTCTTCTTTTCTATAGAAAGTGTACATATCGCATCGTTCAAGTATAACCGGAGCCATTCGTGATACTATTTTTCATCAATTAGAGAACTACTGCACGATCTGCACGAAGTACGGGTGCTCGAGGTACCGGATGCCCCACATTAAATACGAATATTCATATAAATATTTCGTGATATTGGTATCTCACACCAAATACCGGGCATCCTATGAGAAAAGAATTTCTGAAATTGTACCAAAAAGGGATGAAAAGCGAAGGCAAAGGTAGTATGGGACAACGGGACTCTTTTATTCAATCTGCTTCAAATTTTGCATGCAATCGATTTAATATCAATTGTCACAGCAATGTGACCGGGTATGCTTTAAAATATAAATTAATATCATTATTTATTTCGAATTGCCTTAGCTTTCAGTATTAAGAAATAGAGTAAAGTTGTTAAGAATATGTTATTATACTTAGAAAATGTTGATATTGATTGAAATAACTGGCAAAACGACGTTTGCCGGGCCAGCTAGTTACATTATACAATATAAAAATTTAAAGTAGACAAATACACAACAAATATTTTAAAAAATTTTCAATAAAAGCAGGGTAGTATAATGTCAGTTTGATTTCAAAATTTCTTCCCGTTTATCCAAAGTTCTGAAGTTTCCGAAATGTCCAGAATCTGTAAGCTAACGGACAAACGACAAGGAAAATTTCAAATCAGAATAAACGAACTATAATGGTTTTAAAAATCAAAAATATCAGAATCAGCGTTTGCAAACGAATATAATCATCAGCCTGATCCTGCTGTCTAGATTTACATGTAGCTCGAAAGGGTTAGAAGTTAGATGTTCTTGAAGCCATCGAAATCACCAAGCAAAGAAATGAATCGCAAGTGTTATTATATGACCAAACATCTACGGGCTGCACATTGTATGTAGAGAGAATAAAGAAAGTTAATTTAAAGATTTGTCTTTATCTCATAATTTTCCGACGTTGCAAGGTGTTGATAAAGAAACTATTTTTACACTAATTATCATTTTTTCATTATTATTTGAAAAAAATAATTCATTATCGTGATTTAATAGTTAAATCAGAGGAATAATTTCTCCCATAACTTTTAATCTGACTCAATTATATAAGGTCATATCCATACCAGAAATAAATTCTGTAGGTAGATGTATGGGATAGCTCTGACGAATTTCGACAGTAACAACCATCGTTAATTTATAAAAGTTTTTGTGTTTTGTTTGATAAAATTATACTAAAGACGGTTAATAATGTAAAATATTAAATATTAAATGATGAATATATTGATTCACAATAAAATAATTCAAAAAATTATTACACTAAAAAACAAGGAAGTAATTTTAAATTACTTTTGATATTCATTCGTTGTCATTTCGTAAATATTTTCATTGTAAGGTGTCAAAGTTTAGTACACAATAAATCGAAAAGTTTTTGGTATATTCAGTTTTTTTTATGGACACAATTTAGTTATTTTTAGTGAGTTATACCTTTAAAAATGAATATAACCTCCCACTGAAGTAAATTAATTACTGATATCGATCAATCACTAAAGTTAAGCAGCTTCAACCACAGATGGGAGACCGCCTAGAAATGCTATGTGCTGTAGGTAAAGGTTGGAGTATATCCACTGTAGTCAGTGTATGTCGTTGGTAGTTGAAAAGTGACTTAAAATAAAAATAAATAAAATTTTTATCATTATATTTTACAATAAAAACAATGTAATACTTTGTTGAACATGTGTGGGATCAAATATTGAAAAGAGTATAATGGAAAATATATAGTTTGTTCTATATAGAAGCAGTATAGTTTCGAGGGCAGGCAATAAATTACCTTGGGAAGTTGTAGGTAAAGTTTGGTCATAATCAAAGACAGTTTCTCTTGACAACTTGACCTTAAAATAACTTCATGTGAATAATAAAAGTAAAGTAATTTTCTCCTTCAGTTATTGAGAAGTGTTTTTTATTAAATACATTGTTTTCACTATCATAACACAATATATTATATAAGATTATTGTATGTAGTTTTTTTGTCTTGCTACTTGTTTCTACAAATGTATTAAATATTCATTCATAGTTATATCACGTAGATATACGGACAGACTAACGTAATAATTTGATCACATTTGGATCCTTGAACATATTTATGATAGTTACAGGAATAAAAATAAATTTTTGCCATTCGCAGTTTCAGCAGTTCATTCTAACAATTCGTACAAAATTATTAATAAAAAGTTAAGTTTACACTTCTTACGCCGGTTCTCATCGAAACAGGATCTGCTGGATTTATCAGAAACATCTTAGTAAAATAAAATCAAAATAGGAAAAATTCAGAATATACCAGTTTTCATTTTATTACTTCCAATTTGAACAATCAATGACCATAGTTTCGAAAAGAGTGTATTTATTATGAATTTCTTGCTCTTTAACAGGCGTAAGAAGACGGAAGAGACTTGCTCTTCTTTAAAAAACATATAACAAATCTTAACTTTATCTGACTGTACTAATGTCAGTAAATCCGTACCGTGACTTCTTAATCGATTCTTTTTGATGCGCTACGAGTATTTAAAATTTGCAATAAAATATTTACATTCTAGAAAATATAATTATTTGTTTAATTATTTGCAAACTGTACAGCAAATGTATAAAATAAAAAGTATTGAATAATTACAAAAAGGCATTTTATTAAAGTCATTGGATTTAAAATTGAAAAAATTAGGAATTGTTATTATTTTAATTGCAAATATTTATAAGTATTTATTTAAATTAGTTAATAAATTTTTGGACATTTCAAATCATACACCATTCACATAGTTATATATATATATCATTTGATTGATAAACTAGTATTTCGTTACCATAGAAACGATTGAAAACATTTAAATTCACGGTGCCCATAGTGTCATAAATTAGTTTATATATATATTTTTTTTAATTCTGGTTTCAGCTACTTTCAGCTATCCAGCCATTAACTAAAGAGGATTATTATTGTTTTTATACAACAACTGTACACAGTTCTGCTAGGTGGTCACCCATCCAAATACAGATTGTGACTGCTGTTGCTTAACTTGTATTAGTTGGTCTAAGCATGGCATTACGTTACGTCAGTCCGGGGTCTAGTTTATATTTGAACTTCTATATTTAGAGGCTGTATATTATATTTGAACGTCTAAGTATATAATACTATATACTAGTATAACGGGAATATTATTTTATAAATTTTAACTATATGCATAATAATATCGTCGTTGCTCGAGGTTTGCAGAATATAAATAATATGTAGTATACTGAATTATTGAAAAAAAAAAATGTGCGTGTAACCTTTACGCGCGATTGAAGTAAAACTTCTTTGGCGTTGACGACATATATCACTGAAATGATTAAATATTAACTTAAATAAATAAATATTATATTATAATTTAATTATATTTATTATTCATGTGCTTTACAAAGATTATTTAAATGTTATATTAATATTATTCATTCGAAACAGGTAATTGAATGTCATTATAATTTCTTAAAATAATTGAGAGTAGCAAATTGAAGGTTAGATCAGCACATGTCAATATAACCTTGTTATTTAATATTATAAAATGTCGCAATTGTCAGAAAATTTATTTTTAATTTACTTATTTTAAAAGTAATAAATAAACAAGTATATTTAGAGATTTTCAAAAATATTTAATTAAGTCAAGAAGCGTGTAGTATATGACATATACTTACAACCAATCAGAATTATTATTTTTAAATGGCGGAAACATACTTACAACCAATCAGAATTATTATTATTTTTAAATGGCGGAAACGTTACTTCCGTCAGAAAAAAAAATCTGAGTTACTCCCTAGTCGCGCCTAAAGAAGTTTCACTTCAACAAGAGTTATTATTTATTCATTCATAAATGAAATGTAAATTTAAGTAAACTAGAAATATAATACCTATAACTGCAAGAAATTGTATGTGTTGTATAAAAGTTTTGACCTTTTCTAAGACTTTCTTATTGCTGAAACGATCAGGAAAAGGTAAAACAAAATTTAATCTGGATAACAAAAATTTGTAAAGAATTCAAAGTGTATACATGAAAATTGTAGCTCGAATAATTAAAATGAATACTTGCGTTATTTTTGAGAAGTTTTCTATTATGTTCACCTGACAGTTAAGACCTTCCCAAAATTAAAAAAAATATTATGCTACTTAAATTTCTTATTACAGATTTAGTTTTATGATATTCATATATAATACTTACGTTTAATTATAGAGGTACAGATTGTATTTTATTTTTATTTTTGCAAGGGACTGAAAATATTCAAAAAATTCTTTTATCGAAAAATAAGCTATATCATCATATAATTTTTAATAAAAAAACGTTTGACAATTAAAACATATTTATTTAAATATAAAATTTTTATTAAATAATAAAGTTCATAATGCGTCATGAAATGGCAACTGTATAGCATATATTATTAAAAAAATAAAACATGTTGAATAAAGTTGAAAATTAATTTTACAGTCTTTGATCACAGCTTTGTTAATTATGTTGGTCGGTATTACACATACCATTATTAACCTATAGAGAAAGATTTGTTTCGCACGCAACGACTTTTTGAAATTCATAACAAACACGAAAAATATTTCACTTAACATAATTTTAAACAAATTTACAATAAATATTATATACAAAATATGATTATATATTTATTTATAAAAAAAAAAAAAAGAAAAGTTATAAATTTAAATATTTTAATAATAATGACACCGTTAGGATTTCCGTCATTAATATTAATAATAATATATACAGGTTTACGAAATGCATATTATTTCATACTTTGACATTTGCGTCTCAATAAATAAACGTGGTATATTTAATAATAATAAATATGACAGGTATGGTGATTATCAACACGTCTTCACTTCAAACATATTGTTTTATTTATATATGATACATTTGAGTTAATGTATGTATTGACTCGTTAATGCAGGTATCTACGTGTATTTCTTGATAAATTATCATCCTAATAATAAAATACAAGCCACGAAAAATTTACCACAAAAAGTTCGAGCATATAACCGACACGTGGGAGGGGGAAGAAAAGCAGTGTAAAACTTTCTGACAATAAGTGAGCATTATCGTTTTTCTTATTCCAAACGGTAGATAATACCATGAACTTTCTTTATAAACACAGATATTCACCCAAAATGGATTTAGAAGGCAAACAAATCTGACCGACGACATTTTTCGTTAAAATTTCGGAATAATGGAAAAAGTCATATGAATGAAAACCTCTAAAACGTCTATCTAAATTACAGAATACTGTAGAAACTTGTTAATAATTTTAATTTTCTCATTGAATCAGAGTGGTGTATAAACGGTTATCGGGTTCAGGTTAAATAACGAATTATAAAGTCAACCAAAAAACACAAAGAAAATTCGGCAGGTATTTACATAAAAAAAAAAATAGATAGTTCTAAAGCACTTTAAATAAAATACGGTATTTCTTTATTCATTATAGTTCAGGGTAGAACCTTTCGAAAATGTTAAAAAATGGAAAAAAAATTATACTAGGATGAAATTTATCAAAAACGCAATTACCAAAAATGAAAGGAAAATTCATTTACGGTTGATCTGAAGTGAAATGGAATATGTTTATAAGGGCAAAACACGGGTTATCTCTTTATCTGGCAAAACTACGACAAGTCCTATTAAAAAAATTTAAATAGAATAGTGGTATTTTTTCACATAAACTCAAAATTCAAATAAATGACAGTGTATACTTTAACTTAACGTAGCGTATACATTACCTAATTAATTCGTTCATAAGTTAATTTGAGTATACTGTGTCTGAATGATCTCGTTAATACATTCATTAACTTGTGATTTCATACTTTGAGAACTGCTAATTTCACTGTATAAACATATATTTTTATATAATAAACGTTAAATATAAACATACATGATCCGATAATAGTTATTAATTGTTATTATAAACCTATAAAACAATTAATACTTTAATTAAAAAAAACAAAAAAAAAAAAAATAGAAAGATCCAATAGACACATCTGCTGAATTTGAAGCTAGCACATAATTTACAATGCTGAAACTGTGCAAGCTCATTGAATATATTTCAGTAAAATGAAAAGTATTCATTCAGTAAGCTTGCACAGATATTGCATTGAAAATTTTTGAGTCATTAATTGCAACACATCAATCAACAACAGTAAACCACTCTGATAGAGCAGTAAAACTGATCGATTATCCTAGTTAGGTGAAGGTGTTTTATACATGTTGTCTATATATATATATATATATATATATATATATATATATATATATATATATATATATATATATATATATATATATATATATATATATATATATATATATATATATATATATATATATATATATATATAAGCGATATACCACTCATCATGATATCTATTAAATCTATACACCCGATTGACTAGAAATTTAGTATAGTTACTCATTTTGCGATGATGCATCTACGATGTCAAATTTAACTTGATCAAAACTTGATTTAAACAAGTAATCAAATAACATAATAAGTTTTAATTTTTAATAATATGGTTTTAATAATTTAGATTTTTATTTAGAATTTTTGACTAAAATCAAGATCAAAACTCATGATTGAATGATAGAGAAATATAAGTAAATAATTTTGGTTTTGGTTGTTAGGGTTTTGAGAAAGTTTTCTTGGAAAAAAATTCGATTTGTACAAAGAATAGTAAAATAATTCGATAATTGTTTTGTTTTTCCCACTCTCATTTTTTTGTATACTAATAGTATTTTGTGAGCTTCTTTTCTGCGAATGTTTGAGCACAAATAGATGAGATAGGATTCTCGAGATATTTTTGAAGATGGTTCAAACTAACTGCGTGGTGGGTGGGTAATAGCTAGTACATTATACATTCCTAAGTAGTGGATTTGGAATACGGTAGCTTATTGACATTTTATTCATATATAGACTATAATAGACTGTTTCTTCACCAAATTGAATACTATTTTATATGTACACTTGGTTGGTATGCTTTTCAATAGTTTATCGATAGCCATTCACCGATATTATTAAGGTCATCACTCTATTTTGTTACGCTTTTGTATTATTTTTGTAAGATATTTTTCAAAGTACATTTCATACCAGCTATGATAGAATATAGATTCTAGAATTAATCATTCGCGTCTACGTATGCTCAATACTCGATGCCCTGAATCTTTGGTTTATATTTAAAATATACAAAACAACCTAACACAATATTATAATTTATTATTAGATTTTAAATATGTAGATGTCAATGTTTTCTTGTTTATGGTTGTTTATATTTGGTTTAATAACTCCATATATAGTACGCATGCATTTACACACATATGAATAGAGCTTGTTTTACTCGACATTTATAAATATGTCAGAGAAAATGCATTTTGGTTTAAAGTTTGTAACGCTAGACAATATTGAACGCACAAACAGAAGTTTCGTATGGATGTTTATAAAATGACGTAACTAGTCTATTTCCGAATATCCGTCTACCCACCCGAACGTTCGTTATCAAAATATTTCAAGAACGAAAAGAGTTAGAGACTGGAATAAAAAGTGTGACGCATATAAGACAAAAAATGAGTTAAAGTTTGAGAATCAGCAAAATAGGTCTGGTCCAATGGACAACTTGTGTTTGGAAATTTTTTCGTAAATTGCTTAAATTAGCCACAATTTTGTCTCAAAATTGGCTAAAAAACAAATATTTACAATACCCATTATTATTATATTGGTATGTATTTATAATTATATGGACTGTATATTTAGACTTTTCTATGAATGTTCATTATTAAAAAATAGTCATTGATAATAAATCATGGGCCGAGTACATAAACAATTGATTTTACATTGTTTTCGATTATTGCAAATTCCAAAATTTAAATAAATAAAATTTCACTTTTAAATGGTGCTAAATAAAATTAGTTACAACGCTGTTCTTATTAGAAATTAGCTGAATCTTACAATTGTAATTATAAGGCAGAGGATTCTGTTTCTGATGTTCAACTTTAATATTTGTCACCTTTTTAGAAGAATCTTATAAAGAACTTCAAAATAAATCTTTCTTAAAACAAATTTGCCTCTCTATATATTTACAAAAACCTTACAAAAATTTTACATTAACGGAACCCTTATGTTTATACTTTGAAGATGTTCAAATATTGTATACAGAAGCAATTTAATATGATTTTATTCGTGTTCTGTAATAAATAATTCCGTCTTAAGGATTAACCTTTCATAGATATTAAGCTTCTACTCAGAATAGTTGACAACTGTAAGTTTTTTTGTCATATAAATCACCCAATGAAAAATATTTTGAAACATATTTATGAATGAAAGTTAAATGGACAGTAATATAAATCTTTGAAAGTAAATATATTTCAAAGATGAAAGTTAGATTAATTTGTCATAATATTTTTGAAAACTAGAAAATTATTATAATAGAAATGTGTAAAAGTAGAAAGATAACAGTAGAGAAAAGTTGATAAATTTTGAAGTTTAAAAAAAAAAGCACGTGTGCAGCTCAGACTTGATAGTGAATCTTCAAGATAAGGAAACAAATATAGATTTTCAGAAGAAGAATAATTGTAGAGTTTTGTTTTTTTTATGTTATTGATACGAAATTGTAAATTATTATGCAATTTCTTGCAATGTTTATTTATTAATAATATTCCTGTAATACAACGCGCTAGTAATCATTTCAAATAACGCCTCACGTTATATCCTATTCAAAATGTGGTAGTTTTATTTTATTGACAAATTTCCGTTTCATCGAGTTCAGTCTATACTCAACTATTGCCAAAATAAATAAATCAATAAATAAATAAAAATGCCCTGAAAATTTGTTGTAAATGCCCTAATCTTAGGCTAAACGAACAAAGGTCTGTGCTCTGTTCGGATAATTTGTATATTATATATATCGATAATTTTTAATGTCGAGAATTAGTATATAATGTTACAAATTATTGCTATCATACAAAAGTGTCAAAGATTTTAAAAATAGTATAAATAAAACTTATGTAGAACATAAGTTTTTATATGCAATAACTTCTCGCTAAATAATTATTATAAATAATAAGATATCAGTTGCATTAGGTACTTAATATTGAACTAGCAATAAACAAATTTTTATGATTTCATATCAAATTATTGCTATCATTATAAAATATTATAAAATTATCCCCTTAAACCATACTGGTGTACCAAGAATTCACAGTTTTTCGTTGAATTTTTCAAACACTTGCTATTTAACAAAAGTTTAAATAACAACTTTACGATAAATAGCAGTGTTAATTGTTTAAATACCTAGCATGCAATTGAGTATCAATATTTGCATTAGTTTACGTATTAACATTAATAAAATACACTAAATACGTTATCTAAACAATATTGCAATGTTTGTTAATAATATATATTATAGTATAAAAAAATTATTTTTCAGATACATTTTTGTATATTGACTTTTTCTATTATATTTTATGTTCTAAAAGTTGAGCTATGGATGCGAGGAACAATTGATCTGTTTTATGGTTACTCTCATTTCAGGTGCAGAATATGTCATCAAAGCTCTCTATTACTTTTCGTTTTGGAGTAATTCAGATGTTGGGATTATAGGAGATTCTTTAGACATGCAGATACAACTGGAATAATTAGATGAGTCTGTGAACACCTATTGCATAGATTTTGTGAGTGCATTCAATATTTTCAGCGTTACAAGCTTTTGGATTACTTATTATACTCTAACTATATATAGTTTTTATTTAAGTTTTAAACCTAAATCAGTCATAGATAGTTTACATTTTCGAATTTAGCTGAAGAAGTTGTATCCCATATTCATAATAGTTTTACATTTAAAATACATATATCTCAAGATACTACTTTAAGGAAATTAAAAATTTGATTTATACTTGGAATAAAAGCTTTTCTGAAAAAGCTCATCTGAACATATTCAATAGCACTTGAATAAATGCTTTCTTATTCCTATATTATTTATTATTATTGAAAAATCATAAAAAAACTAACAAGTTTTTCCTCTAATGAATATAATGCTAAAAATATCTTTTTATATACCTGCGAAACATGATTGAAAATCTTATGGACTGTCGACGAGTTGTTAAATTTTAAATAGCATTATTTACAGATAGTATTGGAAACTGCATTTATTTTTATTAACACGCTTTTATTAGCTTCACTCGTATGTTTGTTTGTCTGTAGGTAACTCTCTGAAGTTGGCTGCAGAACGCATCTGAACGGATCCTTTGCATGAGAGTAATAAAGATAGAGCTAGTGCGCGAACTACGCATGCATGCGTGTTTTTTTAGTTTTTTTAAACTATTATAATTATTATAAATTTAATAATTAATGCTTTGACTTTGAAATACCACTGATAAATTATTGTGATTATTTGCAGACAAATAAAATAAACATTTGTACGTAAATTAATTAATAGTCAGAACAAACTAATAATTTGGTTTTTCAATCCTTGTTTCTATTTACCTGGGCTCTGCAGAAGCTTATAATTCTCATTTATTATTTAGTATAATGAACATAAACAAAAAATATTTTCTTTCTTTATGAATTGTTATCAAATATTAACTTTTAATAACTTTTATTGTATTAAGTACATCCAATTAATTACAAAAATTAGGTGAATAAAAAAAGTAATGATAACACCTAATAGTGATAAATGTTTAAATACTCGACAATCATACGTGGCATTGTTTGAACTTTTTTCAATAAGCATTCATAATAATTTTAAATATATGTATAATAATAATATGTATCCTAATTTTTTGTTTATTATAAGCTGTTAATTGTAAAAAATTCAATCATTTTACGAAAAATTGTTAAAAAAAAAATTTCTTTCAACTTTTATGCTTAAATATTTGGGGCATAGATCCAGTGGATTTAATAAAACGGCTTACTCATTCATGAACTTACCTACGTTTAGAATACACCACCAAAATGTCAGCGCATTATCTATTTTAGTTTTTGATTTATCTTGATGACAGACAGGCGGAAGGACAAACGCATATACATTAAAAAATCGATCAATAAGGGATAACAAACATTGCCATAATTTTATTTCAAATTTAGATATATTTTTGTATAATTAACAAAGAATATACAAACAACGAAGTACCTATATAATATTAATTTTAGTGAAGAGACGGCCGATACCATAGTAGATCTTCTATAATATCCTAATAATAATCTTTTTTTTTGAGTAGGGGAGATAGACAAACAAAAATTGGCTTATTAGGTGTTGAGAAACTCATACCAATCACATTTAAAAATGTATACCACTTTTAAACCATATTCTATACAAAAGATTGTAAACAACTTATTGTGAATGATAAGTTCTAATGCGAAAACAACATAAATTATTTTCTTATATTTTATTTATTTGTTAATGTTGTTTACGAGATAGTGTAGAAAAATTTATCTCATATTTCATACGATAATTTGTAAATATAAAAATCAATAAATGATTGAATGGCGGGCGCGATTGCTCTTTGATAAAAATTGTTATTTCATACAGGCAGAGTCTATTATGTTGGACTACATTATTATATCATTTTTTAATATTATCGCTAGTATTTTATACTAAATACCAGCGATTATAAGTGGTATTTTATACTAAGCCATTGAACCGCTGCTCGGAAAAAGGAATATTGAAAATTTGTGTTTAATCGTAAATAATTAAATAAAGTTACAAATATGGGACTTACTTGGTTAAAAAACGCAAGTTGGTCCGAAAATTAAATATGTAGTCATTTTATATGTAATTTAGTTAAATATAATTATTAAAAAAAAAATTCATATTGAAAAGTGCATTTTTTGAAAAATTTTCCTGGACTTTTGTATTTTTCCATTCAATGATAAATCAGAATGTAGATGTATTTATGAAAAAATTTTATAAAGTATATTTAAATCTTTATTGTAGTAATTTACCATAGCTCCCAGGCTCATTGACTCCCAGTATATATTTGAAAAGATATTGAACATAAAATTCGAAGTTTGTAAAAAACTTTCGTCAGTTTTGTATGTTTTTATCACATAAAATACTTTTTGCAAAAAAATCGATGTTTAGTTTCAAATTGAAAAAATTACGCAGCAAAACACAATTACCAACACGAATACTTTAATGAAATTTATACTTCTTAAACGCATGACTCCAAAAAGTGATAAATACGCAACTCGGTTATTGCTTCTGTTTTTTTAAGTATCACAGCAAAATCATCAATAAGTCTACTTTGGGGAGATTAAATTTTTTTCCATCCTAAGGAAATTATTTTTTTTAATTTCCTTAGTCTGAGTTTCGTGTTAGATTTGTATTAAGAGATATTAGATAATATCACAAAAATACAAACAGCTTTTGATAGAAATTACAATTATTTTTTTTATGTACTTAATGTTATAAAACCTAGTTCTTTCTACATTGATACCATTTATATTATATTATTTACAAGTTAAAAATCACCGAGGAGGTTCGGTTTTATTTCCCATTATCGGCAACAATTGTTGTAGAAGCTGAAAATATACAAAATAAAACCAGAAAGACAAAAAGTAATTTTGATTTACACTTATCAGTTCATTGATACGTAATTTAATTGTTTCAATAAAATTATCACTGTCATATGGATTGTTGTATTTTTAGATCCATTTAAGTACTATAAAATAATATCTACCTACAATAACCACTTAAGGTAGTTGTGCTGTTAGAATATTGTAAACATATTATGCACATATATAAGGTAAGAATAGGTTAGATTTTAATAAAAAATAGTATAATTTTTGTCTATTACTGTACACCAGTACTGCCTGTGTCTATGTTTGTCTTTTTCGAAATAGTTAACCACACACTAATAGATCACTCTTAATAATAAAACGGTCAGTATTTTTTTTTTTTTTAATTGATAAATAAATTAATATTCTGTGTTTCAGAAATTTCTGACTATTAGTTTTTTTATTGTTATCGTGAATGTTACTTAAAACACACTACTCCTTGAAAAGCAATGTAAATTATCTTAACATAAATAAATACCTCGAATGTCAATTGACTTCAAATTTTAATGATAAATGTATCTTAATACTCTTAATGAGTAATTAAGAATCATCTGACAGTATGACTTCAGCAGCACAAATACCTTAACTTTTACTACTTATCGGAGTATGACCAATAGTTAGAATACAGTTTAAATAAATTATAAATAATATACAGCTACAATGATCGTTATGTTTAACATGACAGTAATAAACATTCTAATTTTATTGTCACAAATGGTCATTACATATGCACAAGTGCTTTTTGTAAGTGTGGTGTTAATTTAAAACAAATATATAAACATATTATTGTAGTGTAGGCAGAGATAAAGACACTTGAAATAATGTTGTTGAAATAATGTACGAAATCGAGTTTGTTATTTAATTTACCGTATTTAATTAACGTTCATCGAAATTCCCAGTTCTTTCACAGTCCTTTGAAATACAAAATCAATATTTATGAAAAATAAAATATTTATTTGAATTAATTAGATTAAGTAGATTTTAACATATTAAATATTTATTTATATTATACAAAATGTGATCTTTATTTAATTTAATCTGAAGCTTGTAACACTAGAAAATTTGATTAAACTTATAAAATCTTAATATGTGTTTTCAAACAATCACTTCATGAGTCAATTTCCGTATAGGGTAAAAGCCGGATAGTTGCCTCGGACGAAAACATGTCTCAGTTTCAAATGCTCTATGTTTGACAAATTGACAGTGTTTCATTTTGATCATAATTAAAAGCGTCCCTCGCGCAGGCCTCAGTGCCGCATAAGCCGTTGAAGTAGGCGCTCGTGTTTTGTCCGTGTGAGAAAACATCTTCCGAGGCGATACTTTGACGAGCGCCAGAATTATATTGGTAAGTAATCTCTGTTAAATATTTTTATAACTGATTGCGATTTCAGTCAAAAATATATTTCATTAGCGCATTAGAGTTTAAATTGCACTGTTTATTAGGTTTTATTGTTAAAGATGTTTTATTTATTTCGTAAATAAAAAGGGCAAGTATCCGTATCAAATCAGATAGTTGCCCTACTGTCTTTTGCGGATTATTGCTTTGCGGCAACTATGGCATATCCTCTCGAATCTTAAGAAGACGGTATGAAAAAAGAAACCAGCTGCTGGTAACTCAAGGTATGTCAAGGATTTAAAATTGTATATTTAGCTTATAAATATAATAATCTATTTACATACTTGCCTACTTATCTAATTTAATTTTTAACAATTTTAGGAAAATAGCCTGACCTTGGCTTTGAAAATGAAAAAAAACTAGTTTCCCATATATTTAAGCTCGGAGAAGCAGGATTTCCTCCTGAAAAAAGTTTAATTCGCCAATTAGCCTATCAGTTTGCAGAAAAATTAGGATTGAAGCACAATTTTAATAATGAAACTAAAATGGCTGGACCGCAATGGTTGAATCATTTGTTTTATATTTCATCCAATGCTTTATATAATAACAAAAGTAATGGGGTTTAACCTCCGATCTTCAGACATAAACGTCTATAACAAAGGCCATCCACACCATTAGTATTTATTTATTTAAACTACATCCGATATTACATTATATAATAAATTTATGATGTCGGTGGAGTCAGTTACTTCGTTCTTATCCAAATGATGACAGTATGATTAATCAACCGACCCGCCAATTTTAATCGACCACACTGTTCAAGCGTGTATTACATTATCCAATGCTTTATGTAAAAAGATATACTTATTAAGCGTTCTTCATTTGACATTTATTAACGTTTATTATAAAAATCTCTATACATACTTCTTATAAGATGATATAATAAATAGTAATGTAGTCACTTTTATAATATTTTGTATTAATTTATATAATTCAAATTGGATGGATGATTAATGGAAACTTATTACCAATGAAATAAAAATAACTACTTATATCTGAATCAAGTCTATAATTCCTCAAACTACTGATAATAATTGCAATGCATAATTTATTAATGTTCATATTTAAATTTATATATTTTGGATATTAACCCAATTCCAAGTAACATTTTTTAATCATTTTCAATGTTTTATTATATGAACAATACCACATAATGCCAAAGTTTTATTAAACATAAATGATAAATTGAATTCGATTATTTTGAAATAATCAAAGAGTCTTTAATAAAGGGATAACTAATGAATTTCTGTTAAATAATTATAATATTATGATATTAATTATTAAATATTAATTATAATATAATATTATATAGATACTCAACCATGTGTTGAGTTTTTAAAAATTAATACTTGTCAACATAAAGTTTGAAAACTCTTTAAAATAACGATTATTTACAAAAGCCTCATAATCATTATAGTATTCACATTAGTCCGTATTCAATATTTTTAATTTCTCACGAAAGCCATATAAATCTGAGGCTGATATTTGTGTGATCGTGCATTCACTCAAGAAAAATTCAGTTCCACAAATGTTTTCTATTCATTTCTGCAATTGTCATGATTCAATTGAAAATCATTACCTTTTTTTATACTCGACATTGGACGAATTTGTCACGATGTTATAATTTTATTCTAAATTAAACACTCTTTTCGCAGACAGAACAACGTGTATGGAAGTCATAGAATTACCTAACTATTGGAGACATAAAGATAACAGAAAAACCAACATTTATATACATTTCTTTATATCTGTAAACTTCGATTTCCAAGACAATCACAATTAAAATTATTCGTGTTATGTGAAATTTGGAATGCCGTATTTAACAAAACCTTCAATGTTTGAAATAGGTGGCATTTATAAGTAATATTTAAACTTATAACATTTAACGACTTGGAAATATCTGGAATAAGTTTTTAGGTAGTAAAGTATTATTACCTAAAAATAAATTTACTTTATGTATGTGTCTCAAAAGTTAATGAGGAACCAAAGAAATTTATACGAATATATGAGGATATTTTATGTTTAGCCTAAAGTTGGCAATACTTGAAAATTGTTGATAAGTAACAAAATATCGATTGCTCATACAATCATTAACTGAATCTTTTTTTGTGTGGTTTTACTTTCACTATTTAGCCCAACCAAAAAAGAGACTGAATTATGGGATGCGTTTTCTAATCGTAAATGGTCTATTTGCGGAAACATCAAAACCAGTCAAGTGACTGCCATAGTTATATAACATACCTTTAAATCATAAAAGATAGGCTTAAACATAAAACAGTTACGTACATTCAGCTTAAATTCAGGTACTAATACATGATTATTATACATATAACAAACGCTTTATAATGGCATAAACTAATTATTTGGATTTATTTAGTTTATTTTTTATTTCAATGCCTCTCCTTACATATCTATTTATCTTATCGGTTCAAATTTTTTTAGAAATGTGCATGATTTGTATTATAATATAAACAAAGAATAGCATTTGCAATTTAATAACTATTCAAAACAAAAATTTTCTTCATACCTATTTTACCCGAAATAGATAAGTAACGAAAGAACGAAATCAATGCAATTGTGAAAAACGGCAACTAGAAGGTAATAGATAATTCCAAACGCACATTTAATTATAAGAAAGTCAATACAAGCCCCAAGTTGATTTCAGTTGTGAAGAAAAACTTTAAATAAATTTTGAAATACATAACAAATAAATATCGAGTTAATTATCACCAGTATCAAACGTTAACATAAATAATTAAATTTTGTTATGAATATTCAAACAATGCAAATTAGTAACTATAATAGATATTTCATATTATTCAATAAATAATTGTATATGATTAATTAATTTCAAATATAATCAATAAAAACAGAATGTGGAAAACGAATTTTAAATGTAATTAAATGGCGTTCAGCATGAAAACGTTTTAAAATGGCTGTATACATAAAATATGATTAATATTTTTTTTTTTTTCATTTTTCCCGTTTGAATAAAAAAAGAAATATTTCAAATTAATTTAGATAATGAATGAAAATATGAT
Organism: Chrysopa pallens; assembly: GCA_020423425.1. NCBI lineage: Eukaryota > Metazoa > Arthropoda > Insecta > Neuroptera > Chrysopidae > Chrysopa > Chrysopa pallens. Next base: position 72,617,135 of record CM035592.1, read on the forward strand.
AAACTATAGATGTAATGTACAAACTTTCGCTTTGTCAATATGCTAGCTTAAGTTCCCTGATAGTTTCTTGCACACTTTAATCCATTACTCAATTCCTATTCCTGAGTTTTTTTAACTAGAAGAATTCGACTTATATTCTCATTTCGTTTCCAATATTCCATACATTTCACTGTTTACAGCCCTTCCGAAAATTAAAGCTTTAAATATAGATAACTTTTCCTTCAGATTTCTAAGCTTAGATTTTCATTATATAGATTCAGTTAGACATAATAGAAACAAATTTCAAGTTCAAATATAAAAGTTTTTTAGACTTTGTATACAAACCTTTTATAACTCAGCAATTTTGTAGAATATTTATATTTGATAAGCATCAAAAACTAAAATTAAACAAATTTAGATTGCAAATAGATGTCATATAAATGAAAAATGTTAAATTTGTTGCATTCAAAAATATTTTTATGACATTTTATAAAAGATATTTTTGAATTTTTGATAAATATATATATATATATATATATATATATATATATATATATATATATATATATATATATATATATATATATATATATATATATATATATGTATTTTCTTAATAAGAAATGTATCAATTATATTATAGTTTGAAGCGATTACTCGATAGGTACGGTAACACAAAAAGAAATTAAAAAAAGTTTCGTGCTATAGATTTAGCACCAGATAACCAGGCACTTGTTCATAATTTTTTTTCTGCTCACTCGAAACTAAATTTTAAAATCAGTTTCAAGCGGTTACTCGATTGGTACAGTTTATTTTCAAAAAATGTACCGTAGAAAAAAAAAACAATGTTATGCACCATATTTGCCCTGGCAATAAATGATTTTTTCAATAGTTACAGTGAGTAGTATCATTTAAAAAATAATTCATCCGGTTACTCGATAGTTCAGGTTTTTTGCAGCCAGCTCTCGCTCTATAACAACAATTGTTTGCATAGCTTACAACATGATCGCATGATACTCTATATACTTTGAAACTCTTTTTTTTTTATGAATTATTTTTTATAATTAGAAATGGTAGTCGGATTAAAATTCAATTAAAGTTGTTACGATCAATTTAAAGAAACTTGTTAAAACGACCCTTATAAATAAACGGGTAAAGCACATCGTCAGTTTACTGAAACAGAGAATTTTATGTTATAACAATTTGTAAAAAGTATTTTTTTTTAGATCATATTCAAATATGGTATAACTATTTAAGTTAATATATTTGATACTGGATTTTTTAGATAATGTGGGTATATCGTGAACCATTCATCCGATTTTAATGAAATTTTGTAAGTAGATCTATGATGCAATTTATTTTACATTAATGATTTACAATTTGAAAATACAAAACGTTTATACTTAAAACCTTTTTTCCATCATCAACATGAAAATAACGTCATTAATAATATAATACTGAAAGGTATTAAAAATTGAAAATTTATGAAATGAAACCCTTATATACTTGAATAAACTGAATAATGCAATACAATTTCGAAACACTGTATACTATTAAAGAATAAAAATAAAACATTATTTATATTTGAATATTTAACACATAATACATTTGAACTTTAGATTAATAGCATTGAATTTTCTAAGGACATAATTTTCATTATTAGGAGGGTTAAGTAAAAAAATCACGAAATTAAATATAAACATTTCAACACTGCTATTATGTATACAAATGTCAGTAGATAAGGTCTGTAAGTTAATAATATTATTTAATGGGATTTATAGTAGTGAAGAATTGATTTATAATAAAGGTACCTTCACCCTAACACATACGCAACATAACTTAATTAGTTGTATTTAAATAAAATTCCAAGGGGAATTGAAATGTTGAATTTTATATCGTTAATTTTTTACCTGTTGTTTATATAAGTTTTATTTTAAATGAAGAATTATTATAGTAGGAGAGCTGATCAACGCAAGTCCACTCTGTTAACAGTATGCTTCAATCAACAATTTATTAAATTTTTTTCAATTTTTCCCTTATCACTTAACAGTTTTATGGCATCTTTGTCTATATTATAATAATTATTATTATTTCTTAATGTTATGCAACAGTATATATTCTTCTAATTCCGAAATTATTGCAACAATTATAGATTTTGGTATGCTCTCAAAAGTACACTAATAATTAAACCAAAGGAAACATAATAAACATAATTTATGAATGACTTTATTGTAGCTTAACGTCTTTGTGATGCATTCTTTAAAACAAATTTTAAAACAAAAAAGAACCGCTTTCAAAAAAACTGAAGTAAAAAGTAAATATAGTTTAAATAATACAAATTTTTCCTTGTGACCAATAACTTTTCTCAGTCGACGACAACTAATCAATTTTGCTAAGGATTGGCGCCGATTACCAAAGGTAATTGATCACAAGGAAAATTTTAAAATTATTATTTTTTAGTTCATTTAAAGGCGGTTCTTTTTTTTAACATTTCATTTTTTACGTATTTCCTATATACCACCACGAAAAAGTTTTCATTTGGTTGAAATTAAAACACTAAAAATATATTTCCCCTCTCTATTCCATTAGGGACATCAGATCCGGGTTTATTTGGGATATCAGATCTGGGACAAATTGTAAATGACTCACACGGGTAGAACAAGCTTTAAAATAAAACATGGGTCGTCAAATCAGTTCATAACTGACGAACACACATATCTATACATATTAGGGCCATTGCAACTGATTCGTCAAAATCGGTTCACCCAGTCGAAAGTTGAGGTAACAATCAAAAAAATTCAGTCGAAAATTCTACGCATTGAAAGAAAGTAAATGAATTAAATTAACTCTATATTGGAAATTTCAAAATTTCTCATGAATTCAAGAAAATTATAGTTTGAAAGCTATGAAGAAATTGCACTATCTTGTCTTTTGATGATATGATTATTATGTGAATATAAATTGTGAACCATACACTTAAGTTGTACTTCATATTCTCTTCGTTCCATCATTATAAGAATCGATGATGAAGGATAACAAATGATCTCCTAAACTATACGAATTTTTAGCAAATGTTGGAATTTTTGTGCTATTACAGAAAGTTTTCTTAATACTTGACTCTTGGATCTTATAATTTAAACGTTTAAATCCTCGTGCTGATTTCATTTAAATATTTTTTGCTGTGTTATGTGTATATTATATATTATTAACATTTCATTAAATTAAACTGACTGAAATCACGCGATATGCCGGAATAGTTCATTCATATAATTCCCAAAGTGTACAAATTTTATACTTATATACATTAATAAAAAAATGTAAAGAAATATTATACGGGATAAAATAAGATTTAATCAAATTGGAGTCAAAAAAGCTTGGTATCATTAAAGCTACACCATATTTATTAAACCAATAACCTATGTTAATATGAAATGAGCATAATTCCAGATTTTAAGCATTTCCAGTATTCATTTACGTAAGTTGAATTAATGTGTATATTAATATATAATAATTCAACTTACCTAAATGAAAACTGGAACTGCTTAACATCTGGAATTAATGCAAAATGAACATTGAACATAAATGCAAAAAGCTATCACGTCAAAAAGAAAATAGCGGTTTGCATAAGTATTCAATCAACAAGTTATTTAGCATAAAATTTTTTTTGAATATAAGCTTTCATGTAACTTAAGCATAAATCATAAATAACTATACTAAGAGATAAACAGATTTTTTTCTTGAATTTTAAATTATAAAACCAAAAGGCGCATTTACAAGCAAACCATGGTGGAAGCGCAATGAAATAATAGATTTGAGTTTTTCATTCATCGTTCTATCTTATCTATGTACAATGTACTACATTTTATCATTATAATGTATGCTGAACTAGAAAGTGGGTCAAAATTAACTTGTAAAATTTGGTTACAGGTAAACTCCGGGCAGGGAAAACTTAATAAATGCTTGTGAAAAAGTTGTGTAAAATACAAAGCAAGCATTAAGAATACAAGTTCAATATTTATTTTTAGAATATATTTATTTTAAAGTTTTTTTGGAGAAAATTTTACTGTAAGCATTCCCATTAATTTTTTTGTTTTATTGTTATTCGTCATTCAAAATAATGAATGTTTTTGGGATTATGTTTACAAGAAAATTGATTATTTTTGGACTTTGGGATTGTTTTTTTTTTGCGCTGAATATTATATTGGTTTGCCCTGTATGTATTTATTTAAGTATCCATATTTTTCCAAATATTTTCCCCTGCCACCTGGAAGCACGAATGATCCAAAATTATGTGGATATTTCAGACCCGATGAAAATACAATGGAACGATTTCATCAATCTGATACTATTGTATTTACTATAGTAAAATTTGAAAAAATACATTGAAAAACCAAAAAAAATATGGTTTCTAAAAATGTGAACTAAGAAATGTAAAATAATTTGACTTGTGTTGAAATATTCAATGTTGATTCAAACCACGAACTCTATCGTATATATCAAAATATAATATTGTATTGACCATCTAATAATAATATTCGTATCAAACCAATTCTTGAAATTTGTCATTCATTTGATAAATCTAGCCATATAAATACATGGTACATAACATTATTTAGTAAATAGTTTTAATTGCCTAATTTGATTTAAATTCAAAAAGTTAAATGTTAACATTCATTTTAATCTTTTAAAGTTGATAAAATTTGCAAAACATTTAATGGAGAAATAGAAAATATGATACTTGGTGGGAAGACTAAGCAATTTTTTGGAAATTCATTTATTTCTTGTCCATCTGTTTGTGATAATCGTTTTCTTTTTATGAATTATAACAAAGATATTCAAAACTCAATACTTTGGAGCGCTTAAATACTGTATATATTTCAAAATTTTAAACATAAATTTTACAACTAACATATTCATTTGTTGTATTTTTTGAAAGACGTTTTATAAAAACACGAGAAATTTGTTGGTGGAACTTGCATTATTAAAATTTAATTTTAATTTGATAAATAACAAGTATTGAGTTACCTTGTAATAGTACAGTCTATAAAAATGTATATTATATTATGGGAGCAAAATGAAAATTTTGTATTCTTCTTTAAAATCTAAATATCACGGTATATATAAACTTACTTTTACGGAACTACAGAAAAATAATTATTGATAGAACTACAGAATATTTCATTAATTGCAACTTACAGGTACACGTACATTAATAAAAAGTCGGGTAGTTACTTGCAGAGAATATGAGGTATATCACTTATAAGGATTTTAATATTATCAACTTAAAAATAAAATTCGATAGAAATGATGCTAAATATAGACTTGAAACAGTTTTAAAACTATCAAATACCAGTAACTCGTCCTACAATGTTTTTCGAAAGTCAACCTATCAATTTATTTTTAATTATAGATTCTTCGTAACGTAAGGAAATCATAAACTTTAAGTTTTATTTACCTGGTTATACACGATATATTTCTATCAGAAAGTTTCTAAAAATAATAATATATAATTACCATCATTATAAAACATAGAAACATTTAAATTTCAAAATTCACTTACGCGCTTTAACCGTATTTTTTAAAGTTTCATATTATAATTGTACATAAAAAATAATTATAACAATATAATAGAAAGGCTAAATGAATACAGCCCATTCAACCATGATATTAATACTAGTATTATATTCATATCTTTATGTGTGTTCGTAATGGAGAATTTATAAATATTGAGCCAAACTCTTTCAATTTTAATTCTTGTGACTTAAATATTTACATGCAATACCGAAATATTATTTTAAATCAAAAGTTCTAAATGAAATAAGTGCTTACATAAGACGTAATGAAGTAAATTGATAAAAAGTTCTACATAAGGATTAGATCCTAAATATTGAAAATATATTCGGATCGGTAAAATAAAAAATATTAGTATTACTAAATTGGCATATATAAATAGAAATACAGTTGTATTGTGTTTTTTTCACGGAAGTTACAGCAACCAGAATTTAAAATATACTAATTATTTATATATTTTAATTCACATTTCCTATCAGACAAACAGGTCGGACACCATGCCAACGAAACAATCCATACATGGAACAACACGAAACTAGCTCAAGAGAATTATCTATATATTATTATCTATCTATATATTTTAAAAATGTGAATTTCTATTGAAATTCAACGAAAGGCATGTTCTTAAAACTTGATAAGGCCATAAGACGGGATTTGTCATCATTTGCTAGAGCAAGGAATGGGAAGGAGGAAACGATTTTACGGTACTGCTTCATATCTCAGGATATACTTAGCTTAGAGCCCTTAAAATTACACAATATAGTCTTCATTAAAATAAAGATTAACGTTTTTCTCTAATTTACGATTTTAAGTTTTGAGCAGCAGGGTGGGAAAAGTTTTTCATACAATACCAGACTTTCTTTCAATATTCCGAGATCTACTCAGCCTAGGACCTTCGAATTTTATACATGTAAGCCTTATAAAAATTAAGTTTACCTATATCAAATTGATCAACGTAGCCTTGGTTGAGGTTTACCTAGCATTACGAAGAGTGTGGGGGTCTGATTAAATGAAAGGAAATTAAATGTGTTCTGCGTTTGATAGAGATGTGCAGGAACATTTTGTATTATATGTGAAATGAGTAAGGGAATGGGAAATTTATATGTTATTCCTGACCCGCTTTTCTTATAGCGGCAAAAAAAAAACATTTATTTAATGCAACAAAGGGAGATATTAAATAACAGTTTGTTTGTTTTTATAATCGTAGACGAGAAAATAATTACGAAAATTTGGAAAAATTTAAAGATTTTTTTTTTTTTTAATAATGAATGCCAGTTATTTTTCTTACGATTTATATATATATATATATATATATATATATATATATATATATATATATATATATATATATATATATATATATATATATATACATATATATATATATATATATCGCCCATTAGTAAGATAAAGTACTTAAGAAAGAGCTATTATTAAAGAAATAGCTCTGAATAAATCGCCTGTTATTAAGACAACAAAACGATGCAAAAATTAAACATTTTTATTTCTAAATGTGAAAGTTAATACAATCATAATTATTGAACAATTGCGTACAATAGTATATTTTCAAAAGAGTGAAGAATAGAAATTTCATTCTATTTATTATGAAAATGCTTCTGGTTGGCATTTATGTACGAAGTATATATCTTCTCAGAAATCCTTTTCTTTGAAATTTGTTTTCCTCTCTAAGCTAAAGATTTTAAACAAAGTAAAACAATTGTATTGTTATATAATTGTGACAAAGATATGAGTATGTTTCATACCAAAAACAAATGAGCGACAAACATAACGTTTTCATAATCATAATAATCATCATAGCCATTTAAATATATATATATATATATATATATATATATATATATATATATATATATATATATATATATATATATATATATATATATATATATATATATATATATATATATATATATATATATATATATATATATATATATATATATATATATATATATATATTGAATTAGTATTCTACACTTCCGATGTTAATTTGTTCTCTTATCTGTTTAATTACTAAAATTTTCTTTGTATATTTTAACAGCTAATTGCCATTAATTAGTTTCTTCACAATTATCATACTTGTATGAGTGTGTTATGTGAATATAGGCACATATAAGATAGAAAGAATAAACAAAGCTGCTTCGAGCTATATTTTTGTATTAACTGATCTCATTTCAAATTAAACGCACATACCAGACGAGAATTATTTCGATGTACAATTTTTATTCATTTTTCTAACGCTAGTTGTTTAAATGTATATTACATACGCGCTATAATACCTATTATGGTTCATTCTCAATTTATACGGATAGCATGTATGAGATAATTATTTTACACTTCATTATAATTTACCACACCGAAGTGGACAGATGACGAACTGTGATAGGCATTACAGCAGGCGTTTGCCGATCTACTTCTTCACATCATACAAATTTACGCTATACGAATTACGCTCTAAGAATTATATATAAGTCTTTTATTATTCGCCTTAAGGTTGTGAGATATTATTATTTTTTCGATTTGGCAATATTTTTCTTTTTCTTCAAAATTTTAGCGCTGAATTTTTAATAATTTAGTAACTATTTCCTTAAATATTTCTAAAGTTTTACTAAAGAGTAAAATTTCTAAGATTTTTGTATTTTTTTTTTTTTCATTTAATTCTTGCAGTGTTACAATTTTAATTCAATTTATTTTAAAATCGTATTTTGATGTTTGCAATTTTGCGTCAGTCGATTTATGGGAAAACAAATGGGAGAAGAATTTTCAAAAATTTGCAATTGAGCCAAAAAAACTTATTATCCAACTAATTTTTTCTTTATATTTCATTGTATAATATCTTTTCATCAAAACTCAATCTATGCTCACCTTTTTTTCTTTTTGATGTCTAGCTCATTACAAATGATATATTGTAAAAATGTATATAATATCTGTAAAACTTTCAATTTTAATTTCATTTGCAAAAAAAAAAAAAAAAAAAAAATAATAAAATAATAAAATAAAATGAATATAAATTAAAAAAATAAAAAATAAACTTTATTATCAAGTTTGTGTATCATAATAAAAAGTGTTAATTTTGTATAAAAAAATTAAAATCAACTTTTTAAATATATACAATTGAAAGAAATTTAATATATTTCTTAAACATTTAACATATAATAAATATATAAAAATAAAATTTAAATACATAAAAACTTCTTGACTACTTACATTTTGTGGTAATACTTGATGAACTAATGATTTTTAAGTATCATTCTGTGTAATTTATTTTATAAATTTGTGCATCTTTAAAAAGAAACATTTTGTTTTAAACTTTTTTAAATACCTACAAGTTTTAATTCTCAAGCTACTTGAACTCGATTTTTTATTTCAAATATAAAAGAAATTTCTACTTATAATTCTAAAAGACGTTCCAAAAAAATGCGGTCTTCAAAGAATTTTTTAGAAAATTAAAACACACATACTTTACGACACTCATTGTTTAAAATTTTCTGTTAAAAATGGAATATTTAACAAGATCCAGTTTGAGACGAACGTTTTATTAGATAACAAAAGCAATTTTCATCTAATTTATCTAAAAAAACTGAAAATCATTACGTGAAGGTATAACAATTATATACCTTATGTCAAGCTGAATTTCTTTATAAATACAAAAAAACGATTGCTACTTTTGATTGTTTTCGAACTTGTTATCGTGAACTAACAAATCAAATATTACGAATCCGAAACATAGAATCAATGAAATTATTTTCGCCTGCCTGTGCTTAGAAAATCTTTGAAAAAAGCTCATAGTTTATATTGATATAGTCTCTCATTCAAGACTCATCATTGTGAACATCGTAAATTCTGTATAGAGTGTCTTATGATTAAACTAAACAAGACACCGATGATGTATACAGCTTTTCAATCATTGAAATAATTATTAGAATCGGTTCAGTAGTTCCAAAGATTATAACTTACAAAAAAAATTTCCACTATAATTTTATGTAATTATTTAGCATATAAAATCATAAAATTGTTTCATTCAAAGATAATCTGTTATAGAAATTTTAACAGCAAAATCTTTTTTTAACATCAATTTTGTGAACGTTCTTAAATCTTAAAATAAATTTCAGCAAAATGACATTGAAGAGCTTTTTGAAATAGGTGGTTCTTTGATTTAATCGATTTGAAACAGATTTTGCTAGTGTTGTATACAAATCAATTTAGTAATTCAAAGTATCGTATCAACATCAATTTGAATAATTTAAGTTTAAAATGAATCAAAATTTGCAAAACAAATGCTCCGAGAAATTGACGAATTTTTTTAGTTAAGATGCTATTATTCTACTATTTCACAAACCGTGTTTGATAATAATGATAAATAAAATAATTCACTGAAAATTGACCTATGTTCTTACGATTAAACTAGTATATCTAGAAATCATACTCCATATTCAAAAGCGAATATAGGGTGGCGAGCGGGGGTAGACTTCCCTGGGCACCACTGAAACAAGCGAAAAATATAATTTTAAAGCCAAATTGTCAGGATTGCACCGGGCAAAAGAAACTGTAGATTAGTCCATGTTCGTCAAGTTGAGTGTCTTATTGATTCCGTAACTTCAATAGATGTAGTTCAAAGTCTTACTTGTAGAAACGTAAAGCAAAAAAGCAAAAGCACTCCGGGAGTGCCGACAGAAGTGAAAACTTCAACAATTAACGTATGCATTTTTGATTCATTACCAGGAACTCATAATAATAGTGTACGTCAATTTTTTTATTTAAATAATTGTTTACTTACGAGATTATTAACAGCAGTTCTATTAATTTATCAGCAATGATTGATTTACAAATTCAAACATAAAAATACTGCAGTAAATTTCTTATAATGCAGTAAGAATCCAAAATTTTATTATTTAGAAATTGTTTGAAATTCAAATTTATCAGCAATGATAGATTTACAAATTCAAACATAAAAATACTGCAGTAAACTTCTTATTATTCAGTAAGAATCCAAAACTATATTATTTAGAAATTGTTTGAAATTCAAATTTGTTGCTTTTGGTTTCAATTAAAATACTGCGAGTTAAAAGAAAGGGAGTAAGCAAAAAGCCATGATGTATCATATCACTAGATTTATAGTTGTAGACTAGTGGATAAATATTTTTTAGAATCGGTTCAGTAACTCCAAAAAACAAACAAACAAATAAAGAATGCTCTTAAGAATAATATTAGTGTATCTAGTATAGATAGTTTGAACTATGTAGTGCAGGTATGGTAGAGTAATGGACTAATGGGTTGAATAAAACTGTTGAATTTTAGTTATATATGAAAATGTATTCTTACATACAAAATATTAAACTTTAAACATCGGTTTCACCTCTTTTATATACTGTTTGTCTGCAATATTAAAAAAAGTATCGATTTTAAGTTTTCTGAGTGGGCTGTATCTTCATGCGTTATTTCAAATTTGAACCACTAGCTGTCAATTATGTGGGTCTTGAATTTTAAAATATTATGTCTTATTTATTTTTCATTTACGTTATGACAGGATTGTTTATTCAAAATTTCAAACTTTCTAACACAGCGGTTTTGCCTTCTCTTTTAATTGAAATTTTGGAACCCTTCTTTTATAGTAAATAGTTGATTTAATTGAAACTTGTATACTCTTCACCAACGTAATGACAGGGTATTCATTTATTGGCTTATATAAAACAAATTGTAACAAAAATCAGAGAAGCAAGAAATGTTGCGAAAGTAATATTAAAACATTTCAACTAAAAGAATAAAACATAATAATAGTCAATACCTATCTATACCCATAGGCATATGATTTTTGGATAAGTTAAAATTCAACCGAATTAATATTTAGTAAAAAAAATATACTTACTTGGTATATATTTATTTCAATTTATTATTAATTTCAAATCTTTGTAATTTGTTTGTTGACTTTCAAAGGTATTATATTTGTTTGAGAAAAGTTTCACCATTTAATGAAATTTCTTTTTAAAGTAAAATTTTATTACAGATTCATTCAAACTGATAAAATAAATTATTTATTACGGAGTTTGCAAGAAAAAAAATTGTTTTTTAGTTTTATTTGAAGATAAATGAGTTAGATATATTCGTATTGGTGATTCGTGTACATGTATAAGAATGTTGGTTCGTTTTCAATTTTTTTATCAGTAACTTTCATATGACAACGTTGGTTGGAGACTATGTTTTTTTTGAAATTGACTGTCTATATATGCATTTTATGTAATCGTTCCTTTAACGATTCAATAGTTATTTAACATCCCACTTAGAAAAACGAAGATTTTCAAAAATCGGGAAGTTATTGGTTTTACTCCGTTTTGAAAAAATCGAGTTTTCATCAGATGCCGGATTTCATCGCAGTTGGTGCCATTCGAAAGAGCTTCACCAAACTTAGATTATGAGTACAATTTACATTAATTCGAACTGGTAGATTTTGAAAAAAACTTTCAAAAAAAAAAACTAAAAAAAAAAATTTTTTTTGCGGCCCTATCGATCAAGTCCAAAAACTAATAAGCTCCTAACATTGATAAACCACGTCAAATGCTGCCAATCAGAAAAATAGGTTGATTCGTTCGAGAGATATCGTCATAGGATAATTTCAAAAAAGTGTTTTTTTGTATATAACTTCAACATTTCTTTTCGGATCGTTTTTGATAAAACAAATTAATTATTAAAGCTCACAAAACCACGCCGATCGCCGCCAAGAATTTATAAATTTGTTTATTGGTTCGAGAGATATCGTTAACGAAATTTTCGGGTGTTTTTTAAAAATCAAAGTTCAAAAACACAATTTTAAGCTCAAAAACATTGTAATATACTAAATTTTAAGTGTTTGGGTATTGCGTTAGCGGAAAGTTCAAGTAATGACCCCTTAGGCACAACCGTTTTCGAAATTTTTTTATAAATAACATATGTTGACAATAGATACCGTATTCACTATGTTGCCGATTACAAAGAAATAATAATTAGGAAGCTTCTTTCATAAATACCGATAAAATTAAATTTACAAGTCAGTTCATTATTTGCTCAAAAAACAATTTCCAAACAAATCTAGTTTCACAATCATTTCGAAATTATTGGAGGAATCAAATTTCTACCTTAAATTCAAGCATTTTGTCAATTAACTAATTTAAAATTTATTCATAGACGTTTAACATAATAACCCATATAAAAAGTTACGTTGAAAATCTTAAATACAATGAGTTTTTCTGCCTTAAATAAAATCCTTACGAAAAATAGAGACTTGGCTTAAACACCATATGATATTTGTAAAGTGATTGGAAGAGAATTATGAATGAAACCAAAAACAAACCTGAGATATCAACATGATTTTATATTCAAAATTTAAATATGAAATAATGTTTTGAATGTGATATCATTCAAATTCCCACTTTGTGAGATTCTATTAACGCACCTTTTTACACCGACTTTCAAGTAGCATGTCCAATATTTGAGGCTGTATAAATGCTTTGATAGTGTTCGCTTCCAAATGATTCAAAGTTTGCTAGCAGACACATGTGCTCTGATATATTGCGACAAAAAAATCAAGGGAATCAAATTACATGCTAATCTACAACAATGGTTTATCTAGTTTCGATATTAATATAATTTCAAAGGAGGATCAGCTCACCTTTCTTAGTATTTTAAGACTTAGAAGCAATAAGAAATATAATTAAGAACACAGGAAAGAAATGTAAATTCAAAACTATCACTCCTAATGGATTATAATATACGTTAATGGCTCAATAATTTATTTTGTAGTCGTATATGTCAAATAAACAACAGAAAAATTTCAGAATTATCTGAAGATGAATATATAAGTTCGAAAAACATTGACTTTGTGTATAAATAGTCTGTTCTTCTTAAAAGTGCCGCAAATACTTCATTAAGAGCTACTAATGTTTAGCATGTAGTAAAATTTTTAAAGTGTACTAGATTATCAATTTTTTTATAATTTTAACGATCATGGGTGTTGTGTGAGTATTCAAAAGAAATTTTTTGTATGCACAAAATCTTTTGATTTTACTATGTGGAATTTATAAATTAAATTTAATTTCAATATCCTCTTGATTTTGAACTTTGTATATCTATTCATTTTTTTTTTCATTCTGTATTGATTCCTTAGAATGATAAGTTTTTTCTGTCTTCTTTTAGGTTATTGTACCACCAGCATTTTAACATTACTTTCATTTTTTCACAAATAATTTAAGAAACGTTGCTTGACTTTTCAAACACTTATTAGAAATTTTCAATGCAAAAAATATTCATAAAACCCCACAAAATGGGATAAAATACAACAAAAATAAGTACTAAAATAATAACCTTGAACATAATATTTGCTGGAATGGAATGAAAATTTTAAATATTATTAGTTAAAAACTTAAGACGTTTAAAAATATACATTGTCGCAAAGCATGACATCTATAGTTTTATTGTTCACGTTCAGGTCGTTGTACTTGAATTATTTTTCGAAAATCGCCTCCATTGAGTCAATTATTATCTAATATTATTAATTTTACTTTTTAGAACTATTTTGGAGGCGGTATTGTTTAAGGCATTCTTTCATTTTTATAAGTTCCTTTTGACCAACTTTTTTTAGAAGTTGATGCAAATCATATTTTAAAAAAATAATTTATTTATTTGCACTGAATTTGAAAGGAAAATATTTATATTTTCTAACAAGAAAAAAATTGTTACAAGTAATTAATTTAAAACTTTTGCATTCGAGTAATTTTTTGCAGTCAGTTTTTGTTAATTAATTGCTTTTTTTTGAGACGGTATCTTATATTGATTGTTGTGTTATTTGTTAAGTAACAGAAATAATCAAAACCGATGATTCAATTTATCTAAAACAACCTTTCCGGGTAGCAATCTTGTCACACTGATTGCATAAATGAAAGATGAAACATATTATTTCATCTTATTTTATATAAGTATATATGTAACATATGAATTATGTCTTCTGAAAAAACATTTTCATTAAATGTGAAAAAATGTATGGAAAATTTTTATATAAATTTCTTTTCATAGATACAAACGTATTTTCTAATATTGACTTCTACTATCTGGGAAATATTAGATATGAAAAAGAAACTGTTAAATTTATAAAAGTCATTTATTATATGAATCAAAAACGTTTGCCCAGTTGGACATTTTCCTTTAGCAATATAAAGTATATGAAAATTATAAATGAGATAAATATACAGAGAATTATACTTTAAATGAAGGAAAATATTTGTCATTTATGTATTTTATCAGGAGGATAAAACATGACGAATATACCACAGCTAACCTAGGAAAAGAAATGTTAATTGTGAAATTATACTAAAATATAGAAAATCATAAATATGTGAAAATTGTAAAGCAACCAATTTGCAATTATAGAAAAACAAATTTTAGGTTTTGCTTATGGACATTCATACATAATACTTAATTCTACATAAAAGTATCAACTTTTAAAATTTGACAAATTAAATTAACATTATTACACTATTACATTGTTTTTACACTACCCTCTCTCAAAATTGGGATGCCTTTCATGGATCGATCAATGCAGCTAGTTTAGCTATTTTTTTGTATTCAAAATTAAAATAATAGGCACCGCAGTAAATAATGTTTTAAAATATTCTTTGAAAAATGTAGTTGTCAGGTTGTACAACTGCATCAAAAAGTTTGAGTTAGCGATTATTATTAAAATGAATTATTCATTAACTATTATAACAAATTATTTTGTTAGATTTTTACTATCAAAAACTAGCAACGAACTGGGAGTGTTAAAACACAACATCTTGTTGATTCTTTTAAAAAAGTAACTCAGTTATGCAAAATTTTTATAAATATATCATTTAATATATTATAATCGTGAATATTTTGGTTGAAATGTATGTAACTGAATTAAAATGTTATAAATATATAATAGATGGTGTAGCTAATTTAACATGCAAATAAAATGTCAAGTCAATTACAAATTAAAATTAATTTGACAATAAATAGGTAAATAATATTTAGAACGAATAAAACAAATTAAATAGGTTAATCATTGTAAGAATTATAATATATTCTACAACTTTGACTGCAGCATAGTGTATAATCACATTTCAGTATTAAATAATAAATAACTAAAATTTAATAGGAAATAGTGATTTATTAATTGTTGTCAATGTTAATATACATTAACATTATCAAAATATTATATTTAAAATAAATTATAACATTTCATTGTACTAAACAAAAAACGATAAGAAATTTAATTAAAAAAATTTATGAAAATATTTTTAAACAAAACTTGTTTATTTTAAAAAACAAATTTTTAAACAAAACTTTTATTTTAAAAAACAAATATGTTATTTTAATTTTTATTTATCCTTTTACGGTTCAAAAGTTGGGTCAAGGATCCATTAGACCTTATGGACGATTTTGCTTTTCTATGAACTCAAAATCACCTTTTAGGTCCAGAATACACCACCAGCAGGCTATCAGTTTTCCTTTTTGAGTTATCTTGATGAAGGACCTGGCCAAAATGGACTAATAACATGATTCTATAAACATCTACAAAAAATTTTGTTTATGCAGTCCATATTTTCTTTACAAAGTAAAATTAATTTACACTGGTATATAACCTATATCTGCATATGCCAAGTATATAAATGTCCCAATCATTTGAGACGCCAAGAGGAATACTTCGTTAATCGTTCACTTAAATCTAAGTAGTTTTTATGATCTGCAAACGACTGAACCGATTTTCCCAAATCCTAGATGAAAAAATTATGCATGCAGTCTACTTTCAAATACGAAAACTAAACTGAATGGTTAATACGGTTCATGATTCCTCAGACGTATACAAACATACACTTGTTAGCACCTCTCTAAAAAATCAATTCAAAAACAAATTCCTCTACAGCTATTTTTATGAACTCTGTATTTTGTGTGTGTATTGAAATTTCTATTTACTTCTCGTTTTTCAAATATCATCTATTGATATGATGAACTAACCCATATTCGGTCAAGCGTTCGTTTTCTGTAACATGTATATTTTTCCATCATTTGATAATGCTGTTCGTTATATTCACTAAAATAGGACATCATATTTTTACTGGGTGTAACAAATGCAAATAGGTAATTCAAAAACATAATCAATGTTTTTTTTAACAATATGGATGGTTTTATTAATTCTACCACTATAATCAGTATCATGTGAGTCGAAATTGAAAAACCGATATTGATGTGAATAAATACGTATTAAAAAGTAGGGATGTATAGTATACATTGGAAAAAGCATTAAAAAAATATCTGCGAAGTGAGCAGTAAAATAGTTGATTCGAGGTAAGTTACTTTTATGATTGGTAAACGTCTATTTATCTCAATTTCATTTGTATGTTGTTATATAGTCTCTTCCAATGAGGATTAACTACATTTTCATAAATTTAAGCTTATATTTCTGATTTGTAATTTTCTTGGGGGAAAACGAAACTTTAATCCAAAAAGATAAAAAAAATACTAATGCAAATAAAAACTAACGTTTTTAAACATTTTTTAAAGGCTTATATGGCTTAGATTTCATTGCGAAATCTTTAAAAACATTATGACCTTATTTTGAACAAAAATAAAGAAGCCTTATAGCTCTATTTGAAAGAGGGCATCTATTTATTAAGGGTTGAACTTTATTTAAATAAATGAGGAAAGTAATCTTAAACATTAATTTTTTATTTTTACAAATCTTTAGTTGTAAAATTTATCCCATTTTTATATAAACACTTGAAATAATTATGACTCACAATTAATAGATCTAGGAAGAAGGGAAAAACATTCTGTAATGTTATACTGTGAGTATTGTTATTCAGGAATATTGCATATATTTTAGATATAGCATTATCTTGGCTAAAAGTTTTCCAATTTTTAATTATAGCCGAACATGTATATAAGCAAACACCACGTGATAATGACGACAAATCTCATTAATTATACATAAGCGGTTCAAGCTCTAATAGAGTTTATATTTGATACCTACCCATAGAAAACCTTTGGGGAAAATTTTTGAAAACAGTTGAATATAAATTATAACACACTGTACATATGTAGATATGTCATTTAATAATAAATAATACCAATAGAATTACAGGAAAAAAAATTGGATAGTTTTCTATGTAAGGAATAGAAATGAATAGCAATGGTGTAGGTGTCTTTATGTTTGATACATCTAATAGACATCCATATAAATTGATCTGTCCTATCTATCTATGTATACATAGAAGACTGGTACTTCAAATAGATAAAATATTGTTTACCATGGGCATATAAGAAGATTCAATATAACATTTATTTTGCATTTTGAAATACGAACAAAAACCGATTTTCATCTAGTTTTAGAATATCTTCTAAACATAAGGATCGATAACCAATTAGGTTCTCATATTAAAATAATGTTGTAGTAGCATATTGTAGCATAGGCACTAGTCAATAAACACAAAATTAATTAAAATTATATTATATCGAAAAATTAATTATGTAAAAAGAGAATTAGTTGTGAAAAATTTTTGACATCTAGGTAGTCATTTTAATAAGACTTCTCTCTCTCTCTCTCTCTCTCTATATATATATATATATATATATATATATATATATATATATATATATATATATATATATATATATATATATATATATATATATGTATATATATTTAGCCCATTAAAAAACATATTTGTGTAAAACTTTTCAATTTGATAGCCCCTTTTGTATCTATAATACAATCATTACCATCTCGTTTGAGGATGACAAATAAATGTCGTATCAATTATAAATTCATTTTTCTGGTTGAAACTACAAGATCGAAGGTTTATCTAACGAAACTAAACTCAAATTATGTCAATCCATGTGCATGTGAATCTAATACAATAAATGTTTAACATTCTTAACTATGTTTATTTTTGAGTTATCATGCTAACGGGCAGGTACGGACAGTAAGAAATGGACTAATAATGTGTTTCTATGAACACCTATACCAAAATTTTGTTTGTGTAGCCAATATAAGGTAGCGTTACGAACATTAGACAAAAATTTATATTATTACATATTTTGTATATCGAGTAAAAAAACAATAATTTGTTAATTATTACGGGCATAGGTACTTTTTTGGTTGTCTTTTTATCCTCAACAAATCAAATATTAAATTAATTTTGCTGTAATCTCATATAGTTTTAAGTTACACAATTACGCGTCGAATGAAAGTGGTTCCACATCGAGAGGCTTATTTGTTCTCGAGTTTATCGAGACGAGATAAAACAAATGCACATACGTACACTTACACAAAGATATATCACCATAAACGTTGGACTTGGATTCTTAGGGCAATAAAGCGTCAAGAAATGACCAAATTCAGAATTCAAAAAATCGGCCCTTTTACGAGAGCGTTCCACTGGAATATTAACAATGAGCTTTTAGAAAAAATTAATTTAATGCAATGTATATAATTACATAGCAGAAATAATTTTGACTAATTATTTATTTAAACATAAAATACTTGTAGAAATTTAATTTTCAATTAAAAATTAATTTTAAAATACTGTATTGAATTGTGCTTCATACATTGTAAGTGATATACAGACATTAATTTACAAATGTATTTTAAACTCATTTAGCTTCAATAAAATAATAAAATATACTATCTACATGGATCTATGCTAAATAATAACAAATATTATAAGTTCGTAACATAATATAATAACACAAAATTATCAAGAAGTAAATAAATAAAAATGTAACATATGCACTAGCGCTGTTGCTTTCATATTGAACAACAAAATTAATATTTTTACTCACAATTTATTTTTCTCATTATTTGATTTGATAAATACCACGTCTTTTAAATTGTATACTTGTATTCACGTGATTATTAAAACTGTAATACAATAAACAATAAATAATAAAATAAACGTTAACAACCAGTTTTCATTTTAAGAAAATTAAAATAAATTACAAATTTTAACAATACTAATTCATTTAAATTTTATCCTTTTTTTTGTTAGCTAAAATAATTGAGCCCTTTATTATGTACAAAAAATTAAATCTTTGTTTTTTAATTTTTGTTTCTTTACTTTTTTATTTATTTTTTTTCAAATATAAATTTCAGATTAAATTTTTTAAAGCGTCATTTTTGTAAAGCTTTAAAATCATCCCTTTTCACGACATCATTCTTATACATGCATACCGAAGAAAGTTGCTTCAAATAAAGAAATTAATAACCTTATGAAAAAATAATAAAAACACAAAAAAAAAAAAAAACACAAAAAAAAAAACTAATAATCAACAAATATTATAATTTTGAACAACATAGGTACATCAATATTACTTTTGACAATTAAAAATAAACATATATCTGAATAACTTAAAATTTATATAGATTTGTTGAATAAAATGAATAGCGCAACCAACTAATTCACACATAGAATAGATTCTAATATTGATCAAATCAGAATATATGTGAGATAGTAGAAGACGAGGTCTGTTCAAAAATTAAGGTAAATAAGCTTTTAATTTTGTTATGTTAGTACACTCGAACAGATGTTCACAGTTTCACCTATATAGCATTTTTAGTTTCTTGTGAGAGGCATAAAAGTTCGACGTGTTTTGCGAGATCGGCGATTTCCTTCTATCGAAAAATGGAATAAATTGCTCAAAAACACTTGAAATGTTGACAGTGGCATGTGGTGAGTGTGCTCTGAGTCAAAAATATGCTCTAAACCAAATAAAATGTTTACAACTGGTACACGCTTTTCACAGAAGGTCGAGAAGATGTGAAGGTTTTGCTGACTGTTTTTTTTTCGATTACCATAGCGTAGTGCATCAGGAGTTCTTATTACAAGGTCGTACGGTCAATAAGGAGTATTATCTTGAAGTTATGCATTACTTGCGAGAATACGAAATAAACGTTCAGAATTTTAGAAAAACAATTTATGGCTTTTGTATCACGAATCTGCTCACTTGCAATTGATTGTTCGTAATTTTTTGACCAAAAACAAAACCGTTATCATGCCTCAGCTACCGTATCCCCTGCGATTTTCCCCTAATCTCAAAATTTAAGCGCTTGAAAGGGCGGCAGCAAAGGTTTGTATCTATTGAGGAGATACAAACTGAATCGCTGAAAGACTTCAAGAGACAACCAAAAAGTGCATATTAGAACTGATGCGAGGATTCCAAAAAACGCAGGCACAATTGTATTTTATCCGAGGAGGCTACTTTGAAGGGGACAAAATAGAAATTCATGAATAAATAAATATTTTTTAGAAAATGGAAATTTATCTTATTATTTGAACAAACCTCGTATAACGAAGTTTTAGAACAAACATCTCTCAGGGAGCCAGTAAGTGAAATGGAAGAAAAAGTTACGTACCGTAGTAACCTTAGCTACTACAAGTCAATAATTATATCGGCATATGACATAGATAATAGTAAACTAAAATAGATGGGCGACTCATACCCTATACCAAAGATTTATTTAATGAACAATTAAAAAAATGGTTGCGATCCAAGATAAATTATATTTTTGAAGTTATTGGGTTAAATTTGATGGGGAGACAGTCTCCACCCAAGATGGGGATTTCATTCTTTTTCAAATAATTTCTTTACTACATATTGATACAGCGGCGGTCCCAGTCTTTAGAGTAATTTAAGTATATTTTCGGAGAAGTTTCTTCTCATAAATTTTTTAAATTTAAATAAAAATTTGTGTGTTTTACCACTATATAAGTTTGAATTTTTATCGAATTCGACTCATCAAACTCTCACTACATTAAACTTGTTTGTATTTTTTTATAGGCTTGGTATAACAAAATGTTTTAATAACTTTTTATGTTTTAAATACAATGTTCAGTACACGGTTACATTATTTATTTTTTTATTTATCTGTGTTTTTCAGAGAAATTAAAAAACACAAAACAAAACATAAAAAACATAAATATCAATATAAAAATTGAACAATGGTGGTAAAATGTAAAACGAAGGATTGATGATATTTATGTACAACCTATGATAACATTCATCTGAATTAAAAAAAAAAAACTGTACCAAGCTCAAACTTCATAAACAATACTAATAACAACAATAAACATAAATGTAATGGATGAAACTCATAAAAAAATATACAAAATATTGAATGTTTTTTGAAGAAATGATTTTTTACTTTCAACCCATTAATTTATGACTATTTAGTTGATTGAATTTTTGCATACATATTCGGTTAGTTGAAGAATCCAATAAATAGCTACAAGCATTATAGTTTTGACGTTGAATGTATTCAAGGCCGAAAGCCATAAAAAGTTGCGATATCACAATCATATTGACTTCTGTAACTTGGAAATTATTGTAAATACTTGAAGTTATGAAACCTATGAGTAATCACTTGTGTAACAATCCTTTTTATTATGCCAGTCTGTAGAAACTTGCAAAATTTATTTCACTTGGTATCAACAATAAAACTCTGCAATAATTAAAACATACCACAATAGCTTCCTTAACGTCTTTAATTATTTTGAAATAATTTTTTTAACAAATTTATAAATTTCCCACATAATATAAGCCCAACCCTAATACAATCTATATAATTTATTGTAGGACAATTATTTAGGACCACGAATATAATATATCTTTAATTATTTTGAAATAATTTTTTTAACAAATTTATAAATTTCCCACATAATATAACCCAACCCAAATACAATCTATATAATTTATTGTAGGACAATTATTTAGGACCACGAATATAATATACAAATTGATTTAAAACCTCTTCTTCTTCAAAATAAAGTCTTGAAAAGTACTTAAATTTTGATGATTTTGATATTCATAAATTATCTGATGTAGGCATAATTTATATGCCAATTCATTCTATTCAACATAATATCAGACTAAACCTATGGAAACACCATATACCCTCATTTACCTCGTAAAATTTCTTGGAAAGCATACATAATTATGAACACAAAAGAAGATTTTTTTATAATATCATCGAATTTAAGTTTAATAAATACAAAAAAGCACACGGTAGCAAATCGACTCGCCTTGTCATGAAATAAGATAATACACGTCGGATTTTCATTTCTGTGTTATTTGAAACTGGCTTCTGCCCGCAACTTTGCACTAACCCATCTAGTGGATCTATTACGAATTATATCATTTAAAAATATATCAACGCAAAAATATTTAATGAGGTTTTTTACAACAGCATAAAAATTTTCGGATATCCGGCATTGAACAGAGGATATCGGAAATTTAAAATAGGATAGTAAAAATAGGATATACATGTATAAGATTTCCTTATATAAATTTATTACACTTGGCTTACGAAAATATAATTTAGATAAAATATTATCCTTCTACTACCTGCCTTAAAATAAACTGACCGACAGTGTTTGTTTTATTCATGTAGTTATATTTGGTTCTATGTTAATTTAAATAAAATTTGATTTCTTGTTTAATAAATCAAATTTATTTGCAAGTATCTATTTATAGTGCGTGTATTTAGAAAATCGATTTGAAAGAACTGTATTTGTATTTATCAAATTTTCTCGAATTTAATATTTTAAACTATAATTCGGGCGCAGAAAAGTATATAATAGGGAAGATAGGGAAGTGTTTTTAATTCAGGGACATGAATTTGAAGTTAGGGTCTACAATAAAAGGTCCTTGAGCATGGCACATATATACACTATACATACATTCCTTCAAAATTTAAGATAAATAATCTTAATATGTACAAATGAGCTTATATGAGTGATCAAAATTGTTATATAAATAATATTATTATTCAAAAATTTTGTTGTGAGATTCTTTCCGCAGAGTTTATAACTTATTCGGTTTTTTCCATACATTTTAATTTAATTTTCGAAGTTTGTTTGGTGTTGGTCTAGTTTCATAATTATATGTGTAAAATAGCAAATTTTTTTATTGCTTTTTCCTCGTTTAACTAATACGGTAGAACAGTATAAGATAAGCACAGTATAAGATTAGAATACAAAAATATTTTTTTAAAGAGGGTATCCTAAATTTAGAAATGAATACAAAATGTCATACAATTATTTTTAACGGTCATCATCTTGTATTATTTTTGTCTTGAATTTATATTCGTTAAGTATATCTCATTAATTGGATTTTGAATATGGTTTTGTTCGAAAACTTAATATGGAGTGTAGTCTCAGAATCTAATGTCGACGCACTCTTGTAGTGAGGCAAATTTTTAAATACCGAATGAATAAATGGATGTTGGTGTGTGCATGATTATGTATTTATCAGCAAGTATGTACAACGTTACATATTCGGGATCATTTTTGACTAAATTATGAAAGAATTATATTGGTATCACTTAATTACCCTATTTTTGTCACATCTGTCCATCTTTTTGTCCATTTTCCAATTGTGACGGTCTAAGTACTAGACATAACAATTAACTTTGGATTGAAGCAATTTGTTGTAAAGTGTTTTGCCACAATTTTAGCTCTAATTTAGATAATTAACATATATTAAAATGCTTGTAGAACCAGTTACACTTTATTGAGACAATTCGCATTGCTTAAATTATTAAATACAATTTTCGCAATTTAATGAACCATTTCACATCGATTGCAAAAAAACGCACATTCCTAGTTTGCATGGAATAAAAATATGTTTTTGACACTGTACCCTATTAAAAACGGGTAAGGTTATCTTTTACTATTTTTAGAGACATGTATACTAATATGTATTAATATAAAGATTAAAGTTATTTTTTAGATTATCTTAAAATTATCCGCATGAAAAAAAAAGAGGAAAACATGATGTTTTTGTGTGTATTTATTGAGATCATAAAAAAAGTTGAAAAATGGTATAAAAATTTTACTACCAATTTAAAAAAAAAAAAAAAGTTTAGTTATATTGATAGAATAGTGAATGAGTGGCTTCTGAAGTCATCTATTTCTGATGATGTTTATTTTAAGATATATACGATGATTAGTAATTTTACGTATCTTGAAAATAATAATTCAGCTTAATTGAAAATTTTTTATTCATTTCATGGTTACATTTTTTACAATATCTTTATTTCAAACAAGTTGATGAAAATTTTATTGTCCACGTCTTGCTCTCTTCCATTTCATCCAATTTGAGTGTTTAATAGCTCAAATAAAAGGGCATGAATAACTAAACGTAGTTAAACCAAAACTAACAGGTGCTATATAAGCTTTTTATGTGCACTAGAAGTGAAGATATATAAGTTTGAGTATAGAATAATCATATGAAGAGTTAAATGTCACCGCCGTTTACTCCTGTATCTCCGCCTATGTCAGTTATTAATCACTGAAATTGGAGGAGATACAGGAGAGAACGGCGCTGACAATAAACTCTTTATATGATTATTACACTGTACTGAGCGTGTTTTAAGTCACTGAGTGTGTTTTAATCTTTTTATATGCATTCGAACAGGAGATATTTAAACTATTACAATACTTGCAGAAAAAAATGCTGTATAAGAAATGCTGTATAAGAATTTGATCCTTAAAGCAAGTGACTCAATACTTATTGAATCATTTGAGCTATTTAGCTCCCTAATTGGATAAGTTGAAGATTGTTGAGAGAACAGAAAATCAAAACTCGGTTCAGTTATAAATTGCATCTGCGGCGTCACCAAAAATATGGTTGGAAATTCTGACATAGATCAGAATATTGTTAGCGAGATACATTACAGAGTTTTCGTTCATTCGTATCAGCTTGCAATACTTTGTTTTTGAATAAAAACCAAAACAAATTTTTGTTTCATACACATCTATATGTATACATAAATGATAAACAAGAAGTTTTTAATTAAACTGTTTAAAAGTTTACCAACCAAAATTTTTACCAAAATTAAATATAATTTCAATACAATGGAATCTGTTTTAGACTATCTTTTGTTAAAAAAAGTAAAATAACTCCAGATCGGGAATTTCAAATTGCATACCACGAATAGAATATGTTGGTGCAAGTAAATTAAAAAACTTGTTTGAAATTTGAACATAATTAAGTTTTTTAATTTACTTTCACCAACATCAAGATTATTTCAGGAAGCTATTAAACAAAATTTTAACCATTAAATTAAGTACTTATTATTCACTTTTTTTACACAGTCAGTTTTCAACATTGTTTTTCGTATGAAAAGTGAAACAAAAATCAATCTGTATTCGTCTCATTTCAGACAGTAAAAACTCTTAAGCACAATAGGAACTTTTCTTAACATGTAGATTGTTCTTTATAAAAACAAATTTAAACATATTCCAATTGCTAAAGCAAAATTATTAATCACTTGTATATGCTATATCCTGTTTATGAATGTCTTATAAACATACTATTCTTATTTTTTTTGAATTCAGTCTGTAGTATGCCAGAAAAAATATGCCATATCATCTTTTTTTATTTTTTATTTTAAACATATTTTATCCTCTCTTCAATATTTAATACCTTCTTCACTCCTGAATTGAGTCCGTTAGTTAAAGAATCGATTATACAATACAGTTAAATATCTCTTAACAGCTTCTTCGTAGAGCTAATACGACAATATGATTAGAATTTTAATGGAAAAATTTCTTTTATTTCAAAATCAATGTGAATTTTCCACTAGTATATGTATTTTTATCAAAACAGAGAGAATATAAAACTCATAGTATAGAACGGTAGCTGAACACTTCCAAAAAAAGTCAAATTAGAAAATCAAACTAATCTTTAGTAAAACATTCAATCTTGTATGTATAAAACTCGATGTCCAAATATAACGTTGAATTATGCATACATTTATTTTTTGTTGATTGGTATTTGTCCTTGATATCAGTAACTCGTATATACGAAAGAAAAATGTGCGAGATAAAAATATAATGAAAAAGAAGAAAAAACATTTTCGAACCTAATATTCAAATTTCATCTCCATCGTCATCGAAAAATCAATATAATAGACAAACCAAAAAAATAAAATCGAAATTCATCTAAAAATAGAAGACTTTAACTACAAAAAAATTACTAATTCTATGATTAAGATGGTGAAAATTTTTTAAAAATATTTTATATCCAAATTTCAAATCAATCTTCGAAGCCGTTCTAGAGTTATAGTATTTAATGGGCACACATAATGATGAAGTTCTGTCTCATTTATTGGAAGTGTAATCCTTTTTTTTTCGATTCCAAATAATTTGAAAAAAAAAACTATGAAAATTTTGTTAGTATTTTATTGTATAAATTAAGATTTTTTGCCCCAATTTCCTATATCAAATTATTTTGTATTTTATAATTACGTTTTTCGACTACTAAGTAGTCATCATCAGTATGAATTAGCTAGTTGTAATGATTCACTGAGGAGATGTTACTCGTTGCTAATTTGGTGACGTTTTGCACGACCGTCGTCTCCTCAGATTTCCTCAGAGAATCATTACAACTAGCTTATTCATACTGATGATGACTACTTTGTAGTCGAAATACGTATTTATAAAATACAATATAATTTGATCTAGGAAATTAGGGCAAAAATTATTATTATTCGTTTCAATATTTTCTTCGTTTATATATTAATATTTCTTTCTTTGATCAACTTTGATTTTTTTTAATAAATTATATGCGCTTGTATTATTACGTCGAAACATTTAAGTACGTCTAAATATTAAAAAACAAAATATTATACAGAATGTCGGTTTTAATAACAACAAAAAGTGTTAATAATTGTTCGTATACCCGACATATGACCAACAATCAATTATTATACAGTTACAGCGATTATTTAAATTTTTTAATTCAGAATGTAATATGCTATTTAATAATATCTTTTATAAAATAAGATGTATTACAAGTTTTTTATTTTATAATAGGAACTTGTACCTGTGGTCCAAATTCGACCATCTCTCTAACATCGTTTATGCTTAACTTGAATAGTTATACTTATAATTAAATATTTTCATTTAAATAGTCCTTATTGCTTTTCGATGAAAAAGAAATTTACATTCAACATACAAGACATTCAAGTTAATAAACTTGATATTACCATGATTTCCTGGGTGATAAAATAAATATATATTTTTGTATCCATTTTTTATTATGTACCTACTACTAAATTAAAAAATGCGTAACAGTTAAAAAACTGTTAATTGATTTTTGACCTTATTAACGGGAAAAGCACGAATCATCATTTTTATATTCTTCACCTTATTTTTTTATTCGAAAAAAAATGATCTAAAAATGTTATATATTTTACGTATTTGACAAACAATAAATCATTCGTGCAGTTTCAAGACAAATAACAGAAATTCATTTTGCAAAATATATAAATTACAAATAAGATGGAATATATTGGCGATTTGGTGGGAAATAAGTGATCTTTCAACATTGAATTACACATGCTTAAAGTTATTAGCCTTGCTTGACTTTAATTCTTCTTGGCTCGCAGAATCTCGTTAAATTGAAATTCCTAACCTCTAACATCTTTACATTTGTTTAAATTTTCTCATTGTCGAGTAATTGTTTTCTCATATGCGAGGTAAAATGTTTTGCATTTCAGAATATCTATTAGAATATATTCCATTAGAATTACAAATAAATCCATATCTGTCAATTTTAGATAATTCATAACGTCGAAATCATTCTGGCTCTAGAGAGGAGAAACACTTTTTCAACAGAAATTTTGTTTTCCTTACCATAATTCGAAAATAAAATAAAAAATTAAAATTATTAAAAGGTGTATTTATAAATGGCATCACATGGTTACCACTTCGGTGATAATTACCAATTGCGGTGATAAATAGCTCTGATTTTTTAATAGATTCTAATACGAAATAATATAGATTTTAAAGTGAATCAATAAAAATACGTTATTAAGCTTATAGAAGCAAATAAATAAATTAAAACGATGCCAATTATGAAGTTCTTGTATAATGTTCATGGAAAGTAAATTCATAGACACATTTGAATTAGAGATAGGTTTGATATTATATGAGAATGATTTACAAAGCTTTATATTATATGATATCTGTTTTCTATCATCATTTTCTAGTTATGCATGGTTTTAGAATGATGGTATCTAATTGTCTTACGTATGGTGATGATGAAGCTTTGTTATTTCTATGAAATGTAGGTATTTTATTATTATCGTCATAACAACAGCAACTTTGTTATAACGTACTTCATATAATAATAATAATCGAGAAGTGTTGGTTGTGTGTTTCTACTGAAGTATGATGATAGAATTACACAAGTGTATATATGGTATTCAAGGACAAGTAGTGACAAAACGAACAAGTGGATATATGTCACTCAAGTTTCTTTCTAATTTAAGAATATTTAAAAGCGTTACATGTACAGTTGGTTTAAAATCTTTCACCTTAACATATATTAAATCACAAAGAAGTTCGGTTTTGAAAATTTTTGTTGATTGTTGAAAATAGCTTTAAGAAAAAGAGCTGGTGTGTAACTTAATTTGATTGCCAACTTTTGATACGTGAAGTTTTTTATTTTTTATTATGTCAGGCTGCTTATGGTGATTTATTTTGATAAACAATTTTGGCAGTTTTTTTTTTTTGTTAATTTAAACATTAATTTTATTAAAATTTCAGAAATTAAGAAGCAGCATCAAATCATTGTGATTATAGCATCTATCTTCAAAATAAGATACATTCTACATTTTATATAATTTTTCAAGGATATTCGAATATAGAGATATTTTTTTAAAGTGTACGTACTGCCATTTTTTGTAAAAAAAAATTTTGGATATTGACAAGATTTACTTGAAGGGCATACATGAAAAAACGTTCAAAATTAAATTAAGTGCCTCAGTAATAAATTGTTTGAGGACTGAATTAATTTTCGTATTTAACTCTACACACAAAAGTTTTTTAGTAAACATTTATTGTTTTTGAATTAATCAATAAAAATTATGTTTTTTTCTTGAGCATGGAATATTAAAATAACCATACAAACTTGGCAATTCAAGACAGCCTTTTCTTGTGTGAAAATATTTTAACTATGTCTTTAAATACGCCTACGAGACTATATCAGAATATAAAACTTTATTTATATAGTAAAGACATGTATGTCGGTATGAATGTATGTTGTAATGCTATTTACATTTCAATTCATTTCTGTATCAATAATACTGAAGATGTTTTCCATGTAAGAAAATAGAAGTGATTATTAACTTCTTGTTGGGAGTTTTCATTTAATATTTTTGGGTTATTATAAATTGGTGAAATTATCGCTGTTACAAATTACTGTTGTTTGTTACTTGTTGATATTTGAATATTTCCCTGCCGCTTAAATACCACAGACCGCTTAAAGATCGTGGAAAATAGAATAGAATTCTTACAAATTTCATACAATATACTAGAAAATCCTACAATGTTATAGGATGCTTAAGGCATCGATAAGATTTAGAAAATTTTGTGCAGTCTAATATTGTCTCTTTGTAACTAGGTGGTTACGCTGAGGATAATATTAAGCTCCTATTGATTTGGAGTTTTTTTTGTAGCAATTCAATAACTTATTGTTTGTTATCATCTCAAAATTAATCTAATAAGCAGTTTACTTCATAATTTCACATATGCAACCTTATCAGGTTTACTCTAAATATGAAAAACGGAAATATTTTTAATAAAAATAATGCTCATATAAAACATATAAATATCACTTTAGTCCATCGAAGTCGTAGGTTTAAATTGAATGAATTTTGTGGCCTCCAAAAAGGTGTAAAATCGAAGGGTCCTCAGAAAATTTTAAAGAGTACTTCACTTTTCTTTTAAATTATTAAACCGTTTATGTATTTTTTTTTTATTATGTATTAATTTTTATATTTTTTTCGGTAATTGTGTGGAAAATTATTCAAATGAGTAATCCACAAATGTTTTTATTGATATAAGACATATTATTTTTATTTATTTAAGACATGTTAATAGCATTACTTATAGACGTCGTAGATATAACTAATAAGTGGCTAAATAATCTAATTAAGTGGCCTCTAAATCGGAATACAACCAGGAGGTACGCAAAAGATTTTAGAGAGTAATCCTGTTTTCTGTTTTCTGTAAGAATAAGTTGTTCATTTCTTTTGCCTTTAATATCTATTAATTAAAATTAATTATTTGCTATATTTCTTCGCTAATTTCTTAAAATTCGAACAAATTAAATAAACATAAGGATATACGGTAAAATAATCAGTTGCTGGTAATTGCACTATTTGCGAACTGTATGCTACCCCTGAATTAAAACATTCTACGAAAAACCAGTATTGGATAAGGAAAGGAACGATGTGCTATCATAAAATTTATTACAAGGTTTTGATATAAGAGCTTTATTGTGATTTCGTACGAGACCTTAAAAATAATCAAAAAGTTCCTAAAAATTTGTGTCGTGTTTTTCGCTGTATTTGATTTTCCTGTGGCAAGTATGCTCTTGGATACAAAAAAAATATTTATCTTACGTTTGGGCCACTTATGTTTAACGTAGCGTTTGGTTTGCAGAATATTGCTTAAAATTTCATGACAAATTGCCATTCGAGTAAGATTTCAGGCGAATATGTCAAAAACTACTGCTAACAGTTGTAAAATATATGTAATTTTTAAAATTTATCCAGTAATTTATATAAGAATAACCGTTTTAAGGCCCTTTAAGAAAATTGTGAAATTCTATAAAGTTTTTGTGTCTGTATTTTCGATAAAACTTCATTCACGAGGTAATTTTGATAAAAAATTTAAACTAACACCTATTAAACGATGTACATTTTTTAAATATTAATGGATCTTATCTTTAGGTCAATAATGGGGACCAAATTCAATCAATAGCTTGTTAAAATTATTACAAAAATCTATTTGTACTATCAACAATTTGTTTTTAATTAAAAATTTCGAATAAAGCTTGAACTTTTTTTATATATATTTTTTTATATTTTTTTTAAATGTTTTTAAGGTTTACTTATACATAGAATCACAAAAAATATCTTTAACTTCCAGAATCAGTTTGAAAATTAAGAATTTATTTTCAAGTATTTTCCTAGTCAATTCACAAATCTTTAGTAAATACGCTAAAGATCATTTTATAAAACATAAATAATAAATATACAAAAATAAATATTTAATAATTGCAAGTATTAATGTCAAGCATAATAAGTTATTAATCATCTGTATCATATAAGGTGATATGAATGTTGGCCTATCTTGTATGTATAATATACAAGCTTTACTCCTTTTTATATATGAAACTCGAACATTGTTATGTTGATAAATACATACGCAGGTGGAAGTTACTTTATAAAGAAAAGGCTTTATTTCAAATAACAAGTTTCCACTTCACAGTGTCACATTTAATAAACTTTTCCGGAATGAAATTACAATTTAGATTTTAGTTGACATCAACCTATCAATAACTAGTGTATGTATGAAAAAAGTATGTTAAAACCTATAAAGGTCGAGCTTTTTTTTAAAATTCTTAACTTGGTAAATGTCAAATGTATTTAATGTTGTAGTTTTGTCAGTGGTAATCAGCATTGAATGTGTTTGGCAGGTGAAAGTGATTACATTTCTGCAAAATAAATTTTTCCTTTGCATTTCTAAATATAACAAAGGAAACTAGATTTATTGAAGTTTGGAGGATAATAAATCTAAGAAAAATGATGAATATTTATTAATATATGCATGTAACTTATTCAAAATAAGTGACATATTTTCTTAGCAAAGCTTTCTAGAACTTGCAGAGTTTTAAACTTGTCAAGAATTTTCTTGTTAACCTTATTTATAAAACTCGTCTTTATTATATTTCTCGCCTGTCTTGGCCTTGATTAATCTCGTATAATCTTAAATATATTTTACAATTTATTGCTACGAATTTTCACACAGGACTTCGAGCGTGTTGACAGAAGTAAAACTTGATCAATTACCTTTTTGAACTGCCAGGAAATAATTTATTGTACATGAAATAAATAAAGTGTTTTTTTTATCCCTTATAAACTACTACTACAAAATTATATGATTTTACGAAAATTAGCTTTATTAAATTAGAAAATGGAAATAATGTTTGCATAAATAAAAAAAATATAAATAAAATAGAATTTAAATGAATGCACAAGTATTCGAACTAAGTTCCGTTTAATTCACAGGCCCATATGGTAGTCATATAGCTGTTCCTGCTGTAAATTAAATCTAATATATCTAGAAAGCTTTATAAACTGGTGTCGAAAGAGTGTCGCCAGTTCAATGGTTTTTTCCCATCTCAAAAAATGCCCAACGCGCCTAAAGTTTGTTTCTTTCATTTAAAATTAGTACTTGGTAAGAAGGAATGCTAATAAATAATCTGTAATTGTAAAAAATTTTTGAACAAATATAAAACTAAAATCAGATTTAAAATAATACAATAAGATTCGAAGTGATGCGGTTATAATTATATAACATATATTAGATGTATCTACTTGTATAAAGTAATGTCGTATCAGTATCGCCATAGATTCAAACTCTATTTATTATCTATGTCACATATTACCTTTGGCATAGATTTGTATTTTCATATTTACCTTCATGTTGGCTATTAATATAACACTCCAATGGAAAGGTTAAAATTTTTCTTTGTTTATCTAGATTTAATTAGTTTGGATAAGAATTTTTTAATCTGGACTTTGGATATCAAATGTTTCAGAACTACAATTTAAAGTTATTTAAAAAAAAAATGAGAATATTATATATCATTAACACGCCCAAAATCACAATTTATAATGCAATTGAAGAGCTTTAGAGATAGAAACTTGCAATATTTATTCTTATAACACCTGGTACATGATTTTCAATGATTGAACTAGTTTTAATTATTATCCATAAAGTTATGAAGAGTTTGTTAAATAACAATGGATATTACAACTATTATACATAAAATATAATATTTATACTTATATTTATGTGAATTACAATTATTTTTCAACTATTAAAGTTCAATCTTGAATTATTGGGAACCTTAAAAGTATGAAAATATGCTTCAAAAGAAAATTATTTGTTTGAAAGACGTATTTTAAATATTTTTCTTCTCTTATTCAGTATTTGGTGGGCTATTTATTCATTGAAACTAAAACTTACTTTTATGGTCTGAAATATGCCTTAAAGTTAAAAGTAAGTATATAAGTTCTACGATTGTCTTACGGTAATGTGCTCATAAAATTACGAAACAAGAAATTATTGTTATCCAAAATTGGATAAAGTGATGGTCAGATGAAAGCTGTGGTAATATGCCTAGTCAAAAGAGTTGTTTGAACTAAGTAATGCACATTAGAGGAGACAGTGCTTTCTTCACTGAAGGCAGTACATTCTCTGAACAGTGCTTTATCCAATTTCGGATAAAAATCATTCCATGTTCACTTGGATACATTTATCTAATCAAAGTTGTACATATGTACAATACATACATACATAGCTTGCCAAAATCATCTCTTTTTGACTTTCCAGTCGTTCAGAAATTTATTTCAAAACAATTTATAATCATCATCATTAGTGCTTAAAATATAATGACACGAGTAATATATAGTTTAAAAATCTAGTAGGTAAAGTAAACTAATTTATTTGTTTTTATTCCTATAAATACAAAAGATTATATTTCATAATTAATTTTAAATTTTCATTTTCCTAACGACCTTATTTTTAAATTAATTTCATGATACTTAAATGAATAAGGAGAAAAAGTAATTTAAAAATTATTTTATAACTCGGTTTTATATTATAACTCGAAACTTTGGTTAAAGTAAGAAGATTTTTTAATAACAATAGTCTTCTCATTTAATTACTAATATCTGGATCACCGGTTTTTTTTTTTTTTTTTTTTTTTATAAATTGTGTTTTTTGGAAATTATATTACGTCGAGGCGGAAGACGAGTCCAGCACGCTTAACAACACTTAGCCACTCCAATGACTTTAAATATTAAACAAATATATCATTACATTATAAAAAATTATACAATTATAATAACAAAATCTTATTTGAAAAATATTATTCACTTTATTGTGTTGTTTTGTTGGGTTGGGTTTTTTTTAATTTTACTCGTCGATCGAGCCGGGATTCGAACGTGAGATCTCTGTATAAGAGCCTCCCACGCTACCACTTAGCCACTCCAATGACTATTTGACTATAAATATTAAACAAATATATCATTACATTATAAAAAATTATCGATAAAACACAAATAAAATTGCATCTTCTAAAAATGATTCCTAGCTAGATCGATTTATCGCCCCCGAAACCCCTTATATACTGAATTTCATGAAAATCGTTGGAGCCGATTCCGAGATTCCAATTATATATATATATATATAAATATATATATTTATATATATACAAGAATTGATCATTTAAATATATAAGATTTATTATTAAATTGCAAAAATATTTATTTTGGTTTTGATGGAAATCATGATAAAAAGAGACTAGATATAGTTGCTATAATTGACGATCACGCAGGTTTAGAATTCTTATTCGTAATACTCTTTTCCGTTATAAGTGTTTTGCGTACCAACATGTTTTAAATTCAAAAATTCTAACCCTACTTCATTTTTCAATAGTTGGTAAATAGTTAAGAAGTTATGCGAGAAAATATGAAGATATAATCATTTTCATAACTTATATTTTCGTTTAAAATGATTTACGGTTAAGTTAACACTTAACCCTAAAATAATTATATGTTTTTGAAATGTACTAATTGAGCTCTCTACTTTGATATCCAATAAGATGCATTTCAAAAAAAAAAAATTATCTCGAAGTCGGGTAAAAGTAGACTCTTTAAATGAATCTTCGAGCACTGACAGAAATTTGTCTTCTATCTTCAAGCATTGTAAATTTTAGACTAAATTTAATATATTATGCTATATTAAAAAACTTTTAGAGAATAACACACTTTATACTAAATTTAATATGACTTCATACATATTATTATATATTGGACAAAATACAATTTTCTGACCACCTTAACGTATACAAACAAGCTGACATAAAGTTTGTTTTTTCGTTAGTATATGTAATTTTTTTTATCTTTGGAAATTTACTTCGAAAATCTTTATTTATTTTTCACACAGCTTACACAGCTATGAGACGAACTTAAGAACTCTACATTATACATTAGTGCAAACGCAAATAAAATTCCATCTCGTAATATTTTGCAAAAGGAAGATAAGCAGAAAAAAATTCGTATATTTTTAAATAAATAATACAATTCAAAAAATACTTTTATATATGTAAATATCATATATTGGAAAAACAATTTCATTAGTGTCATACAAAATACTATACTCAAAATTGACATTGAAAGTATATGGAAATAATTTAATGTTTTATGTGGGCGCCCAATAAAAGAAACAATCAATTGAAAATTTATTTATAAAACATGTCTAAAAAACTTTATCTCAGCTTTTTTGGTGGTTATATATTGTAAACATGAAATTCTATACGTTTATACAAACACACAAAAACAATTTTCGCAGACTTATAAAAAATAAAATACATAATATTCATGAATAATTTGTTTGTTATTTATATATTGACTTTGAGAAAGTGGGTATGTTTTTATCATAAAAAATTTGGTCATTTAATCAAATTATTATTTTCTGGAGTGTTTATAAAAAACTATAAGTTTTGGCAGTCTTCCGAAATATAGAAAATGGTTTAGAAATAAAACGGTAAAAAGGATCGATAGGTAGGTAGTCAACGTAAACAATGCGTCTCACCCGGTAAAAAGTTAAAAATTACATTCCAGTTGTGCATACGCAGTTGAGCATAGTTTCATTAGATGAAATTGTTGATGATTCTTTTGGAACTTAGCAAGCTCAAATCTATCAAGTTACTAAATGGTGGGAATAGCCTCAAAATGGACGCAAAACATGACATTTACAATAAACATTTATTCTAAAAGAAATAGTATTATTAACATCTTTTGTGAGAAAATAGTGAGTATATCTACTTTATTTTCACCTGTTTTACTATTTATTTACATATTAACCGATAATAAAACGCATTCAGGTTGACTCGTGACGTTTTAGAGGGTAGTCCGTTTTTTTGTTCCTCTTTTGAAAAACAAATACCAGCCCTAAGAGTTAGGGGGTATATATATATATATATATATATATATATATATGTTTACATGCATATATATATATATATATATATATTTATACCCCCTAACTCTTAGGGCTGGTATATGTATATATATATATATATATATATATATATATATATTTACATGCATATATATATATATATATATATATTTATACCCCCTGTCTTAGGGCTGGTATTTGTTTTTCAAAAGAGGAACAAAAAAACGGACTACCCTCTAAAACGTCACGAGTCAACCTGAGTGCGTTTTATTATCGGTTAATATGTAAATAAATAGTAAAACAGGTGAAAATAAAGTAGATATACTCACTATTTTCTCACAAAAGATGTTAATAATACTATTTCTTTTAGATTAAATGTTTATTGTAAATGTCATGTGTTGCGTCCATTTTGAGGGTATTCCCACCGTTTAGTAACTTGATAGATTTGAGCTTGCTAAGTTCCAAAAGAATCATCAATATATATATATATATATATATATATTAATATATATATATATATATATATATATATATATATATATATATATATATATATATATATATACTACGTCGTTGGTGAACTG
The DNA here is from genome assembly GCA_020423425.1 of Chrysopa pallens. NCBI lineage: Eukaryota > Metazoa > Arthropoda > Insecta > Neuroptera > Chrysopidae > Chrysopa > Chrysopa pallens. The sequence goes on from CM035592.1 coordinate 72,654,384, forward strand.
ATTTTCATGATTCTTTTATTTGTGGAAAGTAGATACCCCAAGCGTGGTCGATGAAAAGGAAACCAGAATTTGATGTCTCTAAAGGAAAAGAAGGGGCAAAACCTATTTTTAGTGATTAAATTTCATCCAAATGAAAAACTGTTTGTGGCTGAATACTTGTTCAACAAATTTGAATATATCATATTTACATATTTAGGTTATAATAACAAAAAGGGTAAATCATACGCTTCCGTGAAGAAGTTCAACACAAAGTATTTACGCGCTTATAGCGCATATGCACACGCAATATTTCCTTAAAATCGAATAAACGTTTCACGATATATCAGCATTTATGTGAAAAAGAAGTAAGTTTCGAACATATTCCTGGAACGGTAATAGAGATAGATGGGATTTCTTAAACTGGGGCTATCTCGAACACCACTTTTCCAAAAATTATAAATATTGGCCGAGTAGATTAAGTGTTACGTGGGTTCGACTAAATGAATTTCACACACCGACAGATATGAAAAGAAAAATTCTCCAAAACATCGGCACAAAATAAATTTAAAAAACGGATCAAAAAAATTTCCGATATCGTAAATATAACTCAAAAGTAAAAATGAAGAATGCAAGTTGAAAAAGAAAATGTAGACACATTTTTGTGAGCGTTCTCCAGACTTAAATTTAATTTTAATTTCATGAATGACCATAATCGTTTCTTTGGTCAAATGACTCATTTCATAATACGTCAGATTTAGAAGACAAATTGAAAAGCTAAATAGTCATCAGAAATTTTTCAAAAGTGTGAACAATAAAGTCTGTATTTTTTATTTATTATACAGCATATGCTAAATTATTTTATTTTAGTCCAAAGTGTATAACGCTAGCAAATGTAAACCGAAAATAAAAAATTTTTGTATAGGTATTTATAGAATCACCTATGTTGTTCATTTCCGCCCGTCTTTAAGTATGCGAGCTGACACTAATAAACAAAAAAAGATAGTAAGCAGAAATTTTAATGGCGAATTTATAAAAAGTATGTCTAAGGTCGCAAAATTGGAATTATCAAAAGCGGACGATTGGTTCATATGGATTCATGACCCAAGTTTAAACCAAAAAACGAGAAGAAAAACTCAAACACTGTTTATATTTCTTTTTTTTTTAAACATTTTGTTAATCTTTTGTATAAAACATTTTGTTAAGATTCGGCCCAATTTTAGTTTGATTTATTAAACAAAGACATAATTATAATACACTTTATTATTATACATGTACTAGCTGACCCTGCAAACATTGTTTTGCATTCATATTATTTTCAGGAAACATTTTTTTAGTTCAATAAAAATAACTATCTACTATAAGTGTGTGGAGATGTACTTATAACCGAAAGCGTTTTAAACAATGAAAGTATGCTTTATATAGGTTAATAAATGAATCTTTATGAAAGTAACGAATATATTTTGAATTAAAATTCTTAATAGCTAAACATCAAAAATTATAATTAATATTTTACTATCAATTATGAGAGTTGAAAAAATAAAGATGAATCTCACAGCGCAATAAAGTGTACAATATTATCGTGATTATATATATATATATATATATATATATATATATATATATATATATATATATATATATATATATATATATATATATATATATATATATATATATATATATATATATATATATATATATATAAAAGTGGTAAACAGTTCACAACTTCCAAATTGTAAAAAAATAATAGTTTATTTATTATTTACGAATAAAGGTCTATTTTTTTACTGTTTTTTAGTTTTAAGCGTCCACAAAAATGTCTTGTATGATTTTGTCAAAAGGAATTCATTACTCAATTATAACCTACGTAATTAACTACAAAATAAGTTGTTTATATAATTATTTGATCTTGAGATGAATAAAATTGTTCGCAGATAGGTATACACACAAACAACCGTCTCCTTAAAAACTTAGATTTTAATTCTAAAAATTCTGAATTCAAAAAATAATTTATTACTATTTAATTACAAAATAATTTATTATTATTATTTAATTACAAAAAGATTTGATTTCTTCAAATGAGACCTTCGGTATTCTAAATATACCTCACATTCTTGTCCAAATTCTACTAACCTCATAAAATTCAGTCTTCTCATAAAATTATTTCACCGTAAAAATTATCACTAATAATTATAATTGAAATTCAGTAATAAAAATAGGGTAAAGAAATGATGAGAGATATGTAATACATGCATGATACGTTCACTTTAATAAAAATTAGTTTTTAACCCACTAAATATGATTATTAAGATACAAAAAATTTTAGATACTACTAATATATATGAAAAATCATGAATACTACGGAAAAAAGTTTACCGCAATTTTTCCTCGATAATTTCCACTCGGAAAATTTTTATTCGATAATTTCCACTCGAAAAATTTTTATTCGATTGTTTTTCCAATTTTTTTGATAAAATTTCTAGAATCAATTCCATTTAGAATTATTTTCTGAGGAGGAGAGCTCGAATTTTATAAAGTGATACTAAAGTAGACAAGAATATCCAAGAAAGAATCCATATGTTTTCAGATTTTACTTCATTTCTTACAAATAAAAGAATTTTCAAAAATGGTTTAATTAATTATTTGAAATATAAGAAGAATCACGTGATTTTTATTTATACATATAGATTCATAGGCTTAAGAAATCTATCCAAAAAGCCACGCATCCTTACTATGCGGTTGTTTTTGTTTAGTTAAGATATCGACCGAAAGCTGGGACACAGTACAAAGTATCTTACGCCAATGAAGTCTTCATGATTTTAATTATCATCCCTCATTTTTGCTACTTTGCTAGAAAAGGTAACCTAAAAAGGCTAAGTTAACTTAAAAATATAGGTTACTTACTTTAACTTTGGTACTAGATTTTTACCGCCCTTTCAAATTATTATGTAGTTAACGCTTAAGAGTTTCGTTTAATATTTTTTATATTAATTGATAAAAAAGTAAATAGTTGACTCTGATTTTACCAATAATGGTTTTACAGATAAATCTTTCATATTTCAGCTTCGAAATGACAACACTATATATGAAATCATTTTCAATCATATACCGATTTTTATAGTAAACAAAACAATATCTAATAAATAAAAAAAGTCGGTAATCTTTCAGGGAATTCCTAAGCTTTAATAAACCGATTTTCGAACATAAGTTACAACATGAACAAAATTAGGAGTGTTATAATGAAAAACAGTACGTAATATAGTGTAACTCATAAATACTTAATGCCTTAATCAAAAAATTTATCAATGTCATAAAAATCTGGCAAATAAATAAATGAATGTAATTTCAAAAATTGACATTCTCTTGGATATTCCTTTATAGGCAAACAACCAAAAAATAGCACAATAAATCTCTAAAAATAAAATCTTAAATATTTTTTCTAATGGTTTGCTTTTAATAATAATCCAACATTTGTCTGAAATAATATATTTTATAGTATTATTAATAAAAATTAGGGCTATTAAATAATATTAATCTAGATTAAATTATTATTTTGTCTGTTATTTTTTCTATTCTTTTATATTTTATTTCAAAACTATAAATAAATGCTTTCATACTTGCCTAAGATATGAGACATAAATACAAATATGATTTTATTTAAGCACCCATGAGAATTAAAAAAAAGTTTTATTATTATATTAGGACATTGATATTATATTATTCCCCTTTCATATTAAACTTATTTTTTTGTTTATAACTTATACACCAAAATACAGTCATTACGCGAATAAAAACATACTAATTTTAGTAATTAATATCCCAGTCACATACTTTTTTCGAACAATATTTCTCTTTCGATACCAATATTTAATAGCAAACATTTCACTTATAATAACAAACAAATGGTGATAATCAAGATTAATTACGCTTACATACCTAATAAAATATAGCTGAATAATCCAAACATGTTCCTTATATAATCTCGATGTTGGACTTAAAGATGTATCACTACAATTACCACAGTTAAAAAAACTACACTAAACAAACACTATTAATTCTTTTGAAAATAATCACTTTTACAAATCACTTTTTCGTTTCAAACAATTATTGTCATTCTATTCAAAATTATGATACTTCAAGTTGAATCACTTGTTAAATGTATAGATAATTCACTTTTAAATAATCACTGAATTTAAAAGACGCATTGCATTGTTTTTAATTTGTTTTTATATCATTAAATCAACTATCAAACAATATAAGTGAAAATAAAAACAAAATGAAAAATTGTTTTTAATGTAGGAAATAAATAAACAAAATCACTTAACACAAAAATACTTTGTATAAAAAATAATGTTGTTGGTTTTTTTTTTAAAAGTTGTTTAAGTGCATCATTATTTGAAGCATTTTTCAATCAAATGTATTTGAGAATAGCCAATGTTGATGGCACCACGAGTTTGGTAAATAAGTATATCATATAATATACACACACAACTGACTGAAAGCACTAGGAATGTGTTTTAATAATATGCGCTATATTTTCTATGATGGGTTAAACATGGGCCGAGATGTGAACGTAACGACAAGCTGGCCGGGACTGTGTTCGCATTTTCAGTGAGATGTAGATCGTTTGTGTATATTATCGGCGCACTCTTTCGCACAAGCTCTTCTATGTGCTGTTATATTACATAGATATGTGTGTATATATACATATATATATATATATAAATATATATACCATTTTCATTCTCTCATAACGTTATTGGGGTGGTTTTCTCTCGGTAACGTCGGCACACGATCTTACTACTGCTGCGTCAAGGTATCTATCTCCTATCTTTTTTACTAACTATTATTTTGTCTATACCATACGCGCGCTTATACATTCAATAATACTACAAATATATGTGTATATATATTACTGTACATCAGAATTATCTCGAAATTATTATTAACATTTATATAAATCGTAATACATTTTTTTATAAATTGTTGTTTTTTATGCTTCAAATGTATCTGTTATATGCGTTTCCTTTTTTTCTTTTTTCTTTTTATTTATTTATTTATTTTTTTACATCTATCATTTTTGTTTGTAGCAAATTTTATAAAATTAATAAGTCTATGTATAAACTATTTGAACATATTAATCATATGACGTAAATATTTATAAGTAAAAGATAATTTTGAATTAGAAACTTCTATAATTAATTTCCTGATGACCAACATCTTTCAGCGTCACTTTCTTGCTAAGCATTTAATTCATTGACTTCTCTTGATGCATTACGCCGATTCATTGACTTGGACGATAATGGGTCACAAGAAAATTATTTATAGTAATATTTAATTTAATTTCTAAAATTTTAAATTTTTTCCTGACCCTATACGATTTCTATTTCTTTCAAATTGAATGGGTTCAACTTGAAAGTACTTATAAGTTTATTAATAACTCACGTCTACCTTCACGCTGTGCTCGGCAGTTTCTACGACAGTTGTAATAGAAAATATAAAGAACATGTTATATAGCAAACTGTGTAATACAAGTATTTTGTCCTTTACCACCGATGTCTGCTTCCAGTATAGACAATACAGTTGCCAAATTCTTGTTCTTTTAACTCTTTAAAATTTTCTTATTCACTTATCGCACGTTAATTCGTGGAAGTCCATTATACTTTTTCCGTAATACCAGCCATATTTTCATAAAAAATAATGTAATAAAATGAGAAGCAAATATTTTCTATCTTTGTCAAGACTTTTGTGGTATTTTAAAGGGACTCAAAGGGCAGCTATACTAATTTAAAAAATATATATATATTTATAAAATTCAATTAATATGCACGTTGTAAAAGTCATGAAATTATGTTATTAACATTTATTACTTTATTTACACCACTATTTCTACTATCACAGATCCAATATAAAAAAAGGTGTGTCAAATAAAATTTTACAATGCAATGGCCTATATTTAATGGAATATTTCTTTTTAACAAATCATTTATCAAAACTATCTACCTACTTAAATAATTTTGATACAATATTTATTTGTCTACTACATTTCAAACAGGCGAAATAATGTGATTTTTGATGTTTTTGATGTACTAAAATTTTATTTTTAGTCTAGAAGCTGGTTAACAGTTTGGAATGGATAATTGAGGCAGGCTATTTGTATAAATCATCTTCAGTAATCCCAGAATCGAACACTTGGCTGACGCGTACTGATGTCAACTCATACTCTTGTTTAATTTTTGGATTTTATGATTATGAATTATTATGGTTAAAATTGTTTTGTTATTGATGTTAACTTTCAAATAAGAACGCGTTGCATTTACAAATTTCCATGGTCAAAATGCTCACAAAAATTTAATAACAACCTTTTTATTTCAAAATATGAACGCTAATTCAAAATATGATGAAAGTTTATAGGTTTCAAATTTTTTTCAGGTTTTGAATCAAATAATATTAAATAATAATTTATTATAGATACTTAAATACTTTTAAAATTTGTAAAATAAAATTCATTTAATAATGTAATCAAACTGAAATTTATTAATGTAAACGAATTGAAAACTATTTATTTGAGCCGTTAGACCTTATAATCACAGTGGCTTGAAATTTAAATTACAATAAATATTTAATAGTTATAAATGTTTAATTTATTTATTCTTTCAGTAACGCGTATCGTCCGTGAATTCTATGTATATATACATGAATGATTTAAACTTAAAAGAGCATTTCTGTGGACTAGAAAATTCATTTATAGGAACATATATCTCATTAAGAACGACTGTATTTTACAAAATAAAATAAATTAATATTTTGGAAATTTTTATTTGAAAAATTTTATTGTGAATACTTGAATGAATTTATTTAGCATATAAACTTCTTATTGAAACAATAGTTTCTTACAAAATTTGATTTATCAATTGAAAGCAGTTTTTTATTAACACTGGACAGTAGAAAATTTCAATTGTAAAATCTCTCATAAAATTGTAATAGGAAATTATATATGCTATAAAATATCATTATAAAGCTATTAAATTAACAAGAAATCTGAAGAAATTAATTAGAAAAATATTGTCGAATTCGGTTTTATATACGATTTTAATAAAAAGTATATTGTGTTTTATTTATTATTATTTATTAAGACCTAATTCTATAAAACCTTATTTCCATGGATCAAAAATGGTAAGCGATTATTCAGTATAAAGACACAGTAATATATAAGAAAACATAATATTTATTGATAATATTTATTTATTATTTAGGATTATATTTTATACCCTTATATCTTTCATAGTACCCAAAGTATTTCTTTTTTGGCAGTAGAAAATGAGTTCAGAAATTTGTCGTTTTATTGAGGCGGAAACTAAAACGTAAAAGTGCAGATATAATATAGAAGTTTATAAGTTAATTTTTTTTTACTGAGGAATTATAAATAATTTGTGGGAAATGAATAATTTTATACTACGCACTACATATTTTATACCGTATGAATTCAGTGTAAAAACTGTACAAGTATAACCAACATAAATACAAAATGTCATGGATGCTCATTTGGATATGCGACCATTGCTCGAACACTTTCACCCTAGGTGAAATGAAGAGTACTTCGATTGGGCAAACCTGCATGGGTTTTCAGAAAGCAGATTGGAAACTATTCAAAGAGTTTCTGAATATATACGGACTTCGAACAAACTATCGAAATTTTTGGCAACGAGTTATATTGCTTGAGCTACATAGCACCATGAACCTGATACTTGAAATAAAGTAACGCGTACCAGAGATGACATGTGAAACGCAAGTATTTTGACTCTGACCACTTGTTACATTAATGTTTGGAACATTGGTAAAAATTTGAGTAATCGTCCTACCCCACCCCCTTTTGTCAGAAAACGGGTATCTTTATTCGAATCAAATAAGGCCTAACTTTTAGATGACAACTTCTCTAAGGCGCTTAGCTTAAAAGACGGCGTCGAATACCACGATGATAAAACGACGCACTTGGTGTCCGAATCTTTGGAAAATATTCGCTCTTTCGCCATAAGCCCCAATGATGTCGACAACATACCACATCATGAAGTATCCAGCTTTTTAACGAAACTTAAATACAAGAAAGATTTTGCTGATGATGGTATTGCTAATGTTGTGCTCTGCTATCTTCTTCGGAAAACGGTTGTTTCAGCTCAGTTATATCTATACTGCATGCTTGAGACTTGGTTATTTTCCTGATGCTTGGAAATCCACTAAGATTTTAACACTTCTGATGAAAAAAAGAAGTTTTAAATTGGCTGTAGTCGCATGAAAATACTCACAAGCAGCTTATACCCCAACCACTTACTCACGATAAGACAGCTTATTCCATAGTTAGCCAGCCTCACCGGCTCATTGACCACATTTCTACCACTTTTAACTGTAATTAATCCAGATGCATGGTCTTTTTTAACATAGAAAAATATTTCTCAATTCTGATGGAAATATAATTATTATTTGGATAAGTTGGTTTGGAAATATTGTATTTTTTTTCTTTTTCTAAATTGATAAAACTGAATAATAAAATATAAAAAAAATGTACTACGCTTAAAATAGCATGTTCTAAGAGTATTCATAAACGCCTGTCTGAAAAATAAGTTATGGTTTACAATATTAAATTTTCTGATTTAACATAAAAAGCGTCGTGTATGGACCGAGTACAATATAAAACTGATACAATTTAACTTATTTAAAAGTAATATTTTAATTCTTATGTATTGAATTAAAAGGATAAAAAGGTTTTTCACAAGGAATAGCGGAAATTGCTTTTACAAACCAATAATATAAGAACTATAAAACAAAAAATGTTTTTAATTTTGTTAAGACATAGTCATAGACATAGAAATATTTTATCACAGGAGAATTTTATAAATTTATAATATCATGGTAATAATGAGTAACTAATGCATAATTAAGCGATTAAAGTAAACTATTAGATTGCTTATGTAGTGTTCATTTTAACAGGTGCTCTGTCTTCTTCGAAAGTTTTTCGGTTTATAGTGTTTCACCATAAATATATAATATAACAAATTTCAACAGACATTCAAACATAATATGACCTCGTGTAAATATTTATATTTACTTGTCATTTTCAACAATTCAAAAACATTTTATACATTATATGACACAATTACACATATATCTGTTTAATTATATAATTACTTGTTAAGTATTAACTTTCTGTTTACTTACTTTCTGTATCAATGCATTTTCTAGAACTACTCAAAATTTAAAAAAATAAAATTGACATTTATTTCTTCCACTTTTTCGTAATTTATGACACAACAACTGCAGTTGATATGCATTTTATTATCATTTATATAACTCCTAGGTTAAACAAAGTATTCAATAAATTGTGCTTCATTTGCATAAATTCGTTTGTGCGTTTATTTGTTTCTGTTTATTAAAATAATTAAATCCAATAATGAAATTTTTTCATTTGAATTTTGGATAATGAATCATAATTTTTTAATTTGTGCATTCGATTTAGCTATTTATCCTATCAAAACAATTAATATTCGCTAGATATTGAGAAAAAAATGGATTTTGTACAAATATGAATTATAAATAAGGTTCTGCGAATGCGGATTGTGACTATGCGGATGATGACTACTTTGTAGTCGAAATACGTTGTTATAAAAATACAAAATAATTTGATCTAGGAAATTTATTCGAAAAATCCTAGAGTTTTCATTAATAATTATAAAAAAAAGGATGTATATATTTAAAAATTAAAAAAATAAAAACCAAAAAAAGAAAAAGAAAAAGAAAACTATCACTTTTTATGTTCAATATACGTCACTTAAATTTCAACTTGGTGTCTCTTTTCGTTTTTTAATCTTGATGACGGACAAAAATACATTTTGATGAAAATAAGACGGGTGCTTTACAATTTCAACTCTTGAAAAGCATACTGGGTCCCACAATTAAACTTCACACCTTCTAAATAATAGATTAAGTATATTCAAATTTAAGTTAACTTTTTATAAATATATCAATCGCATAAATAGAGATGTGAAATTACGTTTATTTGTTTGAAAGTTGATTTATTTAAATTTGTTGTGTATACATATGGTATTAATTTTAAAATATTTGCAATAATTCCCTACTATATAACTACCTAATATTGCTTTTATTTTAAAAGCCATAAAGTGGTTTGCGGTCACTGAACTTGAATCACTAGGTTGCATATCAAAAATGCACCAGATGCAGTTATTTGTATATGTTATATACCTATGGGTATATCAATGTTTCTGTAAGAATTTTTATTCTGAATATACATGTAGTATATAAAATGCTTTACAAAATCATTTGAAAATGCCTACTGTTAAGAAAAATATACTATTGTAGTCATACAGATATGACTATAATTTTGTAAATTTATTTAGATTTCTAAAAATACCAATAAATAATATATATTTAATACCAGTAAATAATAAATGTTCGAAATTAGAAACTGAAATATATTTCCAAATCATACTAAAATAATTCACTTATGGAGCTCATAAAATTATGTAGATGTTTTCGACACTCAAGATATTAAATGAAAAGCCAAAATTATAATGACATGATAGTGATAAATTGTGCAACTATCAAGCAAGATTTTTAACAAATAAGGTTTCATAAAGAAAATCGTAAATCCTGCGTATAACCTAAAGGACAAACCATGTCCACCCTAAAGTAAGAATATTAGAAAAAATAGACTTTTACTTTAAATGTAGTATGTGTGTTTGACATATTCATATTGCACCTAGCTTTAATTGTGGATTTTCCGACGTAGAGTATGAATGATTAAACTATTTTAGTTATTAAAATTAATAAAATGAACTAATTACGTAGTCTATACACACTTAAAGAATTTGTTTATTTTTGAACACTTCTAACCCCTGAAGAGTTTTAATTTTTATGTAAGATTTTTTTGGTATATACACTATTGAGTATAAAAAAAATTCGTACGGAGTAACGATTTTTATATAATTTTTTCTGAAACATTTTGTAAAAATTCTTAAATTTTGAAAATAAGTGACCTTCCTATTAATATTGTTGGAACGAGTTATATGAAATATTTATAAACGTGATTATGTTAAAGTATGACATTCTTAATACTATTGGCAAGTAATTAGCATTGAAATTATTTGTTAACAATGTGTATTAAAACTTTAAAAAATACTATTGTTTATAGGATTAATTATGAGGCAATTTGCATTCAAATTTTTTAACTTTCTGTATTCTTTAACCTTTACCAAATAAATATATTTGTAAATTTTTTTTAATAAGTATTCGCCAGTACCAATAATATATAAAACTTAATAGTAATTGTTTTAGTTGTGGAAAAATTACATACTAGCAAGTACGACTACGTAATCCACATGAACAAACATAAATCCTGAGACATTATAAATTATACGATGCATTTTTGAAAAGCTCGTATGCCTCTATCCAATATTGAATAAATTCGCACCTTTTATGCATAATGTAAAGTGTCAAATGTCAAAAAATTTAAATAAATTATTTTACTACATACTATCAACTCTAATTTTTAAGTCAGTTTTAATGTAATATTCAATGCATCTATTTTCAATTTTCGCGCACAAATAAGTAAAAAAATAATAATGCAAATGTTATGAAATTTAGTACACAACATCGATATAAACATAGACGGAGTGTCGAAGAGTTTTTCACGATAACTAGTTAACATTTGAAGTACAAATTGATGTTTATAAATCAAAAGATGTGTATAAATTGCTCTGAAATAAATATCCCGATAATATTTGTATGTAGGTACTATAATATAGAGTTTGAACTACAGAACTGATTTTGATGAATGATATGCAAATCGATTCGTTCTTACGATCCGAGTGACATAGGTAATTTTATATAAGAAAAAAACAAAATCAAGGCTGTTGAATCCAAAAAACTGGCAATCTAAAAATTTATTTTGTTAAAATGTTTAGTGTATGATTTTAAATATAAGAGCTCGAATTCGAACTATTGAATATTCATTAATTGCATTCACTTAACATCAAAAATCTAAAAAGTACGAAACAAGTATACATTCTTATCCGAAATAAGATAAATGGATATTCAGAGGATAGCTGTGGACGAATGCCATCTGTCATCTCTAATATGTATATTGTTGAGTATTGGACCAATTACTCTTTCGGCATGCGACTACTGCTATCGTATGAACATCACTTTATTTAAGAATAGTTTCTTCTTTCGTATTTTAAAGTGAACATCAACGTAAGAGAGTTTTCGTTCTTTGAAACTTATTTTTTATCAGGTTTTTATTTATCAGCTTGTGTTAGAAGTACACATCGAATGATTAAAATTTTGATAGAAGTACACCTGGCATTGACATCTACGACTGTGTGGGTACATACGAATGGATAGCCTCATCATATTGATACCTATTCAATCATTCAAATAAGATTTTAATTTGTAGAAAATGAAATATATTGCATTTTATCGTGGTGATAAATTTATCATTTAGCTCAATCTTACAAATAAATAAAAAAAAGAACGATATACATACACAAGAGATAATTTGTTTTAGTAGTACTCACTACCAGAAAGGTGAATTTTATTGTAAACATAGTGTATCATTTGATGATAAAAACAATTCCCATATTAAATACTCATTCATGGGCGCTGAGCTGATTTCTTGATTTTTTTTTTAAATAAATATATTTGCAAATTTTTTTCATACAATCTTCTCCAAACTACAACACAACTTTTACATTTGTATCATCAAAATGAACATAGAAATGGCTCACTGAATTCAGTCTAGATGTGCGGTGGTCTATACAGGATGTTACACTAAAATACAAAAAAATAAATAAATCGTAGAACGATATTAATAAAAATTTCTTATAATCGGGTTTGTTGTATAATGATTATTAATGTTTATATTTAAATTAATTTTTATTATAAATAATAATGAATATAGAAAGAAAAATTGTCTTCGAAAATATGATATCAAAATTGCTATTGGCATATAAACACTAAAAATATATGTATATTTTTTAAATACACAAAACAAAAGAAAACAACCTTTTTTGGAACATTTTTTCGTAAACTATTTAAAATTGCTCCAATTTCTGCTCAAATTTAGATAATAAATACGCATATAATTACAAAACATATTATAGATTTTGAATAGATAACCTAAATATTTAAAGTATTTTATGAATACTTATTCAAACATTGATATTTTATCATATGTCGATTATTTAATTAATTAAGATTGTTACTTGTTGTATTCACTTCTTAAGATTCATAGACTCGTGTAGACATATACCTTTTGAAGCGAACTGCCAAATGTATGCATTTCTCATGTGTTTTATGTTGGGTGACGTATGACTATACCACAAAGCATTAATTTATCGTGATTAACCTACATTTGAATCTTTCTCAAGGTTACTTTTCAGATTATTCATTAAAACACCCTATAGCTAGCTCTATGGATATGTGTTACTACAAAAAATACTGTTTTTTATAAACTACATTCACCATTTTTTTACATGAATCATAAATACACAACCAAAACCACATAAAGGTTTCTAATCAGAGTATGACCATTTATATATTACATCGTGAATAATAAATCGTAACTCTTTCATACTAGAGCTACAGTGTGATCCATATTCATACTATTAGTACTAAATGCTTCAAGTAACAGAATGATAGAAGATTAAATATGAAAATGATATGATGAACAGGAAATTCAAGAAAATGGCATTTGAGCAAACATTTATCATTGCGTCAAAAGTATATATCCATAGAAATGAAATTAAAAAGGGTAAAAAATTTTATATAAAACTCATATATATATATATATATATATATATATATATATATATATATATATATATATATATATATATATATATATATATATATATATATATATATAAGTTTGAAAAACTATTGGAAACGTGGACTAAGTATATTAAAGCTTATAATGTGATCATTAATACAAATTTTTTGATGTCGAACAACGGTTATCTTGTTTCATTAAGTGTTAATTGTCAGTTCAAGTATCTTATTTTGTAGTAAAAGACAAGAATGGGTCAATTAGACCTAATTATACAGTAAGTGATAATAACAAATTAAATGACAATAAAATATAAACATGAATAATACAGCCTTGCAAAAAATATTTGTATTTATGATTTGAAAATCTATCCTAATAAAATATATTTATTCCGATGCCCATCAGTAAATTTCTAGAAGTTTATTTAAACCTTAGTTATGTAACTTCATTTACACAACTACCACTCGTGTTAATGATTTTTTAGATTATTAATTAATTGATTGAAATCATCAAAAATATATCTGTCCAAATAAAAATATATATAATTTCACATATATATATATATATATATATATATATATATATATATATATATATATATATATATATATATATATATATATATATAAAACCTAAGTATATATATATATATATATATATATATATATATATATAAAACCTAAGTATATATATAACCTAACCATGAGTGTGAGTGTGAGTGTGTGTATTTATTATATTTTTATTTAATGAATTTTATATTAAAGATTGACAAAATATCAGAAAATTATTGTTTTTTTCTGGTATTATTAAAAATAATTAAAACAGAAAATTAAATTCATGATGTCATCTACAGTCTTTATAATGGGTATCGTAAATGCAGCGTTGTATGGTTTTTTTGTTCGCATTCGAAAATGTACAAAAGAAGTCATTCTTTCTATAAACACCTATACCAAAGTTTTGTGCGTAAAAAATATATACGTAAGTATTATATGTGTCGATATAAATTAAAATCAAGAATCTAATTAGTAATTTAATTTGTATCGGCACGAAATGTGTGTGAATCATATTCTACTCAATGTGATTTCATACCTTTACATAATATAAAATGCAACAATTTTATTATTGAAAATTATTATCTACTGCTAGCAGTACTTTTCATTTATAAAAGTGCAATTTTCATTACGATATTATACATGCATACACACATACATATACATGATATAATGTTTATTATTATTATGAGTGTGCATATAGTTCATTTAATTAAATACTTTTTTCGCACAGGATGATTGAAAATTTGTTAAAAAAATGTAATTACTTGCTCAAATTATTAATATCCTCGAAAAAGAACCTACTTAAAATAGACGAATATATAGTATACATTAGGGAAATATAATTTTATCTGCTTTGTCTTAAATTGTAAAACCAGGCAAAAAAAAAAAATTTGATAGTATTAATTTGCGGAATTTAAAATCTGGAATTAAAAAAAAATCTTATTCAATCAACAAGACAAATAACCTTATAATAACTAAATCACTATTCACAGATTTTATAATTTTTCTATTTAGACTGAAAGCTCTTCCATTGGTATTTTAATAATTGTGGCTGTAAAGAGAATCAAACCATTAGAAGAGAACAAACCACTGTGCCACATTAATCCATTTCAAATATATATTTCAACAACATATATTGAAACACGTGATTTTAGTAATAAATTTATCTATATTTATAAAGTAATTTTCAAAGAAAAAAGTATTCACATTATTTAATATTATATAATGTAACAAAATGATTGAAGTAATTGATTTGGCTAAAAGTTAATTTTTTTCTCTAAATAATTGATTGTTTTTAAAAATGTTTTAAATTCTTTGCAGTAAACTCATTGAATAAGAAATTTTCAGCTAAAATACTTGAATAACTTCTTTAAACTATTTCTTAAAACTATGAATCTAACCAAACTGAAGAAAATGACATTTGCATTTAGTAATGGTAAATCTAGAAGACGGGTTTTCAATATAATAAGAACTTTGTTCGTTTGTGTATTTTTTTGTCAATTAACTTATTTCATTCACTTAATAATGCATTAATAGTGGGCCCTTGTTATATGTATATTCTTAAAAAGTAAAAAATGCTACTCCTTTCACACTCTGTTTAATTTAATTTATAACACGAAATATTTTAAATAATTTTTTTGATACGAACTGAAAGCAGAACAAATTTTCCAAAACAATAGATAATTAAACTGTTACAAAAGACAATTAATTAGAGGTCCATTAAGCTAGCTAAGCCATTTTAGCGATCATAATAGAAATTATTGGACAATTTTTTGATAGTTTTTGCTATCAAAAAAATGTATTTGCTTAAACCGTTTCGGAGATACAGCTGGCTAGTTATCTTAATCCTCCACCTACAAAAAACACTAAAATGAAAACAAGACTCTTTTTAGAAAAACTAGCGTTATAATCATGTTTTGTCCTAACTCAAGGGAACCGAAGTTTTCACAATGTACTTCCCTGCGCCACCACCAAAATCGATTTTATAAGGTCTCTATGTAATGGTTTTCGCTGCGCCTACACCATTTTTTTACATTATTTAAATAATTGTTTTAAATATTGTATCAGGAGTAGCTCACAAAACGTTGGCAAAGTCATGGGTTAAAAAAACTATCGAATAACTACAGGCTTACATTATAACATTAATTGATTTTTTTGCTCTTTGAAACTGTAACTTTTGAATTGAAACTGTATGTACATATATAACACCTTTCTATAATTTATTTAATATACAATATGTAATTGTTCGCATATTTTTCATGAAAATTACATTGATTTTTATCCAGCCACGGGTTTATTAACAGTTTCGAAATATATAGTTCCGATAGAACTATATTACAGCTTTATTTATAAGTCTTTGACACCAAGACCGTTTTTTTCAAACGTCATTTGGTGGTCCAACATTTTTCTCAATTTTTGAAAGACTGTCAATTTTTGAAAATTATAAATAATTTTTATTTCAAGACCGTTTTTTGCAAACGTCATTTGGAGGTCCAACATTTTTCTCAATTTTTGAAAGACTGTCAATTTTTAAAAATATAAATAATTTTTATTTCACGTAAATAACAAACTATTTTATCGAGCAAATTATCATATTGATATTACATTCTAGATGTTTGATCTTGCCTTTTAGAAACTGTAAACGTTTATATTAAATAACCTTCTGTAATTTATTTAATATTCAATATGTAAATGTTTTTATATTTTACTAAAAATTTGTATCTCGCTACAGGTTTATCAATAGAATTTTGTGGTAAAATTAAGCCTAAATATATTTCTATACGACTCAATTAACAAACCTGCAGTTGTATAAAAATTCGTTATGTTCGTGAAAAATATGAAAACTTAATTATATTGAATGGTACATATTATTTATAGAAAAACGCAAATTTACGCAAAATTTATTACAATATGTAGCTCAAATTTGATACTTTGAAAGCGATTTATCCAATTAATGTGGCTAGATAGAAAATTTCTTTGTATTTTGTGAAAAATATAGTTTTTTTAGATTTTCAAAATTATTAGTGTTTTCGAAAAAAAATGGCCATTACTCTCAAATGTCAATTGATAAAAATCTAGTTTAAAGTCAAAATTTCACTTTAATAAGTTTCTATTCGACACGGTCAACAAGTCTGTGTCTATATAAAATATAATAAAATAAATTTTCATTGCGTTTTTCGTGAAAAATATGAAAACATCCATATATAGAATATAAAATAAATTAAAGAAGTTTATTATAATTGCTTACAGTTTCTAAAAGGCAACAGAAAAAACATCACATTTTTTTATCAATATATAGCTTAAAAATAGTTTCATTTGATTTCAATAACTCGTGGCTTGATTGCAAATATTTTTTTAGTTGTTTTTTTTTTTTTTTTTAATTTAATTTTTACAATTTTCCAAATTCAACCGTGCCGTCGAAAAAAACAAACTTCCAAATCACCATAGCAAAAAATCGGGTTTGGTGACTAAATATATTCTTAATATAGTTCTATTCGATACTTTTAGTAATCTTGCGGGCAGATAAGATCTGTTGTGTGTTTCGTAAGAAATATGAAAGTTTTATGATAATGATGATGACGTACCGTATGAAAGCTTTATAAATTGAATATTTCATTAATTAAAGAAGGTAATTGCTAACAGTTTCCATATATCAAGAGCAAAAAAATCAATTATAATGTCAAACTTTAGCCTAAGAATAAAAGTATTTCATGTTTTACACAATCCCGTAGAGGCTCCGAAAAGAGAAAGCTATAATTGAGGTTTGAAAGCTCATATAGCTACATATTTAGACTTGCCTTCCAGAACTCGTATATCAAAAAAATTCACTTTTTTTTAGTTTTATTCTACGATGAAAAGTCATCGTAATAAATAGCTAGCCCAGCTGTTTCTCTTGGCTTCAGCAAACAATTTTTATTGTTATCATAAACTATTAAAAAGTTACCCAGTAAATTTAATTGCGATAAAATAAAATGACTTAGCTATCTTATTAGACATTTTAATTAGACACATAAAAGATTTTTATTTTATTAATATAAAATCTTAGTTTATCGTAAAATCAATAATGAATTAATCTGAATACAATAATAAATTGTTATTTAATTCTATTTTACACAAAGCTTTTTATTATGTTGAACATACAAACCATATACAATTGGTGGTTTTCAAAGGAATGCTCACAGCATGGACATTACGTTCAGTTTGATACACGGTAACCCAATCCATTGTTGCTAGTTCTTCAATTTGACATTTTAGTAGCTGTACCTCAGCAATGGTATCAATTTTATTTTAACTTCATGGAACAGACACTTTCCATGTTTCATATATTTTCACGGCGCAAAGTTGCTACCAAAGGTCTGCATCATATTGAATTTGTAGTTGGACAACTGACGTGCAGAGCCAGAAGGTGACGTGATATGTTAGATCATACATCTTATTACAAATCCAAAATACTATAATGCCATTGATTTCTATCTGAATATCCAATTTACTGAATCACTCGTCAATATTTGATGGCCTGGACAAATGTTAATGGATTTCCAACATCAGTGATAGCACAAAACAATCAATTTTTCTACGGAAGATAAAAATTATCAGTTCTGTTTTTGATGGATTTCTTTATCAGTATATGTACGCTATTCAATTCTTTTTATTACAAGGTAGATGTTGTTGAGCTATAGCCACTTCAACAAGTACCTTCCATTTTAATTTGATATCTATCATCACCTACAGGTTTTTTACTTACTGAAAAAATGACTTCAAAAATGACTTCGTCAAATCAATTTTTCTATATTTCTATATATTAATACGTTATTCATAAAGTGGCATATATTAATCAAAATGTGAGATGTATAATTTTTAAAATTATTTTATTGATTATTTCAAAATTTGGTGCATTTCTTATTCTTTATTTATTACCTTAAAAATTTACGAAACGGCTGAACAAATTATGATTTTCAAATTGTTAATATGGATTACCTATGTGTAAATTAGAGAGTTGATCCGTTTTGACTACAACTCTATTTAAGGATTAAAACTAGATTCTGTATTGTTATACGCGACATAACATATATATCGTGAGTGTATAAAGTTTGAAACACTAAAAAAATAAAAAATATTAATATCGAATCATTTTATTTGACTATTTGACATATGTGATGTGTATTTGACATAAAAAATGAGTTTAAGTTAGTGAATGAGAAAAATCGGTCCAGTGAAACGATAACTCATCTTTTATAGCATAAAAAATTTTAAAACAAAAATGTTAGATATAAAATGTTATATTCACCACAATTTCAGAAGACATTTAGTTGATTATTATTACATATCTATTTACAACAGATATTATTATTGTATTTGTGTTTATAACTATATAGACTGCATATTTAGGGTATTTTATGAGAGGCAGTCATTAAAAATAGTTCAAATGTTGATACAGAATCCTATGTCGAATATCAAAACAAATAAAAATGTTCTTATTACAATTGTTGAGTATACTTTTTTAAACATCATATAAACTCTCCTTTATAATATACATTCTTCATGAGAGAAACCAAATGATCGAGGCGACTACAAACTTGAACAAAAAGTATATAGAGTTTTAATGAATGTAACTAAATTTATCATTAATATTTAATAAGTAACTTTCCTACCTGCAAATTAAATTTAAATATTCATACAAATATCCTCATTCCGCCTTTTAATTATATGTTTTAAAACGCATGTTTTATCCATTATTCTGTCAAAATTACAAAAATACACATTTTCCTTATTAACAAACAATTTGTTCTATTCGTATGGGTCTCAACAGTCTCAACGAAGAAAACAATTAGAAATTAGATTAGTTGAACAGGGAAAAAATTAAATTGCCACTTGATACACAAAGCTAGGTTCTAATTATTTCAGGAACTGATAGTATAAAATTAGCAACGTTACGAAAAATATTCATTAACCAAAAATTATCTTAGAATAAAGTCTCAGTGAGACAGATTTATTGTGATAGATTCTGTTGAAGTCGGTGAAAGCAGATAAAAATCAAGATGAAATGTCTTCGGCAAGGGTTAAAAAGAAATGTGATTGGAAAAAGATATTTAATTTTGAAGACTCAAGTTTAGAGAAAATTTATTATTTAGTAAAAAATCAATTAATAGCCAAAATATTATGCCGTTAAGTTTTTTTAGAATATATGTATCGGCAAATAATCAATCTGATATACGCATCGGTTTCAAAATAAGACATTGTGGGTTTCATAAATTAAAACTCACAAACAGTTCATACAAATATATTTGTATTGATTTAAATTTATTTCCGATAATTATATGGAAAACATAGTATCTTTTTCCCGTAAAATGATTATGAAAATCCAAACGTTTATCTATAATTTTACATCTATTAAATGAAAAAATCTATTAATGCTGGATATATAATAAAAATAAAATTTATTGAACTTGCATAATTGGATTTATTAGTAAAAATTATGGTCTTTTGTTTGAATTCTTACAATGAATAATATTGATTTTCGATACGGAAAATATTTTAAACGATATTTACTACTACAACTACTCTATTAATTTTTTCATGATAATTTCATTGTTTATAGTTAAAAAAAGAAATTTCTTCTCATCAATCAATATTATTTTTGGTATAGAATTGGAATAAAGCACCTATAATTATTTTTTATGAAAAATTTAAATTTTTATTTGTGGATATTGTTACCACATGTTTCGTAAAATAAATGGTATACAAAATATAAAATTTTTATTGTATGTTAAATTTTCATTGCGTTGTGAAAGCTGATACAAACTTTCGTAACATATAATGAATGTATTTTCAGAACCAGTCCATATTGCTTAATCTCAACTTTTTAAGAAAGTTTGTAAACAAATTTGTTTACAAAAAAATTTTATCGTTTCGAATTTAAATAAATAAACATTTTTTAGTATTTATTGTCATTAAATACTTCATGTATACAATCAGTCTTGTGGGAAGTTGAAAATAAATGTTTGGTGAGATAAACTTTTTTTACATTATCCAATATTCAATAAATTCATGGCTGTAAAATAAATACTTTTCTGAAAAAATTTTGAAAAAGTAATTTGATCCAAATTCTATATACTTTTTTGTAATTTTGTATTTTGGTTCAGCCACTTTTTATCAAGAAGAAATTCGAATCATCTTTTAATCATTTACAATGTCTATTACTGTATTTTCGTGAAAAAACTCTGTAGATAAAATGCTGATAAAAATTATTCAAGCAAAAGAAACGTGCCCATGAAAAAAGTAAAATTGTTGAAGTTGAATTCATTGCATTAATTGTTGAATTTCCACCTTCCGAATGGTGGCACATAACAAAAATTTTACATCATGCCACCTGAAAAGAAATAAATTTTATACTTTTTGACAGAATGCAAATAGTCCTTTATCGAAACACTGTCGTGATGATTAAGTAATTACCATTTTTACCTAACTTTAAGTTATTGCACATCAACGTTTTACTGGATTTAATTTTTTTAATAAAATTTCACGTGTATTAATTGTAACACGTTACGTTGCATTTACACGTTACAGACTTTAAACCTGCAGCCTTCAGACATTTCGTATATAAATATTTGTCTGTGTATAAGTCTTACTTCTATACAAATTTATATAGAAAGTCAGAAGACTGAAGTAAAAGTTTGTATCGTGTAAACAAATTTGTGGATAGAATGATTTTTACTTTTTATAATCTAAACAGGTATAATGTCGAAGTTTTTATACCCTACATGAATAATATCTGATAGAGTATTAATTTTATTCTAAAATGTGTAACGCTAGTAAATATTGAGTAAATTTTTGTATGGGTGTTTTCTGTGAACACCTGTTAATTTCACAAATTCTGCCTATGAATTATTTTCTTTAAATATCCGAAATATAAATTGCCATAGCAATTTAATAATCAGCATTATATTATAATTAAAAACGTGAAAATTATAATATAAAAAGTTATTCGAATTTTCTGATAGAATCATGCAAATAAGATTTATGAACTACAGTAAATGAATAATTTTGAGCACTTTAAAACATAAATGCATCAGTTAATTGGAACCAATAATAAAAATGTTATTCTATTTAAAAATGGAAGTAACATTATTATAATATAAAACCTTAATATTCGTATACAGAACCCGCTTCAATATACAAATAATTATAACAATAATTTGCATTTTAAATGAGAGTTTTTTATGGCAGTTTGAAGTATATACCATTGAAAATTTTAATATGGTAAAAAGTTTATAATAAGTGCAATTAAATACCTTAAATTAAAATGGAATAAAAAAACGATATGAATGGAGATTATAAAATACACGTCACTGAAAATTACGACATTCCATTTCCCGTCTTGTGTTATTTTATTATTATTTCTTAGAGTACAATAGGCTGGATCACAAATGTTGCTTATGTTCTTAAAAATAATTATAAGCTTAAAAACTTTTACATAAATTTCAATTTTTTTAAAATTTGTAATTATTTGAATTGATTCTTTGTATTTATTCTTATATAATTTTGAATATATTTCTAACAGCTACCGACTAATCCTAATCACTATTCGATGCATCATGTTAAATTTCTGCAAATTCAGCCAAACAAGATTGTTTTACCAGGAGTACGATATATTCCAACTCGAAAGTGAACAGTTGAATTGCATTTTATAATATAAGCTTTTAGACTTATCATTACGTTTCTGTCAGTATTTACTAAAATAACTCTCAAAATGTTTTGTTTGCTCTAAAATTGTCCAAAAACATGTTATAAAAATTACCCTCGTTGAGAAAGAATAAAAATTATCAGCTATAAAAACATATTTCAGGGTTTAAATTCTAGATGGTTTGCCAACCAAGGGAGTTAATTTTGGATGACATCTTATTTATCTTTGAATGTTCTTTGATAGTGTCCAAAAGCTCGACAGATTTCTATTAATTCGAGAATTTAAATTATTTTTACACTTAAATAATAAATTTTTTGCAGACAATTATAACACTTAATTAATATAAGTTTAATCAATGAACACATAAAATAAGGCTTATCTCTAATAATGTAGCCAAAAAGTGCAGTATCTGCAAAAAATTATTAAGAAAGAAAAAATATTTGGAGAAAAAAATTTATAGGGCATTAAAATTATTAAATACTTCTTAACAGGAGAATTTAATAATTTTGATTGTGTAATTTTAATTGAAAAATAATTACATGCATCAGTTAATCTGATGATACTCCTCATTAACCACCTTAAGACAATAGATTGTAAACATTTACGCAGGTATAAATTAATATTTCAATTTATTAAATTATATTACGAAAATAAATAGTTGTTTACATTACAAACTAGTAAATATTTAAAATGTATGGTTATTTTGTAGCCCAAAATAGAAGGGGAGACCGGAGATAAAATTTAAAAAAATTTGAATTTTGGGTGTAGTTTCGAAATGATTCAATATGTACTTTGTTTTTATGTAACTAGAAGCGCTAATTATTTATGTATCCGGTTATTATCATAAATCAAACATAAATGAAACGACGTGTTATATAGAATTGAAGAGAATCGGATGTTAATTAGTACCTCATGTTCGGAGGTATAATTACCAGCTCGGAGGCAAATATTAACAACATAAGGGGCAATAATTAACATTTCATCTAGTATGTCAACTTATATAGACAAAAAAAAAAAAAAAATATGTGACATTATGTTTATTTATTAAAAGCAGCAAAATTTAAATAAACATGTATATATGAAGGTATATAACCTTATATATGAATATATAGATAGTGTCATTATTCTAATAAATGAAACAATACAGATACAGTAAAAATCACAATATAAATATAAACAAAAAATTAAAATTCGTTATTAAAAGTATAAGGGTAATTAATTTTTTTTGGTCATAGAAATAAACAAATTCTAAAATCAGCAAACTAAAATTTAAAAAAAATTAATAAAAATTTCACTAATTGGGAACTATATTGGTTATGGAAAAATGTATTATCTATTCGTGGTCACCATTAGAATTTTAATTGGTTATAGGAGACGCCGCAAACTTTACAAAAATATTCATCTTCCTCAGAGTCACTGCTATAATTTAAAATATTTATTTATTTATTTATACCTTCTTTAGAATTAAATGTAGTCTTCCCTTTACCTATTCTTTTATCCTTTTTATTCATATTATTATTCCCATGTTAATAACAGTCCCCACATTTGAAGTAAGTATTAACACAGTAATAGCCCCGCCGATTTGTTAATTTTTGACACATAGGTAAATTTTCATTATTTAAAAATTTAACATATTATCAGTTTATAGTTACGTTAATTAAACAATGTGTAACATCATTAAGTAAGCAATTTGCTTCTTAAAAAATCAAATACATTTTTATACTGCCGTATATTTTGTGCACAAATAAAAAATTATCGAGTTAGAAATGTTCGTTATCCACATAAAAATATCAACTAGAACAGAGTTCGCTTTCATGAAGTACGAACTGCAAATGACCAGTTCTTAACTTTGAAGCATGTTTCAGTTGGTAAGTCAAAACAGACCTAAAGAAATAGTGTGTACATTACTAGAGAAACTAGCTTGGTAATACTTACCTCAGCAGTTATGTTCAGCCCCGGTTCCTCAAATATAAGAAAATAATTTGTAGTAAGTTAAAATTTAAACTTGAATTAAAATCAATTAACATGTATTTATAACGTCCAAAGACATCTCTGCGTCCATTGTTGTACAATCAATAACCTTCAGTGGATAGCATCAATTGATCTATAATTTATGTTTACATTTGTTGTTTTCATAATATGCACTCTTGTATTTCCACATATAATGATACTTTGTGATATATTATTAAGTTTTTTTTTTTTTTATCAGTTTTGCTTCTCCAGGTCCATGTACAGGTGTTTGTTGTAACACCTCTATAGGTGCATACTTTGCATGTATAAACGATTTTTGTATTTTGGTAAATAAATAAATAAATAACCTTTTTGATCCAAGATGCGTTTAATTAATATATGCAGTACTTATCAAAATAAAATATTGCTGATAAATATATTTAGGATTAAATAAATTACTAAAATATTACAAAGGTATGATTAATGAATATGTACTCCGGAAAGTTAGAATGCTTAATCGTGTGTGCTACTAATATCTTTTTATAGGAGTCTACGGATATCAAACAAACCCATAATTTAATATCTAACAAACCCTGAATGTAATATCTAACAAATAATAATCAAGCCTTTCGACTCCAATTAAAAATCAAATTTCTCTATGTTAAATCCATTTTCAATTTTTTATCCAAGTTATAAACTGGCATTATATCAAAAAACCCTTCTGTTTTGTCAAAGTGGCTCTACAATGTTCCCTTCATAAAAATTTTTTTGCATAAAACTTGCTGGTTTATTTTTTGATCCTTAAAGATTTTTTTTGTATTGAAATACGTATTTCCAATTTCCATGCCACACACATAAATAATTTATAAAAAAAAACATAGAAATTTATAAAAATTTCAGCGTCGTAAAAAATCATGAACCTCACAGATTAATTTATTTAGAAAACTCTAGAAAAAAATTACTTTTTATGTTAATATGTCTTATATATTTAGCCGAAATTGTGACCAGTATTCTGAAGTAAACTGCCTGTTTTACTGAAGTCTGAAGTAAACTGTCTCAGAGACTTCACTCGAAACTTTTATTTTATGGTAAATTTATTTAGAAAACTCTAGCAAAAATTAATTTTGAAATATGTCTTATATATTTAGCCGAAATTGTGACCAGTATTCTGAAGTAAACTGCCTGTTTTACTGAAGTCTGAAGTAAACTGTCTCAGAGACTTCACTCGCTACTTTTATTTTATGGTAAAACAGCTAGTATACGCATATCCTAAAACGATATGTGATTGTTGTAAATTTTGTAATTTACTGTACGGTGAAATGCTTGAATGGTTTTCTTAGTAAATTAATTAGTTGTTGAATATTTAATGTCAAATAAAATATAGTTTATTTAGTACATATTTTACAGTGATTTCCTAGATATGTCCAACAAAATACTTACAGATATCAATATTCAAATGTTTATTCTTTGCTGGTTAATTGGGTCCTCTTTTCTAAGAAATTATATCACCTCATCTATCATCAATCTGTAACATGTTATTGATAATAAATAAATGTATAAATTATTCAGTCATAAAATTAGAAAATGTATACTAATTATGTTAGTTCAGTCTTTTGTGACTGTAAAATGTAATAGATGTTTTAAGAAGTTCTAAAATTTTAGTTTTGCATTTTATTTTATTTACCCGTTAAATATAAAATAAAATAAAATACAAAATTAAACTAAACTATAATTGTAGAACTACCTTCATTTATTGGTGAAATCGATTTTACATTTTCCTGAAAGGACTGAACTAAACCAACAAAATTAATACAAATATGACCGATTATTTTATACATTTCTTAAATAATTTCAAACTAATTTGTTATCAATGACACACACACACACACACACACACACACACACACACACACACACACACACACACACACACACACACACACACACACACACACACACACACACACACACACACACACACACACACACATTAATATTTATAGTCTTATAGTCATTGGATTGGCTAAGTGGTAGCGTGCGAGGCTCTTATAAAGAGATTCCGCGTTCGAATCACGACTCGACCGACGAGTATAATTAATTTTTTTTTAATTTTATTAATTTTAAACCCAACCCAACCCAACAAAACAACACAATAAAGTGAATAATATTTTTCAAATAAGATTTTGTTATTATAATTGTATAATTTTTTATAATGTAATGATATATTTGTTTAATATTTAAAGTCATTGGAGTGGCTAAGTGTTAGCGTGCTGGACTCGTCTTCTGCCTCGACGTAATATAATTTCCAAAAAACACAATTTATAAAAAAAAAAAAAAAAAAAATACCGAGCAAAGCTCGGTCATTCAGATATTATATATTATATGTGGTACACATTTCATAATTTGCTATACCAATTGATTAACATATCTAGGTACACTGTCGAAGCCATTGAGTACACAAGCATACAAATTTTTTATGAAAGTTTTTGAAATTCATCCTCTAAAAAAGGGTGCAGAAGTAAAACCTTAACGTAAACTATTTAAGGTAACCAAATGAAATTTCGCTTATAAGCTCCTACCACTTAACAGGGTTAAACTAAAGATGTGACGTAGAGGTTTCAGGTTTGTGAGAAGAAATAATAAAATAATTTAATGGTATTTCAATAAACTACATAGTAGGATTCCATAATTTTTTTACCCTTTCCCACAGATAATAAACTTGCTCAAATTTTCTTGTAATTTGATTGTAAAAATAAAAATAACGAGCAAAGCTCGATCATCCAGGTACTATATATATATATGACAATAATAAATTTTTGTATCGATGTGAAGCAAGAGCCCTACTTTCTTGCACAATCGAGTAAGTTGAGAGGTCTACAGCTCACACAACTGTTAGAATATAATACACATATATTACAGCAATGATATATTCTTTTTGATACACCAATGATATTAGAAATATTCGAAAAGATGTAAATCATTTGTTATCGTAAATTGTTTGTTGCTCTATAATATACATCTACAATGAAATGAAGAGTAACTGTAAACACACATTAAATGCTGAATCATTATCATTATCGAACGTAATTTCCTTTCACACGCAAAATTATTTCACAAATACTGATATTCACAAAACTTTGTATACTATTTATGCATTCCCGTGGGATCTTTCATCAACCTAACGTTTTCTAAGCACAGGATAAGCATCTGGATTAATCGGATAAGCGTTAGAACTAGAATAATAGTTACACAGTTTAACTAAGGTTACTTGTCTTGATGTGGCTAATGTATACTCATTAATAAACACAATAATAAATTTTGAATCGTCCGCATGTCAACCCTGCCTTACATAAAAGGTTGTAAACGTATGTGAACTAATAATTTTTTTATTAACATAATTAAAAATATACATAATGGAAAAGACACCTATAGATAATTCTTTTCATTAAATGGCATCAAAAATATTCATTTTTCACTAAGCGAACAAAACAGAGATATTTTTATCATAATATATTAATTAATATAAAATATACTTGACACAACTATCCTTAAATAATAATTAAAAGTAACGATTCATACACTCTTCTCTATTCATCAACTTTCTGAAGATACCTATTTCTCTCTTTCTTTTTTTGAAATGGAATTTTTATTCTGAATATTCTACCATATAGTCGTAAATAATAGGTCAATTAATAAATAATTATTTCGAATAAGCTACAAACTGTACCTTCCCCTTTTTATATAATTACTAATAAATAGGTGAAGAATTAAATCAACAAGAGGAAATTTAATACAAATCAAGTATTTAAGCAAAATGGAAATTTCAAACACCCAAGTAAGCACAGCAAATCTGAGAATTGGGTTAATTACGAGTGTTGAAAAGCTAAAAATACATACATGACATCTTGCCCAAAGCTTGCCAAGAACACCTACCTATTTTTCCTCCGAAGCTTATGAAGTCGATATCATTGTTTGAAAAGAAAATACATTTAATATTCTAGAAAGTATAATTAAATTTACAATAGTTTAGTTAAATAAAACATTTAAGAAGCATCAGAAATCGGTGGAGGGTGAATGAATTTCTCTGCTTCGATATTTCAGAATTTTCCTTATAATTTTCTTAATGTTAATACAGGCTGATGTAAAACATTAAGGTAAAATGTAAAACCTTGAATTAAAACATCGATTATGCTATATATGAAAGAAACTCATTATCGTAACATGTTAATTCAAATATCCCAACGCTGGTTCAAATTTTCAAACTTTTTATAATATTATCGAGGTTTCTCCAGGATCTTGCGTCCTAAAAATTTGTCAAAAATTTCGTATTTAGATTTTTTTGAATTATAAAATTTACAAATTCACATGGTTTGCACAAATTTAAAAATGATTCACATTCAAATGAAATAATAAGAGTAAATCACAAGTAAAATGATGTTAAGCTATTTTGTTATTGAAACTTATAAGTCTTTTTAGCTCAAACCATAGCAAAGCTTCAAGTTTTGGTTAAAAAGAAAACTCTTGGAATGGAGTTTTAAGTTTTCCTTACCTCTATGCACTATCGGTGTTTTATAACTTATGCTCATGCACGTGAATGTTTGACTTGATAAAAATCATGTAAATGTAGACAGAATTTGATTGACATGATTGAAAATTCAAAATATGATTGAGAAATAGTCTGGGTCATCTAAACTTGTATATAGATATATATAGATTTAGAACAAATTTTCTACCCATGAATAATAAACTGTTTACTTTTTTGAAGTCCGTAAAATTTTAATGGTGCAACAAATTGACGGAAATATTTTTTATTATTATTATGGCTAAGGATAAGAAGTCTGAAAACTTCACAATTTTTAGATTGTCGGAGCAACAAAAACAAAACACGGTTGTTCAACAATTTGAAGCATGTAGGAATAATCGCACATTATACAGGCAAAAAAAATAATAATAATAAGATCCATTTACTATTCAGACTTTTTGTTGACGAAAAAATTAGGAACTACTATTCACAAATTTTTATATAAGTATTTATTAACGATATGTTGTGCTAACAAGCACCGTGACTAAAATGACATATTATAATTCTAAACTATACCTATACGATGATACGATTTGTGTGGCAAAATCCATCGTACTTCGTACAAAAAATAATTTAATTTCGGGTTAGAAAACAAAACGTAAGCAAGTAAACAATAAAGTAGATACGTTATGATGAAATATAATAGTGACTGATGGCAGAACATCATAAGCAGCATAAACATTCATATCATATATTCTAGTAGAGTAGAATGTGTGTAGTTTTGTTACAAAATATTACATTCATACATAGTTAGGCAAATAAACTAGGGTCACACAACACAAACATGTAATTTGAAATGTCATGTGAAATATAACAAATGAAGTCTGTGGGAGGCGGAGCACACAGGACCTATAACACTTGAGACATCACTGTTTTCATTTCATTTTTTGTTTTCTTCATAATATAATCCTTTTTGTAAAAGAAAATGTTATATTTGTTATTACGATGTATACGCCATCATGATAGAAAAATGTCTTGGAAATATTTACGTAACACTAATCAGTTACTACACAATCTGGTGATACACAAAATATAACAAATTACGTTGTTGATAAAATGTTGATATAATAAATTCATTCCGTAGTCTAGTACTTAAAGGAATATTCATAATGAGGAATAGCCATATCCATATTGAGAAATATTTGCATATCTTTCAAAAATGTTTCGACTTAAACTAATGACAATGTGTATGGAATCTGAATATAGTGCATTAATGTAAAAATTAGATCTCTAACCCTAAAAAGGTGATCTTCGTCTTCACTACATAAGCAAAACGCAAACTTTGCAATCAATTTTTATTTCGCGGTGACAAAGTGAGTACGTCAGACGAATCATTATTTTTAGTATAATTTTCGAACTTCTATATGATAGACAATCCGAATTTTGGGTTGAAGTCTTAACAAAATATTGATAATTTAAAAAAATGGACATCATGAATTTACAAATATTAAAATGTTGATTACTTTCGAATCTCTACGTTAATGAAACTACAAAGAAAATAGCTGTAAATGAAAGTCCCTATTCAACATATTTAAAATATACCTATCGTTTTAACATAATTGAAATTTGTATAGCAATATATAGTAAATACGACAGTACCATATAGATTGGAGCACAAAATGGTGATGCATTAAATTATTTTTAACGATCTGGATACATCATATATCGAATTCAACAAAATGCTCGAATGAAATTAAATTCTGTCAAATTACAGGAAGTGGATTTTTGAATGAAGAAGCTTTGTATATACCTTATAAATCAATTTTCTTTATATTGATTAGTACCGGGTGACAAGGTTCTAATAATTGCTTTTAAGCTTATACATTATACAAATTTCTTGAATGTACTTTGTGTATTTTGCTAAATCTAAATTAATTATCATTAAAATTGTGGCAATCCAATTTTTTTGAAAATCCAAAGATACTCAACAATTATTATTATAATAAGAATAAGGTGGTTTAGCTATTCATTTTTCATTCCGGCAATATTTTATTTATTCTTTAATGGTATCTTTAAAAAGTATGGTTAAAAAGTTAACGGTGTTATATAATGCTGAAGTGTAATATTGAATGCTCTGTTGAATTTTAAGCATGATATGACGTTAAACTAAAAGAAAATGTATTAAAATGACGTTATATTAAAAGAAATTTGTAAGCATTGTAAATTATTTCTTTATAATGATGTGGGATCAAGTTTGTGGCCAGGTGACGTGATACAAACAAAAACGACATTTGAAAACAAATGACAATGTTTCTAGTGAGAAACAAATGATGGTATATATACTCACTCTAGTCAGTTAATAGAAAGAAGTATAAATATGCCTTCAGTACACGATATTATAAAAAAGGTATTTTTTTGGCAATATATATCTGATCACTGTGGAAAATTAAATTTACTACAATAATGATAAAAAGAAGTAACGCCATTAAATGAATAGTTTCAGCATAATTTATGCTTTCAAAAACTCCTTTTATTTAAAGTATAAGGAATTATTTTAATCCAGTTAAAATTTTCATATCGAGTTGTCACCTGAATATGTTTGTCTGGAAGTGATAGCAAGAAATAGAATCGAATTGAAAAATTTATCAAAGGCTCAAAAAACTTGGTATTCATATTATGGCTAATTGTGCTGCGAAGCTTTTGGTAATAATCGGACTATCAACAATAACATTTTATTACAGGAATTTGTAGATTTTTAGATTTCCCACGAGAATAGTTCTGATCCAATTTTTCAAGTTTCTATTATTATTTATTATAATGAAAATGACTTTTTGAATGGTAATAAAACTTATTTTACAGTTCAATTTATATTTACAGTTTAATTTACAAAATATAATAAAATACGGAAAATCTTAAATATATATTATTATTATTATACTTTCAATGTATTTCCGTCTTCGATTTACACAACTGTAGCAAAATGTCAAAGCGTACATAAAATAAATATTAACTTCTAGTTTAATTAATGTTGATGCAACATGAAAATAAAAGTATGAAATGGTGAATTTGAATTATCAATCTAGATTTATAAACTTGAGGTATATAAATTAACCTATAAACATAAAGTTAATCTATTTAGGCTGCAGATAAGAATGCTATATTTGCTAATAATGGTTATAAATCAGTAGATTATTTTAATTTTTCACATAAATTTTGAGGTTAAGTGAAAAAAGTGTTTATACAAAAATTGTAGATTATTTAATTACCTAGAACTTTGCCATTTAATTACCTACAACTTTTTTCCATTGGACTTGTAGCTTTCCCCAAAATCGAGATAAACCGTGTTAAAAAATCACCTCTTTTCACTTCCTATCCTCAAATTGCCCGTAAATTATTTGTATTTTCATTTTTGTTATATTCTCTTCCGTTTCCAATGGACTTTCATCCTAATATAATTTTTTTTTTAGTTTAAAAATATATCGACCCTGGTCTAATAGGATTATACACGATACGAGATAATATGAGATTCTGAGACATCTCGTATCGATCTCGAAACAATTTTGACAGTATCGTCTCGATCTCGTCTTAATTGATCTCATATCGTCTTGATCTCGTATTGTATAGTATCGGTAGATAAAAAAATATAAATAACATAAAAAAATTAAAAAATTAAAAACAAATTTTCACGGATGACGGACAAGAAATGCAAGTTGGAAACATCGATATATGTAGCATTTGTTTTGAAATCAAAGAAATGAAATTTTTTTAATACCCAATAAAATACCCAATATCGATAGATAAAATTCGACATGCTGCAAAGGGTGAAAAACAATTTTTTTTTTTTTTTTTTTGTAAATTATGAATATTTTTTTTTTTAATTGAATTATTAAATAAAATCATAAACGTTGTTTTTTTGAACAAGGTCATATCTACATTCAATTGACAAATGACTAGATTCAACAAATGTTAGTTATATAATTTATTTATTTCAATTTCTTTATTAAAAAGGCTGGTTCATAGTTATGTGTTTTTTGTTCATACATACTACAAATTAATTTGATATTTATTTCGGAAATTATTGAAAAAATTTATTTAATTTAAATATTTTAAATATTATTAATTAATATTTAACGCACACGGAAAAATACGTCAACTTAATATAGACGTGTATTTTCACTTACTGTCACCTGACGTTTTATTCTATTTATTTACAAGAAATTACATTCAAATGAAGATCACGAGATGGAGTTATTGAATTTCACTACTCAATGTGGGGGAGGGGGCAAGCATAATATGAAGAATAATTCTTTTAAATTAAAAAATAAAATACGTTTCGTGGAATCATTATTTCGCCATGACAGTTACTCAAATTTTAGAGACATCATAAAAGATAACAAATAGAGATGACAAATAAAAATTGTTTACGAAATTCGATCTGAAAAAAGAGATATTTAAACTCAAAAATATAATTTTAAGAAGTTGATATTTTAAATTATTCATGAAATTTCGTAAATGGGTAACGTTTTTCGTATCGTTTTCATTACGAGGCCTAAGTTTGATATAAAAACTAACGAAATTCAGGTGGAAATAAGAATCATTCATACGATCTGTAGATTTTGTTTTTGGGTATTATTATGAATATTGGTACTGTCGATGTAAATAAACCTGCAGCTGTATTTAACCGCAAAAATATTCTGATAAATTGAAGAGATAATTTTTGAAGAGATAATTTTTTTCATGAATGTATTTCATTATTATTTTTTATTTTTGAAAATGAATGTTAATTTCATTAGCGATAATTAATAAATATTTCAGTTAAGTGTGTCGTCACACAAACGTTTAACTCTTGAAAATGACGTTCAATTTAAAATTTTGTTGTGTAAGAACCTGGAATCTCACAGGGAAATTAGATAGATTTTTTTTTAAAGCTATAACGACTGGTCTACGGCTGCTTAAAATGACATACGTTCATTCCAACGAACGTTAAAATAAACACTAGTTAGACAATTTCCATTTAAGAGTAAATAAAATAAAATAATTAATAAAACTCAAAAAAACCGCGTCAATCCCCGCCAAGAACTTGAAAATCGGTTGATTGGTTCGAGAGATATCGTTAACGAAATATTCGGGTTTTTTTAATATCAAAGCTCAAAAAACAAAATTTTAAGCTCAAAAACAAATGTTTA
Organism: Chrysopa pallens; assembly: GCA_020423425.1. NCBI lineage: Eukaryota > Metazoa > Arthropoda > Insecta > Neuroptera > Chrysopidae > Chrysopa > Chrysopa pallens. Next base: position 72,689,095 of record CM035592.1, read on the forward strand.
ACATTAAGTGCTTAGGTAAGGAATTAGCGGGAAGTTTCAGGGATGGCCTTCAGGCTCAACAGTTTTCCAAATTTTTTTATCTATACCTATTATATTTTATTATGAAACAGAATGTAATAATGTTACTAGCTAAGGAATTCTAAATGTTATGAAATGCGGCACTGTATACACAGAATATATAATAAATTAACTCTATTATATGCTATATTGAATCAATTACATTTATACGGTATGTGAAACTACCTTTATTGTAGTTGGTAAAAATAAAATTTTTAATAAATTGACGGGCTACTACAGGAAAGTTATGTAACTTATAATGTTGTTCGCAAGTATAAATTTTTTATACCGTACTTAAGTTAGTTAGTGGCAATACCTTGTGTAAACAGCATTTTGTTTGTTCGATAATTAAAATTTTTTTTTATCTGAAGCTATTTTATACAAATTTATGTATAAGGAAAGAACAATTAAATTTATTAGTTTCTGTATTCGATTGTCATCTTAATTTATTGATTACAATGATCAAATATTCATTTATTTATTTAAAATTCAATAATTTTAGTTTATATTTCAGGAGTAATTTTTATTCTATTTAAAATAATTGTCGTTTAATTGAAAATCATTTGGGTGCAATAATTCGATTTTTAAATTCATTTAAAATTGTAACATTTTGATACATTATTTAAAAATTAAAACATTTATTATATGAAACTTTTAAAAAATTTATTTCACAGATTTTTGTAATTTTGTTTTCTTTAAAACTATACAAGTTTTAAGGCGTAACGATATTTGGCTTAATTCAAACACAAGTGAAGTCTTTTTAATAACGATCAAAGTTATACCAAAATCTGTCTTATTATACAGGTTTTTTATTACGAATTTTGTTGGCTCTTGATTGGCCTCATGTATTTTTTGAAAATTTTGGCTTCATAGAAAATATTAAAAATTTTGAATATTTTGGCGAAACTTTGACGGACTTTTTTTTAAGATTGATTTTTTAAATTAAAGTTTCTTTATCTCATAATTGTATCGTTAAACATTGATCTCTTCTGATTGAAAGTGTTTAATCATTTTCATTTCAATTTTCTATTATTTTAAGAGAAATTCTTTTAGGGTTTTGAGATAAATATACTGGTATATTTTGATTTCCATTTTTTTTTTCATATTTTATAGATTCAGATTAAAAGCTTTTATTAGGAGCAGATTAGGAAGGGGACGGCGATAACCAAGCCGGTGGGGTATGTTTGCTGCGTACAGTTTTGGGATATTGAGCTTTAATTTTTTAAAGTTTCTATATCACATAATTGTAACGTTAAACATTGATCTCTTCTGATTAAAAGGGTTTAATCATTTTCAATTCAATTTTCTATTATTTTAATAGATTTGCTACTAGCATTTTGAGATAAATAGTAGAGAATTTAACTTTCAATTTTTTTCATACATTTTAGATCGGATTAATTGCTTTTATTAGGAGCAGATTAGGAAGGGGACGGCGATAACCAAGCCGGTGGGGTATGTTTGTTGCGTACAGTTTTGGGATATTGAGCTTTTAAAGTTTCTATATCTCATAATTGTATCGTTAAACATGATCTCTTCTGATAAAAATTGATTAATTTGTTTTGAAATGTATTTTTCATCATTTTTCTGTTTTCATTCACATTTCTGTTTAATTTTTTCCAAAATTTTCATAAATGAGTAAAAATGATTCTAGTTTTTGGGCTATCGATTTTAATTTTAGTGTAATTGATTTTGATGTGTTGTTTTTAAGGTTTTTTTAGTTTTCGAGATAATCTGTTAATTCTTGATGATTTATGAAGTCAGCTATATGTGAATTTGTTACGGTGTTATTAGGTTTTCTTGGTGGTTAATTGGTGTTGCATTTATTTATTGCATGTTTGAGATTATTTTATTTGTGTGTGTGTATTTGGGATTAATTTATTTTTATTGCATGTTTGAGTTCAAAAGCATTGGGTTAGTTATAATTATTTGAAACAAATTCACTCATAACTATCAGTAAATATGTTTTAGATTTTATTATTTGTCATTTTGGAACTTTTTCAATATTTCGAAAACTAAGCTAGATATTAATCCTTTCGTTCTCATTTTAAATAGGAAAATTTTATTATTTTCGACCGAAATTCAAACTTTGTCTCGAAACGAGAATCATTTTCAATAGAATTTTCTATTATTTTATTAGAAATGCTACTAGCATTTTCAGATAAATATACCGGTATATTTAGATTTCCATTTTTTTCATATATTATAGTTTCAGATTAAGTGCTTTCATTAGAAGCAGATTAGGAAGGGGACGGCGATAACCAAGCCGGTGGGGTATGTTTTTTGTATACAATTTTGTTATATTGAGCTTTAATAATATAAATCGATTTGTAAATTCGAGAGTCAATATGTTTCCGCTTAAGTATTTCAAATATTTTATTATTTTCCTTGACAGCTAAAGTAATTGAAAAATTTCGGAAAATCTTTAACCAACATGATTCTATTTAAAATAAAAAACTTGTTTTAATATAATTCAGATTTTGAACGAAACTTGATTATGAAAATTAAACTGTTACTTGACATATGTTAAATTCTATGCCATTAATTGTGGCCTGAAATACGTTGATTTTGAAGAGAAAAAATCGAAATCTGTGAAATAAATTTAAAAAAATTTTAAATAGTAAATTTTTATTTTTAATTAATTCGAATCAAAATGGTTATGAATTTTAAATCTTGTTAATTATCAAATTAAAAAAGCATCCGAATTCGATTTTTATTTAAACTTCCAACATTTTAAGCAAAAATAAAAATTTCTCTAGAATTTATAAAAGAAAATTATTAAAAAATTTTAAAGAAATAAAATTGAATTATTTAATAATTGTAATACGAAATTATGATACTTCGCCCGTTATGAATTCTAGAATATATTTTGTTCATGAAATTAATTATCGAATAAAGAAATTTGCTTGTTGCCATTGGTTTTATTTTGAAATGAAGAGTGAACTGCGGACATTACAAAACGTGAAAATAGGCGCCCTATTTTTCGATAAAAACAAATTTTTATTCAGTGAAGTGTCGTTAGTGTAGTGTTTTGGAAGCTGTTTACATCGAAGTATCGAGGTTAGAGTATATATGGAGGTAAAAAGGTTTGTGGTTAGATTGTAAGTTATTTATTTTGATATTTTTTTTATACAGCTTTTCACAAAACTCAACAGCCACGAAACTCCCCTCTTTAATTCAAAATTCAGATAAATTATTTCACATAATTAATTTTATTTAAAGTACTTTTTTTTTTAAATAATTAGTTTTCATGTTAGTTTTTAAATTTTGATTTTATATTTGAGTTCACAAATTTTACATTTTTTTAAAGTTAATTCAGATTATTCTTGTAATTTAACTTGATTTTCTTATAAATTTTGTTTTTGGCCGATTTAGATTATTTAAAGTTATTAATATTCTTGTAATTTAACTTGCTTTCGCAATAATTTTTTTTTTTTGCCGATTTAGATTATTTAAAGTTATTAGATTATTCTTGAAAATTATTTTCGAATTATTCATATTTTTAATATTGATTTTTGCAATAGTTATCTCAATCCATATTTTTTAAATTAACCCCCCCACCCTTAGCCGCCATCAAATTTACAACTGTTATAACATTTTACAATTTATTTTAATATATTATTATTTTATTTATAAGGTTTTATTTATAAGGTTTAATTTATAAGGTTTGATTTAGAACGACTCCTCCAGCCTTCCCACTATCTTTTCAAATTCAATAATTTTTTTCACTTATAGTTTTTTTTTTTTAAATTTGATTAAGATTATTTGATTTTAATTTTTAGTAATTTTCATTAGTTTATGTTTTAAATTTTGAATATTAAATTAGTTTATTATTTTTAATGCTATTAGATTTCAATTCTAATTATTTTTTGAATTCTCTTTTCAAATTAGATGACTTCAATTTTGAATATTTTAAGTTATTAGATAATTCTTAAAAAATCATTTCATTTCAAATTTTTTTATACTGATTTTCATTATTATTTAAATTTTTTGCAAAATCGCCCACCCTCGCCTTTGCCCAACTGATATAACATTTTACAATTTCTGCATTTATTTTATTTTTATATAGTTATATATATATATTTATATTTTTGATATATTTGATTTATATTTTTATACATATATATTTTATTTTTGATTATCGATTTAAATTTTTATTTCGGGATTTTAAAGTTTGTTTTGTGACGATTCGTAGTTTTGTGTAAATGGGCATTTTATAAGTGATTTTTGAAGAAGAAAATAAAAACAAGTAAGTACTATTTGACTTTTTATTTGTAAATTTTTAATAATTGTGACATAATTAATTTTTCTGAATATTATTCGTTCCAGATTATACATTTATTAAGTATTTATTTCAGAGAAATTAATTATATTCAATTTTAGATTATGTGAGTTTGTGCGAGATGTTATAAAAAAATTTTGAAATTTTTCCATAATTTTATTTAAAACTTTTTTTAGTAAAATTACTAAAAAAAAAGTATTTTTTTGGAAAATTGTTTTCAAAAACTGTGCAGATTTTTGTAAATCTGACGTTCTTGTACCTTTTGAGTTCGCTAATTACAGAATAATGATATTTGAAGAATAAAAAAAAATTGCGAAATTGTAGATAACATCTCGTATAATTCATCAACTGATGTCGACAAAGTTGATGAATTATTATAAACGTTTTCATATCGTATATGTCACCCAAACATTTTATTACCTTTATTTGCTATATTGATTCCATTTGTTATATTGATTAAAGTATTCCAAATTATAATATTATCGACTAGTTATTATGAAAACGTTCAATAATAATTTTTTTCTCCTTTTTAAATGTGCTATGGTGTGTTTAAATCGGTGAAAAAATCGTGGATTAGGCCTATAGGGGAGACCACGCTAAAAAAAACGCACTAGTGTACCTTACCCCTATGGTAGTGTGGAAACAGGTACAAAACATTGAAAATTGTTCAAAAATTTTTATCCAATTTATCTCGAATATTTTTATTAAAATAACAAATACTTTTTCTTTTCTCAAAAAATAAATCTGTTAAAAATTAATGATATAATTATGGAAAAATTGAAACTAGATTCAATTGATGTAAATGACTCCAATAACCAATTATTTATATCATCTAGAAAACTAATTTTCATAATTTTCAGATTCAAAAAGGAAATAAGAAAATTATTTCTTACTGAAACAAATAAAAAATAATATTTCAATCGAAACATAATATGATGAAAATGAAAGGAAAAATAAATTACCGGCGAGTTTTAAATGGTAAAACACGGTTTTACTCGATTTTCAAAAAACTTAAAATCCTATGGAGAAAAGTTAAATGGCAAAGTTGTAGATATAAAAAAAAAAATCTAAAACTTTTGTATTTACACTTTTTTTCACATAACATCAAAATTTATGAAAAAAATTTAAATAACCTACTTTTTGGTTTTTTATTTTTATCTATTAGAAAAACAATTTTTTTTCCACGAAAACTTACGTTTTTATATTCCAAATACACTGTATTCTTTTTTTTTTTTTTTTAGTTAAAATATTTATTTTGTAGTGTTTTTTTGAATAAATATCAAAAAATCACCCTAATTTTCAATCGAAAAATTTTGAAGTTATGTGAGAAAATGTGCATATTAAAACCCAGTTTTCAACGGGGTTCATCCTACTATAATTTTTAAGGTTTCTACCCTGGTAAAAGTTGTTTGTATAATTTTTTTCTAAATTGCATCGATAATAATTTTTATTGTAGTATTGTATAGTCAGAAATTGATTTGAATTTTTTTTCTAGATTTCCCAACAATTTTTTTTACCGATTGGGACGTGTTTGGCCATGAGTAATAAATTATTATTGTACATAATCATTTTATTTTGCATAAAAATTGTATTATTTTAGATCCACTTTTACTTTTTTATTATGGTGATTTCCATTAATTTTCATTTATTTTTGTTATGGGTTTTGATGAATTGTTAAAAAATTAGTAACAAATTTTGATAGACTGAAAGGGCTGAAAAATTGTTTTTTTTTTTTCGCTTATCTTGGATGAGTACTGAACTTAGCCAAGCCCTCAATTTTTGTATTTGGTACGAGCAATTAATTTTTAATTTGTGAAATAAACTAGTAATTAAATGGTAAGAAATTATGCTTTTTTCTTTGGTGAGCTAAAATGGCTGCATGAGATTCTAGGAGCTTTTAAAAATGGTAAACACAATTTGATTATCATATTCTTTAGAAAAGAAGGATAATATATTTTTTACGGAACATTATATTATTAGAATAGAAAGGAATTTATGGGCCATGAATTATTAACATTTTTTTTAGCTACAGATATTCTAAAAACATAGAAAAGTCAAATTAAGAATTGACAATATTAGTCTTGGTCTTATTAGTGTTAAAACACCGTTGCAGGATTAGTGCGTTCGCTCATCGGTTTTTTTCCTGAATCCAAATTTTTATGTTTATTTATAATTAGGAAAATATATTTTTACCAGGTTGTTCATCAAAATTTGGCCGCCAGTATTTTTAATTAAATTATTTTTAGTAAGAGTAGATGGCTAGATTAAAAAAATAAATATTTGTCAGACGAAAAACATCATTAATCAGACGAGGATAGCGATTGCCGGTTATTTTTTTGCGAATTTAATTAGGTATTCATATAGCATCTTTTAAAAAATAATAGTTTTAGATTATCAATTGAGAATTGTTAATGTGTTATTTTGTAAGACTGGTAAAATGTGTTAATTCAACAAAAGTTCTAAAAATATTTAAGATGTAGAATCTGATAATGTCGGAAAAAAAAAACAATTTGAAATGTGACTTCTCGAATAATTTCATAAAACGTATACGCTTAAAAATGTATATTTTTACCCGTGTATTCCACAATATTAGCTCTACTTCTGAACCGATTTTGATGAAAATAAGAGTCCAACGATTCAAAATTACAGATAAAACATTTTATTTGGTTTTCTAAGCGAATTATTCTAAAAATTCAATTTTTGTTTCATATTTGTTAGAGAATACTTTAGTTCAAATCTATTAAGCATAGTTAAACCTATTCAAGCTAGGAGAAAAAATACTATTTCCTTGATAAGATTTGATTTTTTCACATTTTTTATTGTTTTTACTATTGTAATGACATTGCATAAAATTTTTGTGCCAGTTTAGATAATTTACAACAAAATTTTTAAGACTTAGATTAATTTCTAAAATCATTAATTTTTTGTCTGGTCTGTGCATCTGCTAATCTACAGCGTGGATAACGGTAAAAAATTTGTGGCAGCAATATACATGGGTTTCTTTTATTTCTATATATTTTTTCCTTCCATATTTTGTTCTTTGTTCTAATTATTCTGCCATTAAATTTGTATAACTTTTATTGTTTTTTTCCCTGAGAGTTTTCTTTCTCAGTATACTTATCGCGGCTTCATTTGTAGCTTTTTGCACAATATTTTATCCATATCTTTAACGAATAAAAAATATAAAACTCAATGAATAGATAGATGGCAAAATAAATTTAAATATTACTACCTTGAAAAACCCGCCGAACTCCAAAATATTTTTCATAAAAAAATTTGTTTAAAAGTACTAAAACTCTCTTTCGGTATTATGTTCTTAAAAGTACAAAGAAAAAAAAAAGAAAAGATTTTAATCCGAAATTAGATAAACAGGTATTCAGAGGATAGCCGTGGTCGCATGCTACCTTGCCATAAAAGTTGTTTGTTCTATACTTAACAATACCTATTAGAGGTGATAGGCGGCATTCGGTTGCACGGCTACTTCTGAACATCATTTTATCTAATTTCGGATTATATTATTTTCTTGTTTCGTACTTTTAAGAGCACATTACCGAAGTAGGGTTTTAGTATTGTATAACTTATTATTTATGTACAAATTCATAAATTTAAATTTTGTTGAATACAGTTTAAAATTTTCATATATTTCCATACCCACTATACAACAATGTATCTTACATATACCATAGCGCAAATCTTAGTACATCAAAATCATGTAGGTATATAAACGGGATAGTCATCCCCATTTGATTCGTACTACAGAAAGTTATATAAAGAATAATGCAGTTTGTATGCTGTTGTACGCTCCAACTCAAATTCAAAAGGGATCATATAAGCTTAAGTATACGTTTGAAATAAATTTCATGGGAAAAAATAAAAAACAATAAATTTCAATAAGATAAAATTCTCTGAAAAATTTCGTCTTTTTCTGTTTCTCTTTGGAATCCAATCAATATAAGAAAAGATCTACGAATCACATTGGATGTGTCATACCTACGAGTAAAACCATTATGGAATTATCTCTTGTTCAATACATCTATAATTCCTGTCGCCATCCTTTTCAAATTAATATTATAAATGCCAAAATAACTCTATATCTCAGCATCTCTTTTTACGCATTCACACCTAAGCCATTGAAACAATTTGGATATATTTTTGTAAATAGATAGATCGAACCTTGAAAAAAGGCTTTTTGTCACGAAAAATAGCTGTTTTCCGTTCTTTAATATATTTTGCCTTTGAATCACAGAACAAAATTTGATGAATTTTGGTACAAATTGAATCTCGAAGAAGGAAATAAGCGTTTAACGATTTGCGATTTTGCGTAGTACTATGTAATGTATTTTGATTTTATTTTAATAAAGTTGGACCAATTTTTAATACTTACTTGCAAGTGAAGCAAGTACTATGCCTCAAGGCCATAGCCAGTCTGGAGGCATGAAAAAAGAAGTCCCTTCTTACCATGCGACTTGTATAATCCTTACTTTTTTACCTTGTACTCGAAGCGCGAACTACCGATAAAAACGGTATTTTGACGGAGGAAACATTTTAATAAAACTTTATCTGTATCCCTAAAATTCCATCATCAGATCGTGAAAATGGGAATATTTTAATAAATAGAAATATACTGAATCATAACTTTTTAAAAAGTTGCTTAAAATGGCGTAAATTCAGAAAAATAAGTTTTTATTTATTTATTTTTTTTTCTATTTGTTCTTCATTGCTAATCACGCTTAAGCATAGTTTCTCCATAAAAAATTTTGATTTTTGCAAAATTAAATGTAAGACTTCCTTTAAATTTTAAGAGATATAATGATGGAATTTTTTCAATTAAATAGAATTTTCAAGCAAAAACTGAGAAAATGAAAAGATGGAATAAATACATGACACCTTGGCCTGGAATTCAATTTTCAATCATATTTAAAATATAGACTTTCTATTTCCTTCGGTACTTAAACAATAACAATTTTAATGAAAAAAATTTTTAAGTACCTTTTATGTGGTTAAATAAATAGTAAAATTAAATCTGATTAGTTCTATATATGCCAAATATCATATATTTCTATATACTTGTTAACTGCTGATAGTCCTCTAAAATAACTTGAATCAAATGAGTTTTGTAAATAGCTCTTGTTATTTCATGTTTTTTAAACTGGTGTGTACAATGGTTTTCAAGTCACAATGGTAGTACTAAAACCTGGTAAAAACTAACTTCACATATTTTGAATAAAAAGTTTGAATCCGATGTGAAGCTTAATGAAAATCTTGTGCTACATACACTGTTACTGCAGTATCGCTAGCTAACCTAAAATGAATGTAGAAACCTTAAAGCAATTCCAGTATTATACATATAAAATGTATGTAAACATATAGTTCTAAAATACAATTTTTAAACTTTATATCGACAATTTTTTACAAGTAAATTAAATTAAATAAAAATGTTTTAAATAAACAAATGCCAGAAAAATAGATTTTATCTCATGATAACCATCTTATAAAATTGTATTTTTATGCAATAAGAAAACTAAATGTTTATTAAATTTTTGCCTGAAAGTCATAAATGTTCCTTGTTTTTAATTGACAGTTTTTTTCTTTTTAGAAGTAAAAATAATACAGTAGTAATGTTCTAAAGATGAAACTTCGTAGATCATTTTTCAAAGATTCATTATGTTTAAACTAACAATTACCAAGCTAGCTACAAAAACCGCTAGATAAATAAAATATAAACACAAACATATTCATTGACGTTTAAATTACATTCATTGTCCTACGAATTGCTTCACTACGTTGTTGAATCCTTCGACAAACTTCTTGAAGAGTGTAACCGACATTTGATGAAATAAAAATAGAATTTTAAATGTATAACGTTTGAATCATGCTTAAAATTACAAAAAATGTATATTAATGAAATTCTTCTTAATACACCACAAGACATTTTTTAATGAAATTAATAATTTTAAAAAAATTTCGTGATTAGGAAAATAAATTCTCAATTGTAATATTTGAAACGAAATACGAAGGGCTTGGACTCACAAGTTCGCCACCTATTTAGTTACTTTCAAAAAATTTTTCTTTCAAAAACATACAATTTTAATACAGTAAACATATTAATATTGTATGTTTTTGTAAACATGTATAAATTCAAAGTAGTCGATGAATAGTCCAGGGTTTATGCTGTAAAAAGTGCAAGAAAATTATAGTAGGATGAAACACATTGGAAACGCAAGACAATGTTACAAATGAAAGGAATAATAAATTACGGGCGTTATGAGTTCGGGAAGTAAGAGGGGTGAGTGTTTAAGGGTAAAATTCGGTTTATCCAAATTACAAGTTCATTATTACAAGTTTCTACAAGTTCTATTGAAAAAGTTAATTGGCAAGGTTGTTGGTAATAAAAACTCAAATAACCAAGTTTTTGGTTTTTGATTCACATAAAAATTTTATTTTTCATTAAATTTGATGGAAACTTACCTTTTTATGTTCCAAACATCCGGTAATTTTTAAAAATTTAAATACTTATTTTTGATCTAGTATTAACTAAATATCGAAAAAGCACCCTTATTTTAATATTGAAATATTTAAATTTAAAAAATTTCCGAATATTTGGAACATATAAAAGTAAGTTTTCACCAATTTTTGTGAAAAAAAATTTTTATGACAAAAAGAAAATTAAAAAAACCAAAATCTTGCTTATTTGAATTTTTCACATTAATTTTGAGGTTATGTGAAAAAAGTGTGATACAAAACTTTTTTTTATTACCTTCAACTTGCTTATTAACTTTTTTTCATTTATTTTCCCCTAAACACTCATCCCCTCCTACTTCCCAAACTCATATCGCTACATAATTAATTTTCCTTTCATTTTTATCATCTTATCTTCCAATAGGTTTCAATCTTCTATAATTATTTCAAAAATTATCTACCTTGGACTAACATTTTTTCAACTCAGCAGAAAATCCAATTCATTTGTTCTAACGGAACATATTTCTGACATACTTGAAATAATCCAATAGTACAGATATTTTACCCTAATACTTTATCGAAAAAGATCGAATTGTTTTAATCCGATTTTTATTAAAGCAAAAATATTGAAAAAATATGAAAAAGCTTAAAAATACTGAGAAAATTATACATTATTATTCGATTGAATGTTTGCTTCAATCCGGTTTTATTAATTCACGGGCTTAAACTTAAAATACCTGACCAAAATTCCAGCTCGATGTATCTTTTCGTTTTTGAGTTATCTTGATGACGAACAGACATATGTGCATATGCACTAATTGGGGGATTCCATGACACCTAAACCAACATTTTCTTTGCGGCTTCAGTATTTGTGAGCATTAAGACTTTAGTCTAAAATTAATATACTCCGGCGTGTTATATATATACCGAGTATAAAATCTGATGAAGAATTTTTGTATTCCTTTTATTCATTCACTACATGGTGTAGATTCTGAAATTTTATTATTTGTTTATATACGATAGCGCCCATTTATATTATCAAATAATATAATAGTTTGTACCTTAATGTTTGCTCTTCCAATTTTAATTCCTTTCATGCCCTAAAAATGATCATTATGTAGAGCTCAGGGATAATCGAAAAATATACATAGAATTTAAAAGCATTTGGTTACTAAAATAGATGTTACCCAATCAATGTCCATATTACCTACCATTGTAACAAATAAAGTTTATTCACTAGCGGTTTCTGAAATATTGAACACATACATATTGGAAAAATTATTAACAGTTAAGAAGTCTAACTTATGGCTTTTTGTTTATTTTGAATGAATGCCTTTCACAAGATTGAGCGAAAAGTATACATTGTTTGAAAGTTTGTAAATTATATTTGACATGTATACCTAATAAGAATCAGTATATTAAGAATTGCCAGAAAAGAAATAACATATCGTAAAGGTGTAAATATAATAAAATCAACATCTTTATAACAATTTTGTTAACATGATTTTAATATTATAACTAGTGTTTGTTTTTTTCGATTTTGTTGACATGATTTTAATATATATTTTTTTTAATTTTTTGTTTTAATTGTATGCGCCTCGCATTTCGAAATCTAATTTTCTTTTGTTTCTTCACGTAAAAATTATTGCAACTAATTGTAATTATGATAGAATGTGGGCGTTGGTCCATTGAACCATTGAATTTTTTCTAAAGTTTGATTCATAAAATAAAACTAGTTATCATTTTAAAAATTCGAGATTTTGTAAAACAAACAACAGCACGTGCTACGAGTGCCAATGTAGCTTTGGTTCTGAAATCGATGATCTCTAGTGACTTTATTATGTTGGTTAATTATTAAAACAAGAAAAAACCCAATCCAAGGGAAGAAATTTGGGTTTTAGTAAAACTTCTGATTGTTGCAATAGAAAATTACCCCGTTTTTCGTTTTATATATTATAAGCATTTTCATGGATATTAAAAAGTTTAATTACAAATTTTCAAGACAAATTTGAGTTTAAAAATCTTTATGAGGTGAATTCAAATTATAGTTTTAAGTTACTTGGTAAATCAAACATTTTTAATTTTACTTGAATAAAAGTTTTTTACTCGGAGCTCGATACTGTTATCAAACAAATGTCTATGAAAAGAGAAACAATAATCTGAAAAGCGTTCACAATCATTCAGATGCAAATAAAATTATCCCCAGGTATACGAATTGAAAGTTAACAAAACTGGGTATATCACATTTATGATTATATATTTGATACAAGCTCAAATTTTTTGAATAAAAGTGTTCAGATAATACATATCCGTATCAAAATGTTATTTTAATATTTGTGAATTTAATGAATTTAATAACAAATATTAAATATAATAGCCTGTCATTAAATTTTACTGTTATTATTATAAGTATTTAATATTAAAAATATTATTATATAATTACATATGTAAAAGTGTGTTTGTATGTATCATTCTAAAGATACAATGGACTGATCCACATAATATCTTGCCTTAAAGGTGCACAAGATAAGATAATTCAACTATCAACATTTGCTGTTCTGTAAAAATTCAACTCATTTTAAAACTGTTCAAAAGTTTCTTTACTTAAACATAATACATAAATAAATATTATTATTGGAAATGGTTCAAAGCACTAAAGAAATTCGTACATTTCAGTCAAAGAAGAAATTATGGGAAAAAAATTTGGCGTTCTTCAGAACTTTGACGTAAAATCTATACGTATATTTTGACGTCATCTTTATATCGTATATTGTGAAACACATGTCGCATTCATCATGTCACTAGTGAGAGTTTTTTAATTATTTAAAATAGTTTACCAGAAATTGTCACTGACAACAAAGTAAAAAATTTTTCTCTTAAAAAATTGTCATTTTTCTATCATGACGTATATATCAAAACTTTTTAATAATTTTAAGTTTGTTTTACTGAGAATGCATGTTATTTTTGTGTACATTATTATATATTAGATGAAATTATACTTGGAACAATTTGCATACAATATTGTGTTATTCAAGTAAATAATAAATAATTTTAACTTTTGTACACTTTATTAACATTTATTTGTAAAACAATGATAATATATATTTTATGTACTATGTACGCTGTTATTATTAGTTCATATAAGTTATTCATTTATTTAACATACACAATGAGATAATAAATGTAAGTAATATATCCAAATAATTTTTGACTTCAAATTTGGTTATTGGTTATTATTAAGCATTTATTTCATTTATCATAAATTCTACCATCAACTTTAATGTTTCACATCTAGTGGGCGTCCCTTTGGAAGACGCGTATATGTATGTTTTCATTGCCACCTATATTCCAAACAACTGAATGGATATCGGCAGCTAAGACATCATCATATTTGTCTTGAAAATTTCCTTAAATAGGTGTTTCGCTAATCATGGATCCGAGGTTTAATCGCAACTATGGATGGTTTCAATTCCTAGTTGCTGATCATAAATTCTAGGTTCAAAAGCAACCCGCCTTTTAAACCCAGCCTTAGAAATAAAAGGTAAAAGAAAATTATTTTTTAATTCGTCTCGGAAATCGTCATTCTGTGGTTTTTAGGGTCGCTGACCATGAATTTTAAATCGTAAACATACTACGAATTGCTTCAACCCAAATTTAACTACATCTATAAGTGAAAGATAAAAAAATTTGTGTCATTATATAGAGCATTTTTACACTTGTATTTATTTTTAAATCCAAACTTAGTCTACTTGAGACTTAAATCTTGTCCATTCTGCTTTATTATTGTATGCGATTTTATTTTGTATGTAACTATGACTGCAGCAATTATTAACTACATCTATAAGTGAAAGATAAACAAATTTTTGTCATTCTATAGAGCATTTTTAGACTTGTATTTATTTTTAAATCCAAACTTAGTCTACTTGAGACTTAGATCTTGTCCATTCTGCTTTGTTATTGTATGCGATTTTATTTTGTATGTAACTATGACTTCAGCAATGACTGTATAATTCGATCATAAGTCTAGATTTGGATTAGCTTTTAAATAAGACGAACCTACTTCCTTGCTTAGAAAAAAGTCCAGTAAGTCATGAATTTTAGTTCTATCTGTTGGCCAGTAAGTTGGTTCACGTGTTTTGCATTAAAATCTCCTCCTGAGATCCTCCTGCAAATCATTTATAGGGTACGCAGTTTAGTGGGCATTATACTGAAAATATTGCAAGAGATCCTTTCTAATCTTCAACCATCACGCTCGCGGCTTGAAAAAATCGTGTTTAAATTCAGATAGAACATAATATTTAATATGCGATTAAATTATCACTGTCGCTTCTCCTGCCGCTCTTCTATCAGCATCTAGATGATTTGTGTTGCACACAGTATAGTTTGGTAAACTGAAACTTGAAAAAATATTTTTCAGATACCAACATCATATCGATTTTCGATCGTCAAATAATTTTTTATTCCACATTTTTGGTTTTTACAAGTAGAGAAAGTTTTCCTCAGGCAGGTGTGTTAATAAATGTGTTTGTTTTGGTTATTTATCGGAGTTATGTGTGCATAACATAATTGAGTCTAAGTTTAGTTTGGTACCTTTAAAGGAATTTGTTATGAAGTGTTTGATTTGGAATTGCTTTGAATTTGAGTTAATATTTTTGATACGCATGAATCCATTGTAATTTGCTGGATGGTTTTCGCCATAGAGAACACATTTTGTTGATTTTTCATCGTCCTTGTTTTTAGGCAATTTATGAAGTCATAGTTTCCAGCACACGTTTCACAACGAAATGATGGCTTACACTTGTATTTCCATATCACTGACCACTTTTGCATTGTGGTTTTATGGGTATCTTCAAAAATAACAACATTATTTACAAAATTGTTATTTTTAATATGTCGTTATTATCTCCGTGTTTCCGATTTATGAAACCTCAAATTTTATATACCCCAAAATGTATATCATTAGTACTCGTAGAGTGGTGAATATTTTTCAGAACCACTATGAATAATTTTTCTTCAACCAAACTGTACATCCGACGTGCAACATTATTTGCATCGAATACAGATTTTAATAATTTGTAATTGTCTTGACTGCTGACTTGCACTTTTACTTTGTTACCGTTCATCACTTGCACAAAATAAGTTTTTTTGTCGAAACATGATTCAATTAATTTCATCAGTGGCGGTATTGATGTCACGAAATTTTAAATGAACGGTGATACGTATCCTCTACAAACTTAATACTGCTAGCAATGCGAATTCATTTTTTGTAGTAGTTGCTTTTGGTTCCACTTTTTATTTAAGCGCATTCTGTATCGGAGAATCGGTTATAAGTTAATTTTAGGTTTTTTGCTTCTAACTTCTTGGGGATCATAAAGTTTTCTACATATGATTTAGTATCTTCACTATTAAACACTTCTTGCGATGGTATCCTGTATTTTTTTCCATTTTTTCCTCATACTCCATACAAGGATGTTCTATTTCCGAATTCTTTGGTTTAGAACTTCTAATTTTTTTAATTGGAAACACTTGGTTTGACTTACATATTGGGGTTTCTGCCATGCTTTGATTTTGTTCATTTTCAAAGATTTGTAAATTGTTTCTGTAGTATTAACACTACTATATCGCATGACAAATATAAATTTATGAAAGAACCGCCGCTGTTCGCTTGCACAAGAACAGTCACTTATTCGCTACTTATAGCTTATTAGATAAATTTTGTTTTGTAGACAAGTGTTGAATACTAATTTAAACAAATAACAGGTCTTTACTATGTAACTATATGGATTGAACTGATTTTTTACTTCAATGCGTGATTTTCGATGTAGTTGCAACCATCCTCAGTTGCTGTGTTACCTCGAATTCTTTAATTAACGACTCTGTAACCTCATAGATTTTCATTGGCGTTGAAACAATCTTCAGTTGCTTTTGGGCCTCAGATTTGGGATCAGTGACCCCAAAAACCCCAAAGTAACAATTTGCGAGTTGAAATTTTGAATTTAAAAATATATTATCCTTGTCTTCTTCCACTTTTTATTAGTTTTGTCCACTTCTAAAGGTGGTTTCCATAGGATTTCAATTATCCTCACTTGCTTTTAAACCTTGGATTTGTGATCAACAGCCACAAAATCCCCGAAGAATGATTTTCGAGGTGAAATGGTGAATTTTATATATTTATTGTATTATCTCTTCTATAGGGTTTTAATGGTCTTGAAACCACACGCAGTTGCTTTTTAATTTTTTCTTTCACATTCGTGATTAATGACCCCAAAAACGCCCAGCATAAGGATATGCCGGCACTCTAAAAAATCTAAAATAATTTTAAAAAAACATAAAAACGACAGCAAAATAGATAAAAAAATTACGTAATGCACTAAAACGACTGAACGAAAAGATTTAATTTAAATGAAAACTTAAAGAAAGCTAATTACCTGTATTAATAAGTTAAGTAACAATCGGGACCCATTAATTTTATTTCGACTTAGGCAATCGGTTTTTTTTTTAAATTTAAAATTATTTATTTTGTAACAATTAAAGTTTTAACATTTTCCACTTATGACTTCAAAGAAATGTGTAAATAAATATTTGAGACTAAGTAACACTACAATAACAATCATTTGGTATTGTATACATATATAACTTATAAAAATAAGCTACAATATATTGTATTAAAGCATTCAAGGTTTTCTCTAGATTATATTACAGATGTTATTTAACAGTTTAGATTCAACACCAACATCATTATTTCTCATGTTCTATTTTATATGTTATACTGGGTGTCGTTTTAAATATAAGAATATAAAACTTCCTTACTTATGACCCGACTACACCAAACCAAAGAACGGTTATGCTTTTAACAGCTTATATGTGTAAGTATATACGTACGTTCCAACTTTGCGTTTAAACTACTAAACCGATTGTTATCAATGAGGTGTTCATCCATTCATTTTTATTGAACGATTGACATAAGTTTTATTTTATTAACTGGCAAAAAAACAAGGCTCTCAAGTTAACACGTATATTTTATTTAATTTATGACCACACTTAACTTTTATCAGACTAGTCAGATTTTGTAATTTTTATTTATACGCCGAAGTTGGTCCCATTTAAATTTACAAAAAACACCATCTCTAAAGTTAAGGCCTTGATGATTAATTGTATTTCTCTGATTGTCATGTATTGCCCAGGCATAACTTTTTACAAACAATTGCGATTTTGATAGTTCATTTTTTATTGGATTGGGTGTACATCGAAGTTGATCTCATATAAATTTGGAAAAAAATTCCAATCCTAAACGTGGAAAAAAACAATTGAATATTGGGATATTTATTGCTTACCTGGTAATGGGGATGGCGTGTGGATGTTCAATTTTGGAAATTTGATTGAATACACTAAATTATTTCCTCGAGTTATTCTGGAATATATCATAGTACACATTGCCAATTTCTAGGATATTTCCAAATCTGAAATAAAATACGTTTTGAAAGGTTCGAAAATTACATTAATAATTACACACTTGGGGACATGCTGCTTTCTTTCAAGATCAGCACGGACATGTAACAAACCAAATTTTGGCGGCCCATAGAAGTTTGAATAGGTTATTTTATTTTTAATTTCTTATATCAGTTTTCAAGTAAGTAATTTACAATTCATTTTCGGTATCAATTCATATTTTTTTAACATTTTTGCGAAATGAAATTTGTTTTGTTGCAGCAACTTTGGACTTGCAACTTAAATTTTCTTTAAAATATTGTTAAAACAAAATATTTTGACTAACTTTATACTTACGAAACGATAAATTTGATGTAGGAATTCTTGGAATTTGATTTTGAATTTTGTTATAATTTATTTTTCTTATTTTATTTGCAAAGAAGATTTCAAATTTCTTCTTTTAAATGATTAAATGTTCAATCACATGTAAATTTTCTTAGATTATTTATAATAAATTAATAACATATTTTTATTTACTATTTAATAAAACAAAATATTATTACTAACTTGACAGTTATTAATAGCAGTTAAAAAATTAGATGCCTAAAATTATTTTGTAGAGACCGCTACTAACAAGAAGGGGACACAACCTTGGGATTTTTATTTTAGGGTTATGGTTTCCTTATAGGATTTTCTCCCATGTCAATAATAGCATCATGCAATGTTCAATCGTTTTGGAGAAACTTCCATTCGAAAATTTTCGTTTCAGCTTTATATACTTTGTATACTACTGCTTTATATACTGGTATTTTAATAACAAGAGGAATGATTGCGTATTTGATAGAGGAACTGCGTTTGGAATGGGGGTTTGGGGCTCTATTTACCACCCTTATTTATTTATTTATTTTTTTTTTAAATTTTTTAAATAATAATGGAATGGTTTACAATATTTTTAATATATATTATAAATATTGTAAACTGTAAAAAAATTTTAAAAAAGTCGTGACCTTGAACCGACTTCCAAACGCAGTTTCTCTAGCAGTTTCTCTACCAACTGGGTTATTTTGCTTCTTAATATTAAAATAAAATTATAATAAAGTAAGTAAAATGAAATTCCTTGGAGCTGTTAAACTTGAATATTTCATTTGATTAA
The DNA here is from genome assembly GCA_020423425.1 of Chrysopa pallens. Lineage (NCBI taxonomy): Eukaryota > Metazoa > Arthropoda > Insecta > Neuroptera > Chrysopidae > Chrysopa > Chrysopa pallens. Next base: position 72,708,471 of record CM035592.1, read on the forward strand.
AAGTTTAATTCTCGAAGTAGCGTATCAATTAAGACATTGTATTTAATTACAAAGTAATATTCGTATTTTAAATATATGTAACAATTGTTTGTTTGAAAGTTAAATCAAACTACATCATTTTCAAATGGTTATTTCTGTTCATATAATTAACCCCCTCATATTTTTAAATAAACGCAATTGTTTTGAATTCAAAATGTCTGATTTTAGTTCATAATTTCAAAAATTTTTGTTGAAAGGGATCGAAAAATTATATTATAAAGTTTTGTGTTGTATTACTAAAAAAATACGCATGTACATATTCAGAGTGATTGTTTTCAAAGCGCAAGCATTGATAATACACATAATTTCATGCCTCACCAATAACGCTTGAAAGATTAATTAATTCTGTTGGTGTAATATCTTCTAAAGATTATAACTTTGTGAATTTTATACAGTTTTTGGCTCCTCCAGTTTTTAATTAGTTATATTTATCCCCGTAATTATGTATAATAAGAACAGTTCTCACATTTTAAGAAGTCACTTGAAAAGTAAGGCTTAATTGTACAAACATAATGACATAAATAATAATGATTGTAGTCATGGAAATTTTTTAATGATATTGGAGTAAATGGTTCTTAAATAAGATAGGATGATGTTTTAAAACACTGATTTCAATCATTCTGAGTGAAGAGATTGCACAACAAACCAGATAAGTTTATTTTTCTTTCTAGCCTGTTTCTCTTTTGATGCTACTTTATGGTGACGTCGCTTAGCAATGTCATCTATCGCTTAAGTAAAAACGCTATCGATTTCTCGATCTTAGATACAAAGATTTTATATTATCCGGGCCCTAGAGTATGCGGTTTAGCATTAGCTAGTACTAACACAATACGATTTAAGACATAATCTTGTGATTCTAGTATCGCCATAAATCTTTCTAGATAGTTTCAAAATATTTTTTTTTAATCATCAATTTAAACTCTTTACCTCTTAAAATATCCATACACATATTTGCAAAAATTTTTAGGATATTGTTATTTAAAAAAATGAATGATCTATAAATGTAGAAAAAATAAAACACTCACCCAATTTTGATGAACTTTTTTATGTAGGTTTTGAATTTTGTTAAAATTGTTTATTCTGGATATTGAGGACAAAAAGTAATAGAAAATCGTAAGAAATCATATTAGCTTCATTAGCTTCACAAGAAACAGGAAATTTTATATGATTGAAATGAAGAAAATGCATTTTTTTCTTCTCATATCCAAATTGCACCTCATTCGTTGAAGACACCAGACATATAGCTTTTTATGTAAGCACGTTTATTTTGCTCAAGGGAGTGTTGTTTCCATTATTGACAGGGTATTTTTTATTACATTATATTTTTGTCACAATGTGTCAACAATATTCGATAGAAAAAAACAGTTTAGGTTCACTCTGTATCTTGAGCATCACATTACATATTTTGATGGTGAAAGGTATATAACCATTTCATGTATATATATTTTTCGCTTATACAATTTTCCTTCAACAACAATAAAAAAGATGTTAGTATTTTGACGACTATCTTTTTCATAACATATTTTTATATGTGTTTTTATACATTTGTTTTAATCAAAATTGTAATTCCTTGCAAAAACTTGCGCATTTTTAGTGTCTATTATATACAATGTAGTGTTTTCAACATGTTAAAATACCACTTTCTCTGGTCTATAAAGGTTTTACTTAAGGCATTCCAATAGTTTTAGCCAATAAAAAAATTTTTTTATGCACAATACAATACATAAATTCATTAAAAAAAAAAAGATGACAAGCCTTTAGTGAAATAAGTGTTCATATATGAATTAAATTGTATAATAAAAATACAAAGATCTAAAATAAAGTTCGCATAATCCAACAAATACCTATAATATTTCAATATGTCTAAATCATCTTTATCTATGTCATCTTTATAAAAACAAGTGGCCGACATTTATAATAAACGGAAGACGAAACTTAATTTGAAGAAAATTTTGAAGCGTAGGATATTTAATGGTATATTACTTAATTTATATATTTAATAGATTTGTACCTTAAACTTTAAATAAAGGTCATATATTATAAAGTATAAATTCATGAACTCTTTGTCCAAGTGAATATCTGTGAGTTGCTTTCATATATTCATTTAGACAATTTATTAATCAATTGTTTTTTAACCTATTGGTTTCCTATTAAAATGGTATTTTTTATATCCTTGGTCTATGTCACACTTGTTTATAGCAATCTAAGAAAATGTGTTCCTTCGATCTCTAATGAAGAGATTAGTGTATTTCCTTTGTTTCTAACCCAGGAAACATCGGGATTCAATTCAACAAATCCTGGGATTTATAAAGTTTTAAATGTTATACAAGAAGTATTGCTTTATCCAGTTATATTTTTTTCTCTATTTGCTTTGATCACAGTAGAATATCGTGTTTATTACGGGAACAAACTGCGTAAGTAGAATAGTAAATAATTGGTGAATAATATAATTTCAGTATAATACAATGCAATTTTATTTAAAGCGTTATCAGAGAGGCTTTCTTGTTTAAATAGATTGTAGTTTCATTTTGTTAAAGTTACATGTTTTAATTGATAATAAAATTAAAAATTCCATCATCTAAAGGCAAATATATCTATTTATTTATGATATTGTGAAAACTACCTCCAAAATATGAAAATTAAGTCCATAATTTTTTCACTGGTATTCTATCAATGATCTAAAATTTTAAACCTAAATATTCTATATCTTACATCTTGAAGAATTTGTACACAAGAAATTTTTGAAAACCTCAGCCAATTTTATTAATAACAAGTTTTAACTTCAAATTCTAGACTTCAAATTTTAATTTTCTTTAAACCGAAGGCTACGAAGGCTATAAGTTCTTATGAAAATACAGTTGTGTGTATGTATGCTAAAAAGCTCAGAGCAGAAAATCAGACAACCTGAATCGGGATTCGAAAATTTCTCTGAAATGTGATCGAATAGCCTGAATATGCAACGACCAACAGATTACAACTATAGGATATCAATAAAACTTTCATATTCATGTCATTCAATCATTTCTGTAATAAGAGAATGGTAAATATAAATGCACTTTCGGTAATACAAATAATATTTTTCTTTATTCTATCTATCCGAATACATATATATTTATTTCTTTTATATTAAATCTTACAAAATACTACCATATAAATGCATGGATAGGTATGGCTGATACTACCAAAATAAAATATATTGTATTATGTCTGTGAGAAATAATAATATTTATTATTGTATTTTATAGAATTATAGTTATGAAGAATAACAGAAACAATAATAATAATAATAGAATGGATGAAGCATGTGCACAGCATAACTATAAATTGTAGTAGTTTTAAAATAAACTTACGAAAATATTGGTCTTTGATTACGATTACTACGAAGGCATGTATAAAAGTTCAGGTTTTTTGTCTACCGGTCGTCATTGTTTTGTTCATAGGTTCATTTTTCGATACAGCAAGAGTAAGTAGCTAATCAGCATATTTGATTACAGAATAAAATACTGTAAACTTCAGAGCTTCGCCAGCAAACTCGTATTTCCTCCACATGAGATACTTTTGATTAAATTCCAAGAAAATAGATCAATTTGGAGGGGTTGTGGAGCTATGTAAAAAATATAAAACCGCCAACAAACATGATTTATTAGTAGAAAAATGAGATATCTAAAATATTACAACCTCAATGGAACCAATTTTTAAACTTTTAGATCAATTTATGGGGACTGGTTTGCAAAGCTTTACAAATCTTGGTTTTAAGTAAAACAAAAGAGAACGTCGAAGTCCGAATTGACACTATCTCGACCTTAACTGAATCTACATACATATCAATTATCAACCGATAAGCAATATTAATACAGGCTATAGTTAATAATATTATAGCTAAATTGTGGAATCAATTTTACAAAATACATTCGCTTTAAATCATCAACTGCAAACATAGCGGATTTTTGCTGATTCAAAATAAAATTGGAAAAGTTCATTAACTTTATCAGATAGGAAATTAAGGTACCTAATGAAGCTAATATTTTAAATAGATACGTTTTGACTCCAAATTTTAAGGTACCTTAAATCGTACGCTTCGATTTCTACAAAAATACTGCTGTGTGTATGTTTGCAAATATTAATTTCACACACAATTAGGAATCTTTATAATGATTAAAATTATAATAGGGGTCCAGGTATTTTTTGGTTAGAATAAAATAACAGAAAATAATACTTCATGAATTTTTGGCATTTGTTGAAATATACTATTTATTAAAATATTATGCGTCAAAGCTAGCATAATAAAGTTACCCACCTAATAAAAGGTTTCAAATGATTGGGATCATTTCTCTCAAACTATGAATTTTACTTGACAAATACTATAAATATAAGAAGATATTACACATTGACAATAATATGCACAGCACAAGGATACGTAACTTTCAGTTATAGCTTCTTTACTGTAATAAAAGATAACCAATGATAACGTGAAAATATTACGTGAGCGTTACGTAAATATGTTCCATTGTTGTACGTACTAGGCAGAATTGGTGTATATTAGTTTATCTCACTTCCATACGAACTATCAGGTTTATTTGTTTTATAACGATTTGGATTATACAAAGTGAAATAAACGATATCGAAATCCTTCGTTTTCAACAAAGGACGTATAATTAAAACTATCGAAAAACAAGATGGAAATGTGTAAGAATATTATTTTACTAAATATATGTATAGAAAATTACTCCATACACATACAAATACTGTGACGCAAAAGTATATGCACAAATCAAATAATTAATGAATAAAGTATAAATAATTTCTAGAAGTTCCCATATCATGTTGACTATTGAATCAAGTGCATATGTTACTGGAAATAATTAAGGGAGGAAAACATTTGTTTTTTTATTAGGTGGTATTTGAAAAAAATATATATCTGTGTTTTGGTCTTGAAAACAAGCAAAAATATTACATCGAATGTTAAAAACATTGTGTATTTAAGCATTCAGCTTCTAGTTTTTGAACAGTTTTAATAAGCTTGCCTTGGTTGTTTTTTGTTTTTATTCATTAAAAACATAATTTGTAATGTTACATTTATTCATTTACTAACTTGAAATAAATTAGAAAATTTTTAATTTAATAAATGTGGAAAATAATATTTATGCAATAGAACATCTTAAAATACCATTGACTATTCAATGAAATAATCATGAAAATTATTACTTTTAATTACATTTTAATTACATTTTAGGATGAAAAAGCATTATAATCAATTTTTCATTAGTTTTTGCCTCGTTTATCGCAGCTCGTCGTCCAATTCAATATTACTTTCGGTTCTTTGTAGATCTTGGATGTCTTCAACATCGCCATCGTCTTGAAATGCATTATTTTGCCAAATATTGATCGGTTCATAGTCAATTTCTTCTGAATCGCTGACTTCCTCGCAGATTCCTTTTTCAATTAGAATATCCTTCAGAACCATGGTAGTTTTCGACAGCCGAATTTTTCCGAATTTTACTCTGATACGCTCTTTCACAGCTGCAACACAGTTTTAAGTCAAAATTCGGAGTTCAATTCTATGCTTGACGGCTAGGGCATAGTATCATGATTGTGTAATTTGTGCAATGCAAACTATATTTTCGACAGCCGAAGTTTTCCGAATTTTACTCTGATACGCTCTTTCATAGCTGCAACACAGTTTTAAGTCAAAATTCGGAGTTCAATTCTATGCTTGTCGGCTTGGGCATAGTATCATGATTGTGTAATTTGTGCAATGCAAACTATGTTTTCGACAGCCGAATTTTTCATTTACTCTGATACGCTCTTTCAAAGCTGCAACACAGTTTTTAGTCAAAAATTGGAGTTCAATTCTATGCTTGTCGGCTTGGGCATAGTATCATGATTGTGTTGGAATTTTTCCATTGGGTTGTAAAAAGACAAAAAGTTTGTTTTTTTCGATTTGGAAAAATGGTTCTTATGAAGACTATACACCTTTATATTACAGAAGAATTTTACATCAATTTTTTTTTATGGGATGTCTAGTTTCCTTGGGAAGCCTGACAACCAATCCATTCAACCCCTAAAATTTGACCCATCAAGGGTAAAGTACTTCATATCTATTTTAATTTTCATTTCTCGTTTTTATAGCAATGTTTGCTTCTCTTTCCTCCAAATTCCATGCTTTTATTAATTTTTTCCTTTTTTGGTAGTTTAAATGGCATTTTCACTGGCCTAATATTTCAATAAAACCATATATTTTTAGTTATTTTAAATAGAATTTTGTTGTTGTTGTTGAATATCGTAATATTTCCCTGAATCAATAATATAAAGATAGGCGTGTATTATTGGCTATAAAAATTTTAATTTAGGGTACCTACAAGTTTTTTTTTGTATTTTTCTTCAACACCATAAAATGTCGTAAAAAATGGATCATAAACTGTACATTCAAAACGAAGTTTGAATAATAAAGCTTATGGATATGGTTCTAATAACCCATACGTTTTGTATAATAATAACATAATGGTAACCGCATTTGAGTAGAATTTCTACATATTATAGGTAAATAAGTAAACAGGATAGATTGGTAATGGTTCGTATTCATACATAAACATTACTATTTAGAGTAGGTAGATACCCTATCTACTTAATATTTATAAAGGTTTCAATTAACTTGTGACAAAAACCACATATATAATCTTTGAATACGGTCAGTAATTCCTTTACAAATGAGAAAACAGCTAGAAAATTTCCTCGTTTCTGTAAAATTTCGTTGAACCATTTAAATAGATAGTTATTTACTTGATATATTTGGATGTAGGTTTTATAGATTACATAATACTCGTACCTTATAGCTTTTATTTTTCTTAATATGTTTAATGTATTCTTGATAATTCTCCATATACAGATTATAATATATATGTGGGCGTTAGAATACATAAATCTTTTTTTACGAAAATTACAAGGTTTTCATGAAAAATCGGATTATTGCGTATAAGAAATAATTTTACGTAATCTGATTCTTAAGATTCATATTGAGTATCGAGAACGATTTGAATATCGTATTATCATGAAATAGTAGGAAATGTTTTATGAAATATGTTAAGAAATATCGCACAGAATGTTGTAGTATGGTCGTGGGCAAAAGTCCAGTTTGTATACTATAAAATTGTTTATTCAATTGAAATAAAACATTTATGAATGAATGTTTTTGTAACTGTAATTTGTATAATTACAAAATGCAATAAAATACGAATCTAAATGTTTACAACGATACTAAATTAGAGTAGTCAGTAAAGTCATGTTTAACGTAACTTTGAGGTGATAATCCGATTTTTTACGAAATAATTAGTATTATCGTGAAAATACGATGAACGTGATCTTACGCCGACATATATACGTTACAAATACTGATTTTAAAGTATTGACCAAAAGTATACAAAAGAAATATATCACACCACAATGATGTATTCAAAGTGTGTATATTCATGATGTATTCAATGATTTATTAAAATTTTACCACATTAATGTATTAAAAAAAGTTTAAAAATTCTGTTTTTATAATATTATTATTATTATTTATGATATTCTACAAATTTTGTCAAAATAAAATACTCCGTTTCTTATTTTACTTCATTTTCTCTGTCTTAACTCGTTATAGTAATAACACACGCTGTTTGTAATCGACCAGTTAAAGGTAAGACTAAACGAGTGGCCGTAACTTTAGGAATTTCGTGTTTGATACCAAACCTAAATATATGAAATTATTAATCCTAGAAAATTAATATATGCAATTATTAATTCTTAAATGGTATATTTGTAGCATAAATTTGACTAATTTTTACGGAAAATATATCAAAATCTATACATTCTTGTATAATAATCTACGATAAATTTTTCGTTCATTCTGAGCTAATTACAGATTTCTATCAATTTATTCTCTAATTCTACATTTTATAATCTAGCAAAACATAAGAAAAATTCAATTATTGAAAGTGACTAGAACTGGAGCTTTCTGGTCACTTTCAATTATTGATAAAATTAATAAGATTTGTTTGAAATTATTTTTATACTTAGAGTATATCAAGGTATTAAATTCAAGTCTCAAGTGTGCCACTCTAAAAACTATTGAAGGTATTTAGAAAATATTGAAGGCATTTGAAGTAATTGACACTAGAATCAGTAGTCATTAATTTTAAACTATACATTGACCATATAGCTATCAGCTAGGCGGGATGAGAAACTCGAAGGGGAAGGTTAAAATACCTTCAGTACCAGAAATAAAAGCATGCATAACGATTATTATTTTAACTGTTGGTTTCGGAAACCTAAGGATTTCGTACAGAATTTCATCATTGTAAAACAATATGTAAACGATGATTCTACATAAAATTCATTGGCAGAAAACTGAAGAAAATGGTAGTAATCTGAAGAGAATCTGTGTTTTTACTATCATAGACGGTGAGCTTTATTTTTGAGCCTACTGAAATTTCGCAATATAAGAATGCAAATACAAGCAATTAAAGATCGATATAGCCCATTCTTTTCAATTTTGCTTAAAAGTTGGTTAACTTAAATTTTCAACTCCTATATCTTCGTTAAACGATCCGAATTGTTATAAAACCTCCAGAAAACATTAACAAGTAGCTGTCCATTAACAAGAAGCTGTCTTTTTATTTTTTTATTATTTCTTTTTCTGCCAACTCTCTAAAATATATCAATATTATATTAATTTGAATAGTTGAACAGAAGTTATAAGCGTTAAATATTATAGTTCGCCAGGCTATTAGGAAAGTTGGAACAAATAAGATTAGGACGATTCGAATTACGAGCTGTATTCATCATTTCAGTCGACGCCGAATTTTATGGACTCTTATTTTTCTCTTTGCCACTTTAGAATGCGAAGTTATAATGGTTGGAATTTGAAGTTTTTCTTCATTTGTTTTTATTGCTAATGTTCGTTTGGCGTATAATTTTATGTTATTCTATTTTGATGTTTGTCAATATTTCCGTAGAGTGTATCCTTTTCAAGTTTTGAACGTATAACCAAGCAAACTGAAAAAGTTTCCTTGTGGTTTTGCTGCCAAAAAATAAGCTCATCACCCACGCTGATGCAAACTCATCTATCTTTGGCCTATTTGAAAATTTAAAATCCATCTCCAGATTTCTGTTAAATTAATTCCAAACACGGGGAACATTGGGATTCAATTTTACTGGTCTTATGTGTATGGGTATATTGAAATTTAATCTGTTGAATGTTACACATTATTTCAAAGTTATATGCACACACACAAATATATATTATAGATATATTTATTTATTTATTTATTTATAGATAATAGATAAGGAATGTAGGACATTTTTTTAAGTTTATTTTAAGTATTATATGGTATAAATTGTAAATTTATTTAACCTTATTTGTTGACATATTTACAAAACCTTAAAAATGTTTTTAAAACGTAAATAAAATAAACTGCATTTTATAGAGTAATAGTTGAGGGGAAAAGTTTAACGACCGTTTTTGACTTTTATTAGTTTTGTGTATAATAATTTATATTTGTCAAATGTTTATTTTTATTTGTAATAAATGTTATCAAGTTACTTGTTCATGTTCAATTCAATTAATTTTGATGTAGAGCAGTTTCTATCAATTAAATTTTTAATGCGGTTTCCGAATTAGCATACACACAATGAGTCCGATGTTTATGAAAGCTCTGCTTGTTAACAACTTTCCTTTGTTTGTTTGCTTGTAAGATTGGTGTATAAACAAATGGGTGTAAGTCAAAGTTCCAATAATTTATACCTGGATTCAAGGGTCCCTTTAAAATTGTTCACAATCGCAACTGAAGTTATGGCGGTGACTAATTGGAAGGACTTTCGCTCAAAAGGATCTGCGTCTGTGTGAGGTAATTGTTTATGTGCGGTTTATTATTTTAATTGTGTAAAAATGAAATCTACATCGAAAACGAGAACGGAATATATATTTCTTTTTTATTATTAAGAATAAGTAAAAAAATACTGATTAAACAAAGATAGTCATACAAAACAGTGATGTCATCGTTCAATATTCACATTTGCATTTTTGATGCATGTTAACTATTATTTGCAAGAAAGTAATTAATCAATTGTTAATTAATTGATTAATTATTAATCTTTTTAGAGCTTATAAATTCTTCATAATTAATGAAATTTTAATTTAAGTTTCAAGTTTTTTGTTATTGAGTCTAGTTTCAAATTTTGAAATGAAATATAGCAAATTTCATATCTACCCTGCTGAAATAATAGTCAAATATTATTTTAATAGAACATGTTGAAAAAAGTTTTCATAGTTAAAATCAAAAACTACACCTTTTCATCATTTGAAACTAAAAATATTTCAACAGAAAAATTAAAATTTCCAAATGTAATTTTTAAAAAAATAGAAGGTTGTATTGATCCCTTTTTTTACATTGTTACGATTCTTTTTGTATTATCAGGGATGTAAAATAAACGTGTTGATGTTTCAACCTATGCTTCGAAAACCCATTCAAAGAATTCAAGATGTTTATATGATCAAAATATTAATTACACTAAAGTAATGGGTTTTGTGCCAGACGTCTCAGTTACACTAGCAAAATTCAATCCTGTTGAATCTTCAAAACACACTAGCACAACTTGGGCTACTGTTCGCAGTTTTTATAGACCTTCACTTATTCCTTCACTAAACTTAATAACCCGACAAGAGGCGCTACTGGGAAAAGTTAAGCTTATAGTGTATTCGTAATTACTTATTTTCTGCTTAATTTTTATCTGCAATGCTTAAGACACCTTTCTCGAAGTCTGTGATTTTGTATAAGCGATAAGTGTGTGGAGTCATCCACAGCAGACCAATATTATTATATATTATTTTCATAATATAAAAATTATATATATTAATTATTAGAAAAACACAATCTTAACTTTGGCAATATAAAAATAAAAATGTGAAATTGCAAACAGGTTTCAAATTCGATTACTTTACCCTTTTCAAGATTAGTTAAGATTAACAACAACCATATATAATATGAAAAACATATACATTATTATTCATTATACAATATTATACATTTTGACTACACATTAAAAAATAAATAAATAAATAAATAAATAAAGACGTTAAACTAATTGTAAAGTTAATGTCCATCCATATCTAAATCGGATAACAATACAATATTTTGGCCATATTATATCATAATATAATTATTTATTCCTTATAATGCGCATATTGTTTGAAATGTGAGTTTTTATATCTAAAAAAGTGTTTTTTTCATAAAATATTATTGTTAAGAGGGATTGCAACATATTAATGAAGCACATTGAATTATGTAAAATCTTTCAATTTTCATGCCCAAATAACTAAAAAAAATACGTATGTTCAGAAAAGTGTATGCATAAGAAAAGTGTATTGACATGAAAACGGTGAGCTAATGGAAAAGTTTTTATTCGAAAAAACATGTCTAAATATAAATACAAGTTTTTATCGAAGAAATTTCTTTTGCAAGAAAAACTTTTCGACAAGCTTTTCATTTTCATGTCAATATTATGCATACCGAATTTCATAACAGTTCGATAAGTATTTTTTGGATCGAAGTTTCTTACGGCAGGCTTGGAGGAGATAGGGATTTTGCTGCGCGACCGAACTGAAAAAAATGTGATAGTAAAACCGCAAGAAAAAATGCGTTGAATAAAACCGTTAAATGAGACGTAACTATAGTAACAATGTCAAGTGAACCAACAAGTGACTTGAATGCAATTGACAGTGATAATAGTGGGAAATTATTCAGTGCAAAAGAATTAAATACGTAAGTATTAGTTTATTCTTTATTAATAAATATATTAATAAATATATATTTATAAATATAAAATATTTTACATAGGTTAAGTAAGGTTTTCTAGGTTATCTTTCTTCTAAATACTTTCTTGTACTTAAATAAAAATTAATCAGCAAAATTTAAGAGAAAAATCAAGAAAACCTACATAAAATTGAGCACGATTTTTTTGCAATTTGTGTCGATTCTACATTAGCCGAAGGAAGTTCGTTCCTACCTGGTGTCCCACGACACCACATCATTTTTTTTTGGATGTATTTGAGTGCGAAAATTAAAAGAAATACAACGTATATTACATGAAATTTATGTCAACCGTTTGTTAGAAGAGCACTCCTTTATGTAAGTAACAGCTGTGAATATTCCCTCTTAAGATCAACATTTTTGCGTTGAACTTGTGACTTATAGAACATACTATATTAGTATGTAGACTTGATAAAATACTTGTAGAGACTGAACACGTTAAAATAATAATACAAACGACCTGTATTAAAACTTCTTGTCTTTTGATATATTATAAAGTATAGGATTTGAAAATAGACGGATAGAGAGTACGATGAACATTTTGTGCAATTTTCTTTTGTATCAAGCTATATGTGTAAAATAAAAAAAATAAAATAGCAAGCAGAGAGTACTACATAGTACCAACAACAGTGCGCGTGTTATTTCTTTATATATTGGGTAGTAAATGAAAGGTTGCTCAAACTAGCATAGTACATTGTACATTTCATATCCATATAAGTAATGTATGTACATCGTACATAATATCTTTTAATATTGGTTGATTTTTAAAAGTCTTAAAATAATAACAGGTCTCTGGCCTCATCTTAAGGAGAAACACACTGTGGCCATGCTATGTTCCGAAAATATGTACCACGACTTGTACTACGACGATGTGGTATTCAGTACTGACGGATCTTAGTTTGAATATAAACTACATAATGGTCCTTACTCGGAGACCTCGCTTATATGGATGTGCTTCTAATGTAGCCATTAATGTAAAGTCATAACCACTAACTAGGTGGTTAAATTTGATTGTGTTCTCCAATATGGGACTACTTAAAAACTAATCAGCTAAGCACGATCTGCATATTATTGTTAAATTATCTATGAGATACAAAAAAGTGCAGATAGGTTTGGGTCCATTAAATTATTATTGTAGCAGTTCTTTGAGACTATAGCCTGGACTGCAAATATGTAGAACGTTTGGGTCTTGCAGTACACATCAATTATATTGTAGAATAAGTAGAGCTTGAAGCACTTAAAATTAAACAACGTGCACACTTGGATCAGATAGTATTAAACCTTGCAGCATGAACCCGTAAATCTGAAAACTATTTTGATGTTCTTCAAGAGATTCAAGCAGTTTAATCGTATTCGTTTTCTGGGTGCCTCAGTCATTCATTATTTAATATAGTTTAAGCTTTATACAAGTGGGGGGGGGGGGTATATAACGATTATTTACTTATATATTAAGCAAAATGTCTAAATAAATTTCTATATTTTGAATTTTACGTTTTAGTTTTTACGCCTTTTTTGTTTTAGACTCTACTCATGATCCTCTCCCATTATGAAAAATCTTCATCATCTTATTTTTTTTAAATTTTGTATTTTTTCCCCAAAAAATTATCAACAAAATCCTATGAAAATATTCATAGCCAGTCTTAATATGAAAATAAAATAAATGATGGAAAAAAAACTCTTAATGCAACGTCGATTTACCAAATAAACAAAAATATTGATAATAAGTGTATTTAAGAGTCATCCTATTTGATATGTATGAAAATGAATTTATACATAGTGGGAATGTAACATTTTCTTCTTTAGTTTTTAGTGTCTGCTTGTTTTATTTTGTATGGAAACTATATGTGTATGGAAAAAAAACACAGAAAATACGTCTTTTATTTTTAAGACGAGTTTATTATTTATACAGTTGATATTCATGACTCAGGCGAATTATATTTTATATTCTGTGGTTTGTTCTCATTCAGAAATTTATGCGTTTACTTTGATCATGGTATTTACGTATTAGTAATCAGGAAAATTTTAATTTAAAGGTATAACTTATAACATTTTCTAAATTTACATTCGATTGTAAAAGAATTTAGGTAAAATAGTATCAATTTATATTTTTGTTTCTCTCGCTCAGAGGTCTCCAATCTTTTATAATCGTATATTCTTTAAATTGAAAATGTAACCGTTATGTACCCTTCAAGGTGTGTACTTCTCTTAAAGGATCGCTACTGTATTTCATAAATGTAAAACATATAAATATTATAAACTGTCAGTTGAAATCCTGTGATTCATGCAATTTATTTACAATCTTTACAATTATATACAATATGATATCAAAAATATTTCTTAAAACCGCGTCGTAATTTCGTAAATGCCAAACTTCAAAAATTTACTTTTCAATACAGAATGGAACTTCACATTTTTTAATCAAAACTTGACAATTTATTTAAACAGCTATAATTGATTTATCCAGTTCTAAAAGATAATGTATAACAAATAGCGATTTTTCAAACAAGTACGATTAACTAATACTTCATTTACTCCATCCAACATCATAAACCACATGTAAAAGGCCCACCTGTTTCAATGTTATATTTATTAGTACTATCTGTTACCCACCCAATTCGCTGGACCATTCCAGCAATATAAACAAATATTTTACAATAGCACCGAATCTTTGTATAATGGTACTTTTTTTTTCAACAGAGTCCCGTACATTTGATATAATTCTCGTACCCTTTATATAAATTTTACATAATATGATTAGGGACTTTACTGTCAGATATTCTTCAACTCTAAAATAAATTAATATGATATTTTATGTATAAAAACAAGTATTCATCACTAAAATTATATTTTTAATAAACAAATTTTTTTTTGCCTTTATTCAACTGAATTAGGGTTGAATCAAATATCTCAGTCCAGGCGTAAATCCAGGTGTCTACAAAATAGCTTTGTAAACTGTTTGGTTGTTTATATTGGTTATATTGGTGAGACAGGGAGATCGTTTCAAAAAAGAGTAGAGGAACATCTGGCTGCATTCAAAACGAAAAATTATGTGTCATCATTTTATTAACAGGTCACAAACCATGCCCACAAATGGAGGTAATACACATTACAAAAAAACGGCCAAAAATGAATGTACGAGAATCTTTAGAGCCGAAGAAATAGTGACGAAATCATACTAAATAACCAAACAGATCCATACCATTCGCCATTATTTTGAACCATTTGACTGGTTAGTACTACTGAGATTTTAACAATTTATCCTAAACTTTATCCTAAGTTTAAAATTTTGGAAATAAGTTATTCAGTTTTATATGAATTTTAATTTTTTATACAGCCCATATGTTTATTGTAAATAATGATAGTTATATTTTTTAACTTGTCAAGACAGCAGATTTGTGTTTAACATTAAAATTACATAATTTAAATTGTATAATAATACTGTTTTTTGTAATTGATTGTTTAGTATTTCTGAAGATCGTTAACCGAAATGCATTAAACTAAAAAATAAATAAATAAATAAAAATTGTGAAAAATATTTATTGGTGAAAGCAAATTAAAGTTGTTTTTGTTCATAAATTATGGATTACCACATGATTGCCACAATGATTATTATTATTATATATTAATACCTAGATCTGGCATATTTTTTTTTTTAGGTAAATATGAACCTAAAAACTTCTACGTTAATTGTTTTAATAAGTTTATTATGAACTCTTTTTAAAATTGACGTATGGTTTTTACGAGAGCTCAAATTGATACGAATACTTGATATCAATTTTGTTGTACATAATATGTAAATTCCGGTTGAATGTAAGTAAAATTTTAAAATTTACGTCATATTTATACAAATATAATTAAGAAAGTTGCATTTAAAATGTGCATATACATATAAAATAGCTTGTGAAAGAATATTAGTATATTTCAAAACATAAAAATAACATCTATTTACTCTTCACTCTTATGTTTGTTTTTGTCCTGTCTCTTATATATGTGATAATATACGAGATTCACAGATACATTTACATCGTCATAGTGTTACGAATACTACGACTTCGACTCCCAACGTCTATTACACTAGATAAGTTTTCTATGAAATCAAGATATGTTGTGTGCTTGTTGAATTTCTTACTGTCATGTACCACACATACAGCGAAGTACAACAATGTCACCCTTTTTTTAGCAAATATTATGCATGTTTTACAGTGTGCTCAAAAAAGTAATACTAACACTCTAAGAGGTTTGCACAAATGTTAAATCTAGATGAGATTAGCCAAATGAACTGAATTAAGATGTATAATAATATTTTATATTAAACAAAAACATGAAAGGATAAATAACATCAATAACTATAGCCCATAAGATTACGACAATAAATATATTAAATTTAATACGACTACCATTTAATTTTATAAATTCAACTTCAGATTGCATGGAACTCATTTGTTTAATAAACTCAAATTATTAATGTAGGTATGTCAAAAGTTTATATCGATTTTTTTTTTTAAATGACAAATAATTGTTTCATTTACTGAATTATGTATTAAAACTATAGTCATCGCTAAAATCTCGTCCATGCAGGAGTGGAAAACCCTCAATTAGTATTCTGTTTCAGGAAAGTTCATCTATATAATATAAAGATATTAACAAAAATATCTCAAAACCTAGAAGATATAGAAAGAAACATTGATTTTAGGTTTTGAGTAAGCAGTTTCAACAATATTTAAAATTGAAATAAAAGGAAGAAATTGAAATTCAAACA
This sequence comes from Chrysopa pallens, assembly GCA_020423425.1. Taxonomy (NCBI): domain Eukaryota; kingdom Metazoa; phylum Arthropoda; class Insecta; order Neuroptera; family Chrysopidae; genus Chrysopa; species Chrysopa pallens. The sequence goes on from CM035592.1 coordinate 72,725,115, forward strand.
ATATTCATCATTAAAATGTCAGAAGTCGGATTACACATAGGCAAGTTTGTGTGTTTAATATAAGTCATCTAGAAATATTGAAATATTTTCACATGGATGCTCAAAAATGTCAGATATATTTTAACTTCATTTTCTCAAAGTTCTGTTTACGGTATTGAAACAAGTAGCTTACTGTGTCACGACGTATGCTTGAAAGGTATAAATGGAAAATAGGTCGCCCTAAAGGATTAATGATGTAAGTAGTTTCACATATCAATGATTTTGAAATTTCACATTTTCATAACAGTTTTTAACATTGACGTTATAATTTATTACTGATATTTATTTTTGAGACACCCTATACAATTTTAAACTCAACCCAAAAACAATCTCCTATGTATCTCGCCCCACTTTCATCATTTCGTTTCTCTATATTTCAAACATCCATCGTTTGGTTGAGTGACTACTATCTGACGTTTATTACACTTCTACCAATAATATCACCAACTTGTACACGGTTTTATCAAAATAATGTATAAGGGAAAGTGTTTCATTCAACTTCGGGACTGCCACACAAATAAGCATCTTGTAAATGCTAAGGGTGGATTTTAACTTCCTCTCAGAAAGTTATTATTTCCACACTGAAAATCGAAACAAAAATTTCCTAATATCTAAGAAATTTTCCACAAATGGAAAAACAACAATCTCAATCTTTGTAATCACTGGGAAATAAACTTGTTTTATCTTAACAGAACTTAAAAGATTAAAGCCGATAAACAATTCTCTCAAAATTTTTCACGTGAGAATATTATAATATTTCTTTTTGATTATCATTCTACGTTCATAAAAGAAATCCAAATTCTGTTAATTGTTACTAAATCAAGTGTAAGTGATTTTATGGTTTCACCAAGTACTCAGTTGACTTCGTATTTTCGTTTTGACCTACGTTTTTAGCTGTAAATAAGAGCGCGGTTTTTTTTTTTTATTAATGCACTAAATAACATGTCAGAAGGATATCAATATAAACTTTAAAGGTAGCATTCACCACAGTTTCTTCGAAAACGGGGATGCGACGGTATCATTAGAACATTTGTTTATGGTTATACTCGTCTAATTGACATAAACATGACTAGACCAATTTTAATGAAATCCTTTTAGGAATATCATGGTATTATATTCATCTCTTCAAATGGAACGAAATACATAGAATCTGAGCTTGCATCATTTGAGTAGAGAGCTTAAGTTTTGGCAGCAAAAATTTTACGACGAAGTTTAAATAGTTTTCTATGTTTTTTTGTGCGAAAAAGACGCATCAAATGGGAAAATTGTAATTATTATATAATTATTATATCATAAAATATCATTATGCGTAAAATGAGCCATAAAAAAAAGGAGCTATTAAGATTCGGTTCAGCCGATTACCCTCTATAGATTTTCAAAATTGAGCAAAATTTTCGAACTTCGCTAAAATGTTGACAAACCACAATTTTCAATTCCTATAACATGAAAAGGACGCATCCTATAAAATACTGTTTAAAATTTAAGTGATTTTTTTCAACTTGGCTAAATCGTTGATTAAATTTTCAATTCAAAAATAAGCACTTACCACAATGGTGCAAGCTCCCAACCCCATATTTTCGGTAATTACAAGCACAACGAATATTGGATTTCGCTCAACTGGCCTTTTCTATATTTATGGCCACTATTGGCACGTTTGATTGATTTATATAAATATATATATTTATATATATATATATATATATATATATATATATATATATATATATATATATATATATATATATCAGAGACTTTTATTTATTTTATTCCAATTTTTTTTCTTGTAAAACTTTTCGTTATTCAATACTCGCTCAAATTAGAAAAAATGTAGGGATGACGTTCAAAAAAAAAATATTTAAAGTATGGAGTATAGAAATTCCAATTTACTCTATCCTGTGATACCATTTTGTCAGATTCTTAATTCAGATTCTTAAAACTTCGTATATTATAAAATCAGGTCTTCTCTTTATTACTACATTTTTTTAAATTCTTTTGACATTAGCGTATCTAATAGCATTTTAATGATGAGAAAGGATGATAGTTGATACTGCAGCTGTTCTATATAGAAGGTCAGGTATTCGTTTAGATGTCGCTCCACCATGTGATCCTTCCGGATGAACAAAACCAACCATGCGTGTAAACTTGATGACTCTGGAGATATGGTTAGCCAAAGTATGAGGAAAAGCCTCAAAAGGCCAACGAGTATCAAGGTTTAATTATAGTAATCTTATAATCTTTAATATGGTTTTTAACTCATTCCATAGGTCATAGCTCATTCCAAAAGTGTTAATTAAAAGATGAAAATTTAATTAAACCATTTTATTCGGTTTTAACAGCCTTCTAACCAGTAAGTATTAGCCTAGATTATATAATATCCTCCTAATATTGCACTGAATTGAAAATTGAAAATTGAAAACTCATTTTCATTATGTTATAAAATCCACTTGGTTAAAAATTGTTAAATCTTGGTTGCTACAATTTTGTATATTTTGTACAAAAATTATTGTAACGTTTAACAGATTGTTAATGGTTTTGAAAAAAATCTCGAATTCTTCAAGGGCGAATCTCAATATGTCAGTTCGTTATATAGTTCGCCCATCAAAACTACGTCCTGACAGTTGAAATATTTAGCGAATAATTATGGCGGTTGGTTAAATAAGTTTAGGAAGGCCTACTTGGCAGGGCTTTAAAACTAGCATTAACTTACGCTCAAACAAATGTACATTATAACAGTACACTGCTAAATGCAAAGTCGTACTGAACTTGGATTGTATTTGAATCAATCGTGTGAGATTATTGGACATTTACCATTGTAATGTTCATTGTCAGTGTAGATCTTAACTAGATTAAATAATTTTGTAATATTGAACTAGTACAAACTTTACGAACACTTTACCCTATGTATATTCACACCATGTTCCTAACAATGATTCTAGTTATTCTGTTCCAACATTATAGGTACGATAAACCAATATGTATAGAGATGGTAAGAAGATTTTGTAAATAAAAATTGGGCGACTTTTATTTACAATATTGAAATTTATAACTACTGAGAAAGAAGAAAAGTCAGTCAAATTCGATATATACATATATATATATATATATATATATATATATATATATATATATATATATATATATATATATATATATATATATATATATATATATATATATATATATATATATATATATATAATATGCTACGAATAAAAAAACTTCTTTATTTTTATTTTATTATACATTCAGGGAGTGGCTACGATGTTAATATGTAACATAATATTACACATGTATCTACATACTAGGGCTTATTTGTGTTACATTTCATTTGATAAGTTAGAAATTGATTAGATGACATTTAAATATAAATTTAATACTTAAAACTGAAATATATAATGCTGACAAAGGCTTTTTTTAATATTCATTTATATTTATTTAAAGGTAGAAAAATCTATTTATAAAACTGAGAGAACATACACTTATTAAACACTATTCGTACGCTCTCTTTCCATTGTATTCTGAATTTAGTTTCAAATGAAAAATAATGAAGGACACTACTGCAGTGCGATTGAGTAACTCTTTTGTCGTTATATCTTAAGGATATCTTACGTCAAAATCATTGTGACTTTTATTAAAATTAAATTTACTAAGTTTAGTTTTTTTTGTAAATAGCCAAAACAAAATTCAGCGCCTGGAACGTGGAAATGTCAGAAGGAAAATGATTCTATTTCATTTGAATATTCATTTCCCTAGGAGTTGCAATTTTTATTTCACTATTTTATTATCCCAGTATTTATTAATGTGAGAGTTTGCATGTAGGAAGTTTATTTTTTTTTATAAATATACCTCATCATTTTACGTTTAACAGTAAATAAATTAATAGTCTTAAGTCTTTATATTTCATTCCATACATAAACAAATATTATACAGTACCATAGGATGTGGAGCTATCACTTTGTCATTCACTCAAGTATCAAAAAATAATTAGAGTAACTGAGCTAATAAGATATATGATGTAAGTAGAATTTCTAATATAATAAAAACCCTGGGTTGTTTTAAAATTTGTTTTTTTTAAGTAATGGTTAAAATTGCAGTATAGAAAGAAAAATATTTGATACTTCTGAACCGGTACATATTTTCGTCACGTAAGCGATCCGATACTTTGAACCTCTCATCTTTTAGTTGACAAACCTAAGCCAGTTTTCAATCTAATGGTAAAGACATTTAGCACTTGAGCCATAGACCAAAACTATTTAAATATATTTTATGTATATCACTTTTATTACAACCGCATAACAATCGCATCTTTATAACACATTCAAAATATGTGTTATCTATATAGATTGGACTTATTTTCTTTTCAAATCTTTATTGCTTATGCCTACTAGTATTTTATGTCACAATATATTCTTATTATGTATACATTCTGGTTTATTCTTCGAAATTTATGTTCATATCTACTCACATTTTGATGGACACGGGCAAGTACAATAAATTTGCATATGTCTATTATTTTTTATCAGTATTATAATAAGCAAATATATAAAAATGGAATTTCTTAAAAATATTTGTACATTCGTATGGGAAATCACATATTAATCTCCATGATAATCCGCTGCGATGCGTTCTTTCTTTTATTTCTATATAATTTTACCAGGAATTGCATTTTTATCTTTTTCTTATGTTAACAAACAAAACGAAAAGCTAAACAAATAATATTAAAAACTAACAAATAAGTGGATGTTTTTACAGTATTATAGTCTAAAAGCCAGCTCAAAAAATGATCTGAATTAACAAAAGCTGATCTTTTCTCTTATATAGTAACTGTGTACACTCGTATTTAATTAAATTTACTAAAGCTAAATATTGTGTATTGTACATAAATAACAGTTTTGTGAGTCAATCAGGTAAATTAAGAACTCCTAGCAACAAACCAAAAAATATTGAAAAATGTATGCACTTCCAACAATATTGAATATCCAATATGGGTTTACGAAAGCAGGAAATTGTCATACAGATTGTATACTGCATATTAATGACAGTTATGTCAGTCAGTCAGTTAAATGTGAGAAAGAAGCTGGTCAGTCGGCCCTAATGTATGTACAATACATAAATAAGATGTAATTTAATTTATTAAAATTGAAAATTTTTTCCACAATATGGTTAACTGATTATTTTATTTATTGATGGTTATTTATGATTAAAGCTTCAACTAAAAGAAGTTTCAAGTTGAATAAATGAATTAAATCTTACCTATTTATTGTACATTCAGTAAGGCTGACTGTCCAGCTCCGTTCTCACATTTAACTGGCTGGCTGGCATAACTGTTATTAATATACAATATACACTCTGTTTAACAATTTTCAGCTTTAGTAAATTCATTTAAATACCACGGCAATCATAACCGTTTTGATAGCATATATACCTGTTCTACCGTTTGGTTGACTATCGCAGTATATGTGTACCATAACTAATCGTCCAATGATCAGCTTTAATAAATTCAGAGAATTTTTTTTCAGCTGCCTCTCCGTCTACTATGAATAACGATAATTTGAATTACTTGTAGTTTCAGCTCTTATTTAAATTTTCCTAAATAAATGTTTCAAATGTTAAAAAACACTTGTAAAGCTTCAATTGTTTTGTAAGTATGCTTGGAAATATTAGTTTGAAAAAAATTGATGGAACAATTTTCAATACAAATTATTAACAACTCTTCTCTGGTAGCTCTCGGTTAATATTTTCATTAATTAATTTCTTCATTGCCTGATATCCATCTCTCATCACAGAAATTGACAATTCAACCCCAAACTTCGGACAAACAATTATGAAATTTCAACTATATTTTGCTATGTTTTATTTTGATGTTCATATAGCATAAATCAGTTTTTGTTTCCAATTTGAATTCAATTTAATACTCAATGATTATGTTCAGTACTAATTTTCAAAAATATTTATGATGAAAAAAATTGGCAAATTGCTTTTTTTATTAATAACGACAAGCAGAAAGCAAAAGTTCGGAATTGCTTTGAACTAGACCTTGGATAATTTGGCGACTTCATTTAAATAAGTAAATAGAACTCTAATTCTAAACTTTAATGTAATTTATTAACATAACATGTGTATCCAATGAATTAAATACGAAATCTCATTTATAAATATTTAATTATGTTAATTTATTAGAATATTATTATTTAATGTAAATGTTTCTTATCATTAATAGATTTGCTATGTTTTAATTGGTGGAATTTCATTTTAATATGAATAAATGTTTTATTTTATCCACAATAGAGTATTTTTAGAAGTGAAAAATAAATTATGAAATTTGACAAAAATTAAAATTTATGAAGTATAAATAGACTGTTTTGAATTTGAGTAATAACAACATATTGTTTTATTATATTAAAATTTATATCACGTGACCAAAACTCGACCTATCATGGTGGGACGTCACGCTGGTGTAATCTGTTAATTATCATCTGCCAGTTCAATCTAAACTATTATCTTAATTTGTTACAAAACATTTGAAAGTGTAGGGTTATATATTGTTCTTAATGTCTTATATCCTCATTATACTCATTATTATCTACCAGTTTTACGTCACCAAAATGGTAGACAGAGTTTTGACAGGTTTAAATTTTATATAATTTTATGGCAAGAAATCGAATTTATTTTGTCAAAATATTTTTTTGTGAAACCAACATTTTGAAGTAACAATATTTTAGTTTTTTAAAAAAGTCGAAACCTTCGTAAATATAAAAAATTTAACCTTACTAATTGTTCAAATACCACTTTTATATTGTTTACTAATTGTTAAAATTCCATCAATACAATATAACTATCAAATATTAACTTTGCAAGTTTTAGCTAATGTTATAATATGAATGTTACGAAAGACTCTATGTTACCTGTAAAAATAAAACCTGAATAAATAAGAAATTTAAAATTTCACAACAATTACACACCTTATGATAGATGGGGGTTTTGATAATAAAAAGTTATGATAGATGGGGGTTTTGATAATAGTGTTTAGTGTATAAAATATTAAAATAATTTCTATTTATGGCTTCTGCTACTTTCAGCTATATAGCCATTAACCAAAGGGGATTATTATTTTTATGCAAAAACAGTACACAGTACTGCTAGTTGGTCTCCCATCCAGATACTGACTGTCACTGCTGTTGCTTAACTTTATTGATTACTCAATGTCTGTAATTACGTTACGTTAGTCTGGGGTTTTAAAATATTTAATCGTATTTATGTGGTCTATGGAAATGTCTTCTGAGTGTAATATAGAGTGAATCTTATTTTTACTACCGTGGCACTGAAATTTTAGTATAAATATGTCTCTTATAGTGAAAATCATGATGTAGAGACAGTCATTTAATAGTAAAAAAGTAAATGAGAATTGGTGAATTGCAGTTCGTACTTAACGAGAGATAGTTCAGCGCTGTTGTTATTTATATGCCCGTAACGAAAATTTTTAATTTTAAAATTGTTTGCTAAAAATATACAGTATTATGAATATATATTTTTCCTAGAAGCATATTTTGTACTTAATAATACTACATTGTTTAATTAACGTCATTATAAACCAATATTAAGTTACGTTGTTTAATACTGAAAATGTACTAAGGGCTATAATTAATTAACAAATTGACGTGGCTAGTATTTACATATTAATACATACTACAGATGTGAGTACTAGTATTAACAGGATACCTCAATTTATTTTAAGGCTCCTATTTTGAATCATCATTTTTCACAGACCAGATCCAACCGCTCATACCAATCACTTATCTCTGAACCACTTGACCTTGAAGTTGATATTAATGATCTATCATTAAATAAAAAAAAAAAAATATTTTAAGCGATATGTCCAATTTAGATAAAAGCGACATTAAAGTGATTGTATTAATGTCTAACGAACTGCTAACTCGACCACCAGGTTTGCAGTAAGAAGAGATAACACAAATGTATTATGAACGAGTAGCTAAACTATCAGACATCCAGAAAGATGATACTGATTTCTTTATCGAAGTTATTAGACTTGGGCCAAAACGTGCTTCGCGTTCTAAGTCGTAAACGTGCTAGAAGTCCTGCTATTCTCATTTAGAAAAAATATCAAACTAACGAACTGAAATAGATCTGAAATGAAATGGCACCAAAATATCTATATAAAGAGATTAAGATGAATACAGAAAAGGGTAAATAGAAGAGTAAAGTTAATGCTATGCTAATTAAAGGAATACAAATAAATATGCAAAAATAGAAAATATGAGGTGAAATATTAGAAATGAATGCCGTGGCTCAGAAGAAGATTAATATTTTTAAATAGAAAATAATTCTATACAAGCCAGTATTTATTTCGCGTTAATGAATGAAAAAAAATGTCTAATATTTATTTTTGTCTATATAAATTGCCTTACTAAGCATAATATTAATTGATGCCTCAGTCTTGTAAATCCTAGCCCTGAACGTGATTAAAGACTGTAGTTTTATAAACACTATTTTTGAAGATTTTCGATTAATATCACTAAAATGAAAATTTTATAATGATTCAAGCGCATCCGAGTTAATCAATCAATCGTATCCTAGTTAATCGGCTACAAATTTTTATTCCCAGTGGATTGTTTGCCATCGTTACTAATTATTCATAATTATTTCAACAGGATGTGACGCAAACATTTACTACCTTCTACTTTTCGATAAAACTGTCTAAAAATAGTAGCTATCCTCAGCTGTGAAATTTTTGACTATTGTAAGCACCTTCTTGTGTTACATAAAATAACTGCATCGATTTTGAATCGTGTTAAACGTTTAAAAATAAATTTTATAAACGTTTAGAACATGCAAGACAATTCTACTTACTGAATATAATCCGGGTTCTAATTGTTTTCGTAAAAAGAAATTAAACGCTTGATAATTCCATATTGTTAATTAAATTAGAATGGATGTTTTTATAAAAAAAAAAAAAAAAAAAATTGTAAAATGTACAATACAAAAGTATAATTACAGCTTATACACCCCAAAGAACACTGTACTTCCCATACGTTAAATATAAGTCGTGTTTTTTGTCATTTAGAATTCCTTCCGTCGTAGTTTTTATGTATGCATTCAACATTATAAATAAAAACAATAATAATAAATTATATAAAAATAAATAAAATTTTATCCTACTACAAACAAAAAATGTATTTTTAATTAACAGTTGGTATATACAAAAGGTGTCCCATCGTTTAAGTATGATTAAATTAAAAAAAAAAAATCATGCTTCCAAGAGTGAGGGTTTTGCCACATAGAGCAATTGTAGTGGTATAATGTGAGAATTTTGGGTTTCAACCAGGGAGCACCGTTTGACTGGCAACCCCCACTTCAATGGCCTGTCACTGGATTAATTTTTGACTTTTTTTTTTAATTTTTTTTTATCCTAGTTTGAAAAAAACCCAAAAAGTAGAGCTTTAGACCAGAATACCCCGCTAATCAAATTTTCTTTTAAAACAAATAATTGTTCACTTATTTTTTTAATAATAATTGTATACTTCATAAAATTAAGTAAGCACTTGTTATAAAAAGTTTGTTTTCATTTTTATGTTATGAATAGTTTTGACAATTCAAAAATCTTTTATTTTTAACAAATTCTCCAGCTCCCACACTAAACGAATCGTTTTTATACCTAAGAGTTTTTATACCTATCTTGGACCTTGACCGAAAAAAAAATTCACAAAATGGCGTGCACTTGAAAAAAAAATTAACCTTTGTTTTTCGACATTTACGAAGTTTTTAAAAATACTTTAAATTAAAATCCAAAATCAGTTGACCATTTGCCTTCCACGTGAAAAGTTTGATTTTAAACAAGCGCCAATTAATTTACAATGTTTGAATTCTTTACCATTTAATTTTTAATTATTCACTTGAACACACGTTTATATATAAAACGAGGTTAAAAAACCCGCTCGTAGTCCGATTCGAAGAAAATTTCAATATACTTATCGATTCTTTTGATTTCATTTTTTGTGTGGTCTTCAAGTGATCCGTTGAAGTTGACTGTTTCGAGGTTAGTTTGAGAAGAACCTATGTTTTTTAATTTGTTTATATTTCAGCTCGCACGTGGTGTTTTTGTGAAACGTTTTTGGCACCAAGGGGAAGAATCCACACCCGTACTTCCGAATTAATTGAATTATTTAACTTCCAAGGAATGAACTGTTTTTTCCCAGCACAAACATAATTTATAAACATACGTCAATAATTATCTTAATTTATTTCATTTTAAGTCAAATCAACAAACGAATAAGAAAATTTTATCAACATTTAATTAACTAAATCAATTAGATATGAATAATTTTTATTAATTCTTATTATTTCTTATTAATTCTTTTTTTTATTTTTCATTTTTTCGTGAAACCCAAATTGTGACAACGTTTCAGTGTTTATGATATTCACTCAAATCTCGAAATGACAGAGTTAGATGCTTTACTAGCCTCGAAATGCGTCCAAACACTGAAGTGATCTTTAAGAATCCAAAAATTAGCCATTACTCCGTCTAGAACGAAATATTCTTTAGTTATAGTCTAAGTAAATGGCATATACCCTCATTCTTTTACTATAATCAGTAAGGTGACTAAGGGGTTCAAATAAGCATTTTTGAGATTATTTGTATTTATAATTATATTGTAAAAAGTGATAATAGACTATATCGAAAAAAAAGTTTTAAGTAAATTCTTCATTTTTTTAAATATAAGCTTCATTTTTTAAAAATATAAGATTATTTGGTAATAGAAAATAAAAGAAGCCATTAAAAATTACTTTTTGTTTTTTAACATAACTATGAAAAGCATATTTATCAAAATACGATGGAATCGCACGAATTAAGTATTTACGATGCTGCTATATTATTTTTATGTTGTCTTAAATCACAATATTGTATTATTATTAATATGAAATGATATGTTTCATACACATATAAATCAGACCGAAAAATCAATATTATTTACTAAATGAGTCATTCATTATTTAAAAGGTTCTTTTACTATATTTAAACAAGTAAAGATGGATTTAAAATATTCGAAATGCTGTAGAATGCAAACCACTTAATTTTTTTCTAGATTGAATTATTTCGATAAATTTTACTGCTTTTTAACACAATTTTTAGAATTAAATACGCAATTTACCGTACTGGTTATTTTGCAATAAAATATTCATAAATGTAATAAATATAATTAAACTTGATGGGACATCCTTTACCTATATTTACTATAGGAAAAAAAATACAGTCAGAAAAATTTAAAAAATTCAAAATACTCTTGCTACCTATGTTTTTATATACACCAGTATTTATAAAATTTGTGTTCATAACAATTAGTTTTATTCGATGCTAATTGGTTTTAGATTCATATTTTAAGTTTTAAAATAATTTTGTTCATTATCACATATTTCCCATTTTAATAATTCTTCTTAACAATGTAAAATTTAAGACAGATAAAATTCAGCTGTAATTAATCAGATATTTTTTCACAGCGCGTTCACTATTTGCGTTTCTAGCTCTTATCTAATTCCGTTTTGATAAATGAGTCTAAATATTTTTGTATTATCATCAATTATTTTCTGGTTATGTTGTTTGTAATCAGGTCTTAATATATGTTATAATTTTTAGATTATTCAATGTTCTAAAATGGAATATCATTCTACACTTTTAACAAGTGAGCGTAAATATTTAAACTATTTATGATTATTAACATTATTGTAATATTCAATATATGTAGGCATGCAAATTGGGTATAAAGTATTTACTGCTAGATGCAAAATTACCCAGAAATATTGAATCATTTCCTTCCCGTAATTTTGATATTGATTATAAGCACTGTTTTATTGGTTAACTGCATGATACTTAAAATTTTAATGTCTGATAACAATCTATTGTTTGTCATATTCGTATTTATATATTTTGTTTCTAAAATCGACTTTCGAAACAATACAGAAAGTATTGAGTATTTAAAATTTATATTACCTTTTCAATATAAATTTCATCGTCATTTTATTAATTACTATTTTTCATTATTTCCCTGTTTCTTTTTACTGAGTCTAGTTTTTTAGTTTTTTTTTGCATTTCATATATACTTAAATATTATTAATTTCTTACTATTAAAAATAAGATCGAAAATATTTGGATTCATTTGTCAAATTAGAATTTGGACATACCGGAATCAAAAACAAATCGAAATTAAAAATTAAAAATTAAAAATTAAAAATTAAAAAGTGTATTTGAAGTGATTATTAAAAATACCCAAGAAATTAGATTTTTACCAAAAATTATTAATTTTTGATAATTTAATCCAGGGAATGTAAGTAATAAAAGAAATTTAAGATTATTTAGAAAATTAGGAAGTAATTTTTTGGAATTAATATGAAAACTTGCTAAATAATTATTTTTAATTGAGATTATGTAACGTATAGGGAACTTTTTAAATTTTGAAGTTGCAGGACTCCTGGAACACCCTATAAGTTTCTTAAAAAGATAAAAGAGTGCATCATTTTAAACTAGACTAAAGACCTACAAATGTTTATTTTTTCTTTTTACCATACCGTTAAATAGATATTCAGCAGGGTTTAAAAACCATCCGTAATACCGGCCATAAACAAATGTTGCAGGTGTTTGTTGTATAAATTAATTTGTAAAAATCATTTTTTACGATGATTGTTTATAGGTTTGAAAAAAAAATTTCGAATGAAATATTCTTGGAAAATATATTCGGTCATTTTTGTCCGAATGTATCAGTAGTTCATTAATTTGGAATATATGTATGAATATAACAATGGAAGTATAAATATGGACAAAAAATGAATAAATATACGTTGTCTAGATTATATCATCAACCAATTTAAATATGAATGTTACGCGTGGTTTTTTATTTTTACTGTTTTTTATTTTCCAAACGATTTCAATTGTTAGAAATACGAAAAAAACAAATAAATAATAACAAACAAAATAAAATGAAAATGTGACACAATACCTCTGTATACATGAAAAAAAAAAACCAGGCCAGAGTAAAATATATATCTTCTTTATTTCACGACAATAAAAATCGAGGAGTCTTTGAGTTTTTTCAATAGGCAGTAGAACTAATATCTGCATTCACAAACGCTAAATATCGCTTCCTGATATTAAATATATTTCTAAAAACAATTCAACAATAATAAGTATTTTGTATGAATATATCTTTTCACAATTTTAATAAAAAGCACATAATTATCGACAAGTTTAGTATTAAATCTATTAAATTGTTAATATCAATAATTTTAAATGAAATATCAATATTTTGACATTAAAAAAGTGCATAAAGAAACAAAAAAAAATTATTTTTCATTTATTTCTAACATAAAAAGTTATTTCGTTAAATTGACTTTCAACCATCAGCTTTTCTTATTAAAAAAAGGATGGAGAATTTCGTTCCCACTTTTTATTTGACGTTACACAGCGAAATATATATGAAATTACCTTCCGAAATTTATATGAAAAAAAAATTTTTTATGTCATGTGTGGGAATAAGTGGAATTGCAATTTATTATTATTTTTATTATTTACATCGTTCTGCATCTTACACGGTCAGTACTTGAATGGGTGACCGCCGAAGACTGCTGTTGATATATAGAATATACCCACTATAGACACTGAATGACTTCAGGTGTAGAAAAGATAAAGATCCTAGGCGATCATCCAACCAAATACTGACCGTGTAAGATGTTGCTAAACTTGATGTTCAGAACGATGTTGCTGAACGACGGTGATCTGTTGTGATCAGTAATTGCTATACGTCAGCCTGTAATCAAATGAATATTTGTTTTATTTAATCATATTTTTCTTTTTAGAGCATGATCTTAGTCTTAAATCAGTGTTAAACGTATTTATTTTCATCAGTTTTATATAGAAAGTTACAAACCTGCTAGTTTACAAGATCACTCAAAATATTTGTCTACTTACGGTTATCTTTGTCAAAATCAGTATTAAACCTGCTTATTTTCAACTGTTTTCTTTACAAAAATACAATTTTAAAAGACATACATAAGACATAAGAATTTGAAATGTGATCACTTATTAGTTTTTTCAACATTTACGCTTAGGATTATTCAGATATGTTTATATAATACAAATCGATAAAGATGAATTTCAACATAGGTTTGCGTTTTGGCAACTAGCTCGAACAGTTCAGGATATTCTTTCATCTAACACTTTTATATTCTCTTGAACTTTATATAATTCAGTTAACTAAAACTACAAAATTAACCTATTATTTAGTCATATTAACAGTGGCGGATTAAGTATTTTGCCGCCCTAGATCCCGCCCTTTTTAAAGGATGAAATTTTATTTCTTTGAGACCGTTCATATTATTTAGACATAATATTTATTTCGTAAAAGTATAATTGTTAAACAATACAAATAAATATTAACAACATAAATTTTCTTAAACTATAATGTATAACTTAATTTTTAAATATATTTTTTCTGGCTTTCGTCTGAGCAAAATCATCAACTATGTCGTTGTAATCAATTTCTTGAACTAGCTGAGCTTCAATTGACAGTAGTGCTAAAGCATTGAGTCTCTCTTGGCCCTTAAAACTAATTCTTCATATGCATTGTGCACAATACTCTCACTTCACTACAGTTATTAAAATTACGATGATATAAATAAAATCCTCAGACTAAAAATTATGGATCAGAATTAATGTATTATTCATACTCACAACAATATCACATATATGCAACTATATCACATCATTCGCTCTATTGTATATCGACATAAATATATACTTGAATTTTAATAACATTTTACAATAATTACGAATTATTGCTTTAAGCTATAAAAGTAAAAAAAAAAAAGGCTAATATTCGTCAATATAATTCACAATATTGCGAAAATGAAACATCAATTTTATTAAATTTTCTTCAAATTGTTTCTATTTTTCAAAAAATTGGGTGTGAAATAGATATATTCATTTATTTGATTCTATATAAATCATTTTTAAGAATAAAAATATTTTTATATTCAAATAAAAACATGAATTTTAAATGAATACTTATATCAATTCATATATGAAACACCGGAATCATTGAAAATAAAATAAGAAAACATTGTACAATTTTAGAAGTAGCTTACATGTAAGATTAACTTTACTAAAGATACAAAAAGTCAACAGAGCTTTGAAAATTCTTCAAAAAAACCTTTTCAATATTCAATTATTTCTGTTATAAAACATTATGTATCAGTATTGCACTCACGAATAAAAAAATTAATCAAAAAATGAATAACATTATATTTCACAGAAATTTATCTGTAAATTTATATAAAAAAATCAGAATAAATCCTTAAAATGTATTGTCGTTACATTATATCAGATTTAAAATTTTTACATTCTGAAAAATTTGCCGCCCCACACATTGTGCCGCCCTAGGCCCGGGCCTCACGGGCCTAGGCGGTAATCCATCACTACATATAAATTCAAAACAGGATTTTCTATATTGACCATTTTAACTTGAGAAGTAGGCAATTAAAAATAATATCATAGTTATTGATAAAGTAAAGTCTTTTACAATAAACTTTGAGAATATTTCATAAATTCAATAGCAAAAAAAATTTATAAAGCAGATAAGTTAAACCAAGAGCAGTTATAAAAAGTACAAAATCAGATAGATTAACCAAAATTAAAAAAACTTTGGTTAATTAATACAGATATATCATGGGACCATGCAACTTATGGTTGTCTTAGCTATCGGTTACTGTGCGCCCATTGGTAAGAATAAAACAAATAAACTCTATTAACTCTGCAAATGTATACCCCTCTTATTTATCTCATATGAGTAAGAACTATTCGAATAATTCGACTTAAACAAAAAGTTTAACATATTACTTTAAATGTGAATTAAAAAATTATTTAGAATCTGATACTGTATATCCAAATTTATGTTATGTATATGGAGGTAAGGACAGTAATCGTTATGAAATGTGTGTACGTTCGTATATACATCAATGCTGTACAGTTACGTAAAAACATTTGCGTAAAATTTATGAAAGCTACCCCTGAAATGTCTGTATACTACTCTAGGTACAGTTCAGCCAAAAACCAACCATTTAGTTAAACTTACCTAATACCAAATTTCTGCATTGATTTTAGCAAATGGTTCAAAAGATTGAAACTGTTATACCAACTTAAACGTACTTTTCGTAACGAATCTAGTTCCACGATACAGGTTTGATTATTTTGCCTGTTTTATTCTTTAAATTAGATGTAATAAGAATTTGCAATAAGATATAAATTTTTTTTTAAATTCATAGAATTTGCAATAATCTGGTGTGATACCGAAATCAAATCAAATTCTACTCCTATGTACGCCTATTCACAAGTTTTTTCAACCAATTATTTTAGTGTAATATATACAAGATGAACACGCTCTTAAAATTTTCATAAACCGAATTGAGCATGATAGTTTGAAGAAAATTAGTATAAACTTAACCTGTGCTAACCGTTTAACACGTTCAATCAATTTGAATAGAACATCAATCTAAGAGCAGGTAAACAATAAGATATTAAGCTTTATTCCAAATGTGTCTAATTTCGATCCTTAATTATTGATAAACCACTAAAAATCGCAAAATCTAAATCATGTTGTTATTATAACAATACATTCATGTGTTGTAATATTAATTAATAATTATTGCAATTTATAACAGGGTAGATAATTTTTGAAAACAAAAAAAAATTATAGTAGTATAAAACCAATTGGAAACGGAAGATAATATGATAAAAAAGAAAGGAAAAATAAATTACGGGCGATCTGAGTTTGGAAAGTAGGGGTGGCGATGAGTGTTTAAGTGTAAAATTCGGTTTATCTAAGTTTCCTGCAAAACTACAAGTCCTATGGAAAAAAGTTAAGTGGAAAAGTTGTAGGTAATAAAAAGATCTACAGCTTTTGTATTTACACTGTTTTCACATAACCTCAAAATTTATGTAAAAAATTGAAATAACCAAGTTTTAGGTTTTTTATTTTTTTCTCCGAAATTTGGTGAAACTTATGTTTATGGTTATGAGAAAAATGTGTAAATACAAAAGTTGTAGATCTTTTTATTATCCACAACTTTGCCATTAAACTTTTTTCCATAGGACTTGTATTTATGCCGGAAATCGAAATGAACCGTGTTTTACCCTTAAAAACTCATCCCCTTCTACTTCCCGAACTCAGATCGCCCGTAATTTATTTTCCCTTTCATTTTTATCATAGTAGTTTTATCATTTTTTAAGGCTTCTACTCTGGTCTAATTTAAAAATGAATAACTTTAAAACCGTAACGACGAATATCCTTATTTTGACATAATTATAACATTTTTATTTTTTCACATTATGACGTCACATTTTGAGTGATGATAAAGAATACTGTTCATTAAGGATTACTTAGTATTATGGTAAGTTTGACTAAACAAACGATTTTGACAAACAAATTTTGAGCAGTACTTCATCAAGTAAAGCATTGAAAAAACTATTTGGAGACGCTCTGTGTATGTAAATAGCTGTATATTATAGAGAATGAAAATAGTTTATTTTCAAGTTTGAAATGTGTTTTATACTTTTATTATTTTTTGTATTATACCATAAATGAAAGCTTTTTAAATAATAATTTATCAAGCATGGCAGGTAACTTACATATGAAACACCGAAATTTAACAAAAATAGAAAGGTTTATATCTGACCATTATTTATAAAAAAAAATTAGGCAGTCGATTTAATACAAAGTATTGTAAAAAATACAGGAATATAATTTTATCTGAGGACAATTAATTATAGTTTTATTTCAAGTATTAAAAAACAAGGATGCTAAAATAATTATAAAACACGTTTCACTGAATAAAGATTAATAAATAATATTTACAATACTCAGTAGTTTTTTCAATTTTCAGGTATATAATTCAAAAAGAACAGTAAAAGTATCAATTCAGTGAGTTACAAATCTATACTAATATATGAGGAAACAATATCATGTATGAATTTTTGTATTTAACAAATAAACTTAAAAACTACAGGGCCGATTTGAAAACTTATTTCGTTATTGAGATAATATTATAGTCTATTAGGTGTCGGCTTTTGAGTGCCAAAAACTATTCCACCTCAGTTTTTAACAATTTTTAAAATGTCTATATTGCTTAAACTGAAATTATTTTACAGACTTGTATGGAATAGTTACTATCAAATGGAAAAATTTTTACCCCCATTAATATCATCAGTAGGAAACTATTAAGAGAATCGCCTTAAAAAATGAAATGGAATAGTTTTTGATACTAATACACCGATTAGTACAACACCATTTTTACATTAACGTTATTAAACGGAGCTGTAACTGATTGAAATTACTCACCTTTCCGTTTTTATATACTCAACAAGATAAAGTTGAGATTTTTTACATGCCTGTGTGTTTGTATAAATGTTTGTAAAGTTAAATTTACTATAGAAATATGTCTTTTATAAATTAGTTTATATTGATCTACATCTATTGACTTCAAAAATTTGCATTTATATCGATATTTTGGAAATTTGTGAAATATTTTTATTTTATGCTGTTTTATTTTGTGCATCTGTCAGTCTCTGATACTTTTGCATACCTTCGAGGATAATTCTACGACCACAAGTAATGAATGAAATTTATAAATTTGTGGTAAACGATAGTGGAAAAATAGATTTTTTTTTTTTTAATTGTATTATGTTACATATTTTTCTAATAATTAATTTGCAAATATTCTATGTTATAAACATTTTTTAGATTGTATAGTCGACATTAACTGTACTATGACAATTATTTCATCTTTATTTACCTAAGACATTATCAAAAAATAAAAATTTCGTTTGCTGTTTTTGGTATTTATACTTAAAAATTACGTCATAAAATAAAAATTTATTTTATAAAATAGTAATAATATTAACAAATATTAATACACAATAAATAACATAGAAAAGAATATCTCAGTTTGAATGTTAAAAAATCGAATTTAAATTATAAAATATTGCTATATCAATCCTGAAAAACGGCTTCATAACGGCTTTAAAATTTTTTAATTAAAATAAACCTTTTACAATTAGAATAACAAAAAAAACTTGGTCGCTGTGGATTTGCCGATTTTGGAAATATGTTTACATAAATTTTGTATTTTTAAATGGCCATTAAGTTTTTTTCAATCTTAATTTGATGCGAAATTTTATAAAGATTATGATAAACTCCTACAGACCAAATTATTAGTCGGAAATATCTGGCAAACCTATTGCAAGGATGTGATATCAGGCAAAAAATTTCTGTTATCACGGAAACATTTATATTTTTTATTTAATCCTTTTTTATGTTTTTTATTTAACGCATTTCAGTATTACGTATTTTAGTACAGAGGCTTAAAAATTGCCGGAAATATCTGCATGCAAGTTTTTATTTTAAGCTATACATACTTTTACAATTAATTCAGTTGTTATTCAATTAAATTTTATTGATCATCATCCAAATTATGCTCATAGAAATTATAATAATTTTCCTCCTCTGATTTTCGAGTCATTATATATATATATATATATATATATATATATATATATATATATATATATATATATATATATATATATATATATATATATATATATGATAATGGTGATTCATAGAAAACTATATAGAATGGCGTGCTTTTCGACAGCTGTGTGGGCAGCATACTAAAAAGTCGAAAAGATTTATAATTCAGACCTTTTCAAAATGAGAGAATAAGACTTATGCAAATTTGTAACCATAAATGAAACCGTACTTACCTGAAAAGAAATTAAGATTTAAAATAGTAAATATTACATAGACCACCTGTAGAATGACCGTAAGGCATTGTGTATGCTAAAATATTACGCGCAACTCCAAATTAATTAATTTAACTAAGATTGATAAAAATCTGCGCTGATGGTAAATCTTTATGACCACTTAATAATACATAATTTAATTAAACACATGTTTCGTCCATTTAAGACCATGCCAACCAAGCTCGACCAAGATTATCTTATTTTGCTAAGTGTTTATTTTCATAAAGAAATTAGGAAACTGTGCTTTTTGCCAACTACTCGCTTGTAACGGTGAAAAATTTA
Source organism: Chrysopa pallens (assembly GCA_020423425.1). NCBI lineage: Eukaryota > Metazoa > Arthropoda > Insecta > Neuroptera > Chrysopidae > Chrysopa > Chrysopa pallens. Next base: position 72,745,297 of record CM035592.1, read on the forward strand.
GTTTTAAAAATTATCCTTTATTTTTAAAATATCATTAAATTGATTAAAATATGAAACAGTATAATAATATTTGCCAAAGAAAATAAAAAACATATGATAATTTGATCTTGCAAATTATTATTTTTAAATCTACAGAAATCATTGTCAATGTTTCTTAAAGATGTCAATATTTATAATTTGCATTTTGTTTCCTTCATTTTGGTTCTAATAATCAAACGCATAGTAATAAAAAAATAAACTGGGCACGTGATACTGTTTGAGGAATATATGTGTAAAAAATGCATGTGTGCATTTCACTAATAATTTTCAATAGTACAGAAAATCTTACAGAATGTTTGTTTCTTCAGGAATTTTATAAAAGCCATCAAATCTCTACACATATATGAGGACAAAAATATCATAGTTCCTTGAAGTTAATATAAAATTGTCGTAGCCTAGTATTTTAAAAATCAAAGCTGAAGAAAGTGCTGCAAATACAATAATCCCTTATATATTTGTGGAATAGACATAAATGGAATCACTTGTTATCCAATTTTGTTTCGCTTCGCTTCAATGCACACACTTTTGATTTGATTACATATAATAATTTATCGTGATGAAAGAAGTCATCTTTGTTTTTTTGTTTTTTTTCAATGTTTGTATGTTATACTTTTATTTAGTTGCCCTACTATTTAAAGTACACTTAGAATTGGAAAAAACAATCATAGTATAAATAAAGAAATTAAATAGTGGCCTCAAATAGTGTGAGTGATATCTAGAACCAAATCTACATCTCGACTTGATGAAACACTTTAGTAAGAGTCACAAAATCTGTGTACAATTTTGCAATATATACAATTTACAGAAAGGTCAAATGAATCCATTTTCATTTTCTCATGCTAGCAAATCTTAGATAAATTTAATTAACTAGATAATCCGTGTGAATAATTCTAAATCAATTTTCTATGTTTTATTTATTTATATATGTGAATTCGTATCATCTTAAATTGATTCGATTATTAAATAAATGTCGACACCGAAAACGGAGAATTCCTCCCCGTTTCAAAAACTAAGAAGTGTAATGGCTCTCGTGGCGCGAATAATTGTGGAAATTTCTTTAGTTCGAAGGTATCCTTGATTTTCGAACAAAACACAGTGGGGATCCTTACTTTGAATTTTCATCATATTTGGATAAATAATTATGCGCATTTAAGTAAAAAAATTATTCCTAAACGGTATATGATGGATATGATATGCCTAAAATGAGACCATCTGAAACATTGCTACATTTCTTTTGCGCGTTTTTCACAAGCCCTTGAACCGATGAACCGAAGAAATGAAAATTGATCATAAAATTTCAAACGCCCACATTTGAAATCAAAGAGATTTTAAATTTAAAAAAAAAAAAATTGGAAAAAAAATACTTCCAGTTTCGATAGATATAGCTTAAGAAGTAAAAAAACACAAATTATGAACCTGGTGCATACGATGTTGTTGGTGTCTGTAACATTAACATATGATTTAATAAAAAAAAAGATCTCGTATGTATAATAATTTCAAACCTAAATTATTTTTTAAATAGTTATTTTTAAATTATAATTTATTATATTTATAATCTTCGATACATACTATTGAAAAGTTATAGAAATTGTGTACCTGAAATTATTTCATATTGTTTCATTAATTCAAAACTATAGTATACGTTGATAAGTTCACTAAATAATATTTTTTTACCGTATTTTCTTCCAAACATTCTGTAAATACAAGTAATGTTATTACGATACAACGAATTTATACCTTAAATTTGTATTGTATATAGTTCATTTACATAAACAGTTCATTTAAAAACATGCGTATCAATGTCGTTTTCGATATTGTTAGTCCCTTTCGATAAATATATTTCGAAATATATATATATATATATATATATATATATATATATATATATATATATATATATATATATATATATATATATATATATATATATATATATATATGTATAAATGTATATTCATGTGTATATAGCTTTTTATTTCTATACAGTTTTCTTCTGTACTATAGAATAAATATTTATGTAAAAAGATAATTTGGGTTTTCGAAATGTGCATAACGAGTTTTTTTAAGAGTTATTATTAGATTATGTATTTATTTATTTTTTCTTATTCATCTATAAATACAAGTATTTATGTCTGTATTTTTGTTTCTGTTTTTTTCTTTTCTGGTTCGCATTTCTTATCTGTTTATTATAATCGTACTTGAGCATTACATTGTTCATAGGAAATGGGCGATTATCGTTAATTTAGATATTTATTAGTATAATATTTTTTTAAGTGAGATTATAATTCTTATGTATTAACTATAAGAAGATTTAACATTGTTATTCAATATCTTAGAATGTTCCTCTATAGCTTTACAACATATAGTTCGAAATTCAGAGAGGTAACCATAGTTTCACTTATCTTAATGAAACTGTTCATGGAGTTGAAATTTGAAGTTTTTAAATTTTAGAAAATATTATTATAATTTAAAAAATCAGGCGGTGATCTAACTGTACGTTATTATTAGATGAAAATATATGACAAACCCGATAAATAGAAAAGAGCTAATCACAACATAAGTAAATTGTCCATTTTTGTGTACACAAAATTGAAGGAATACTTGCTAGTTCTTCAATTAAGCGGTATCAATATATACATTGAGAACACAAAATATTTAAAAAATTAATAATGTAAAAAAAAACAACTTACTCGTTATGTATACAAATCCTCATATACACTATATTAAAATCTTACCTTTTTTCCCATAGGTGATTCGTTTTCCTTTACTGATTATGAATTGAAATTGTGACAAAGTGTAACAAAATAATCGAAAGTTTTTTAACATTCTATTATAGTTCCATAAAAATTTTCAGCCTTCAAAATGAAATTTTACCGGTTGTAAACTTTAATTAAACGCATTCATATTCATGAAGGAAATATATCCATTCCTACTCTAAACTATAATATGAACAATCAGTCAATTAGATAATTGCTGAAATTGATTGGAGTAGAATGAATACTTATAGTCAATTTCAGTTGAAGCATAAAATTAACCTAACAAATGTTTATAAAGTAGTCTGAGGGAGTATTCTTATCTCGGCTGTTAATATAAAAGGCTTTTTATGCAGAACTAACAGACCAAGAACCAAGATATTTAAAAAGTAAGTGTTCGTAAATTTAAAGGAATTGTATCTTTTTCTACCGAAGTATTTACGACAACATGCAATACCGTTTGTAAGAAATACTCTTATTTTTAAAGATATTTTTTTCTCAAAACTCAAGTCACGTTCAAAAGATAATTCAATAGTTACTCCTCTAAAATAATCAAGAGACTCAAATTATTATTATATACCTACCATTAATTTAATTTTCAAAATTAATTCGTCAATATTAAACATATTTTATAGTTTCTAATAAGACAAAAATTTCCTGTATCGTGTACATTTTATTGAAAACATTTTTGAAATATCTCTTACAACACAGCAAAGCCAAAAACTAAATACTAAACAAAAAACATACGGAAAAAATGTATATGAATATATTTTTATAAGTATAAATATTTTAAACTAAAAGTGTAAGCCAAAAGATTTTATATACAGAGAAAAATACAAGATAGGTATTACTTACTCTCTTTATTCATATTACGTATGTTTTATAGGTTATTTATTTTTTATTTTTTTTGATGTTCCATTGTTTCCGCTTATTTTTTTGTTTGTTTGTTTTATGTTATGATTTTAACATATAAATATAACTCTTGTGTTACAAAAAAGACAGGCGGATGGATATTTTTTAAAACTGACGGATATTGTGAAAATCTAATAAGTACACACAAACATACATACACATTCACATTCGTTACAAATTATCTCAATTTTTTATTTTTTCCTCCATATACATAGTAAGGAATATAGAGGAGTGTTAAAAATATCTTTTTTTGTTCATGAACTAATAATAAGTTTAACATGAACAAATTTTATTCATTAATTTCGAAAATTGATAATTTTAGTCCTGTTTCAAGTTACATAATAAAATAATATAATTATTAATTGTCTAGACTTCTATAACATAGATATCTAAAAAAATTGTACGAAATTCTCATACAATTATTTCTCCATAAGGATGGACGCATATGATGAGATTTTCTAATCAGTAAATCTGATGTAACTCTGAGCATGTATTTTTTATTAGACTCCGGACACGGTAAGAAACTTACATAAAATATCAGATTTTCTGAGCAGATAATTTTGTCGTGTGCATATTTACGATGTTGTCTGAAGTACCATCAGAATTTCTTCAAAGAATTTCTTATACGAATTTCTAATAGGACTGCCTGATAGTTTGAATCGAACAACAGATTTTCTGATCAGACAAACCTTATAATCTAAAAAGGGAGAAATTAATTACTTAAATAATTTATGCTATCAATTGATTGCTGAAATTTTAACTATTTACATGCATAATTAAATTTTCACTTTTGACCATGCAGAAAAAAAATTACTTTTACTTCTATACAAAATTGATTTTAAAATAAAAAAAATAATGGCATTTTATGGGGAAAATTTATTTTGCTTTTAAATATTATAATTCTTATTGAACAAAAAGTATTTAAAATATTTCGTTTCATTACTTGATAATATTATTAGCGAATTGACTGGATTTTTTTGTCATTCAATTTTTTGAAGGTTAATTCCTTTACGTATTTTTAAAAATGAAATTGGTTTTTATAATTGATTTGTCAATTTATTCCTCAAGGCTCTTAATATTCTTCAAATTAGGATTTATTTTGGTATTAAATCGAATGAAGATTGGAAAATAATAACTTAAACTTTTATCAAATTGTACCGAATGGCTTAAAACTAATGACACGTTTTTATATTGAATTAAGACATGTTTTTATTTTGTTTATTTTTTACTTTTGTTAAAATTTCAATATTATTAGCAGGATAAAAAATTAAGCTAAATTGTCGGCAAAAAAATTATATTGCAAATTTCATTCGGTCCTTTGTTAAATTTTAAAACATTTATGTAGATTTTTGCGTAAAACTGTTCTTTTCAAGTTTTAGAATCTTATTTCGTCCACGGCCCTTGCAATTGTCTTTATACAAGTATAGAAATTTCTTACAATTTTCTTGACACCGTTCTGAATCGTATACAATGCCATTAAAGAAATTCCGCTTATCTTTGTAATAACAATAATTTATTTAATGACTATAAGATTTAATAACAATTCAAAAACTTGTTATTAGCTTGTTTTATCTGGCTTCTTTATTTGTCTATTCGGATGCAACTCTAATTGATTTTAAACAAACTTTTCTGTGAAACTTTAACCAGCAATACTATAATACCATAGAAATATTATGATGACATTGTAAGACTTTATTTTCTTGATGATTTAATCATATTTTAATACATGCGTAACTTTTATTATTATACATTTTTACAAGAAACAATCCGACAAATTTTTTTCATCAGCCATGAGACAATTGTGAAATTTTGAAACACTTTAAACGAGCATTTATATATCTCGTCTATATTAGTTTGTGGATATATTTTTCGGAGTTTTTTATTGAAGTGAAACTTTTACGAGACACATGCGAGTTTTTCTCATGAGAGTTAACAATATATTAATGCCCTTTTTTTAACGCTTTTATAGATTTATATGTCGTACTCGTTTTTTTGTAACCATTTCTGTCCTTTTTTGTTATTATAGTTATTTATGTCGTTCTCGTTTTATACATTTATAAAACTAGTAATGAATGTTTTCATGGAAATTCATTAAAAATATTAAAGTCATTTTATTGGGCTGAATGGTTCTTAAATAGGATAGGATGATAGTTTGAAATACTGATTTCAGATCATCCGGAGACGTAGGACAATAAGCAACATAGGCTTAGTTTCCATTTTATTCCGATTCTTATTGTTTTGACAAGTAGTACTGTTATTCATGCTGTTTATCCACGATTTATGAAAATATCATGCATATGTGTCATATTAGTAGCCTTAAGTCCATTTCTCCGCTGTCCCCGAACGTGAAAAGTAAATATAAGAAATTACAATAGTTAGTTAATTGAATAAAATATTTTTTTAATTGAAAAGAATTATTCTTCGTTACAAAAGATCTTTTCAAATAATATCTCAACTAATTTTTTATGATTAGAATGTTAGTGTTACTTATTACCAAGGTCAGATGTAGCACATCGTCTGCATAAAAAACTCTTCAATAATGAATTATAATGAATAACCATTGGAACGTCCTGAGTTTGATTCCAGGCAGATGTGTAATGTTTTTAATTCTTAATATTTTTCAATAAAATAATAATAGACGTTTACCTGTGGAGTTCCAAAAGTCATTTCGACTTCTGCATCACTAATTTAATGTATTGGTATAACAAAAACTGATATAATTTATTAAAAATTAAGCTGTAAAATCTGACAATCGCATACAAAAATGAAATAATTCGCAATTCAATAATGAATAACTAGTTCCATTCTATTTCTAAATTAACAGTTTTTAATAAAAGTTTTTTTCGGAAATTGGTACCAACTATATATTGTGTTGAGTTGTTTACTAGAATTCATATTGTTTATGTAATTAAAAACGTTCATTTAAGACTGAAAAAATTATAAAATACACCAAAAAATTAGTCTATTTTATAATTTTAAGTAAACGTTGAGGATTCAGGTCGTTGCGTTTTTTATATTCCATGAATATACCTATATTCAACAACAACAAAAATACGACATATAAATTTTCGAATATACAATTATATATACATTATTATTAATTATATATGATTATAATTCATATGATTTGATTTCTAGATCATTTCGATATTTGACCTTCAATTATGTTTTGTAACCAGGCGAATGTTATTCATAGACGATGTGTGGCGTTTACATCAGATTTAAGAAAATATTTTATAAAGGGTTTTTGATGGAAGTATTTATGTGTTTTATGCGTGATTTGTTTTATATGATTGTAAGATTGCGTTCCTAGAGTTGTTACGAATAAATTTCATCTTAGGGTACCTACTATCCATTGTAAGCAAGGTATGTTTTTCATACAATGATTTACCTACTTATTATTTAAATGGATAGTAATTGCGCAGTGAAGAACTCTGTTATACTAGCCACTTTTATTTAGCTGCATTGCATTTAAATTTTAATCACAATCCTCATTAATATATCCTGAAATTTCATCAATGTCAATATCGATTTTAATCATTATAAGCAAGTATATTGAAACAATAATATTGAAGGCAATAATATCGAAAAACGAACAAATCGAAAAAATTGACTGAATTATAAATTCAGTCGATTTTTAAATTATGATTCGTCAAAATAATAAGGCGCATCATTCTCTGAACGCAGTAGAGGTTATTTATATATATTGTATCATTAAGGGTGCTTATTTGAGTTGTTAAATTATTTTCCTTCTGGAAATGATAAAAGGATATGAGGAAAACACAATTTCAGCCATGTAAAAAGAAAACTTCCTATCTTTAATGATGTTACCTGTTTCTAAAAATCTTAATGTCATTACAATTCGATTAGTGAGTGGATTATAATACTGAATTATAAATTCAGTCGATTTTTAAATTATGATTCGTCAAAATAATAAGGTGCATCATTCTCTGAACGCAGTAGAGGTTATTTCTATATATTGTATCATTACGGGTGCTTATTTGAGTTGTTAAATTTTTTTCCTTCTGGAAATGATAAAAGGATATGAGGAAAACACAGTTTCGGCCATGTAAAAACAAAACTTCCTATCTTTAAAGATGTTACCTGTTTCTAAAAATCTTAATGTTATTACAATTCGATTAGGCAGTGGATTATAATACTGGTCTCAGTGCAAATAGATTTTGATGCAGTAAGCATATTTTAAAAAAAAATTGTTATAATTTGGTGCACTATGACTCATACAATTACACCTGGTTTCGTTAATCCTGTTCTATGCCTCCCTCTATTCCTTCCCTTGGATGAAGGATGTAACCTAACCTCCCAGTTGAAACTGACACCTTATTAATCAATAATGTTGGCTCCTCATTTCAAATATTGCTTTGATAATATTAATCAGGTTAGGTATATAGCTTAATATAAAATATTGTTTACTTTTGAATAGATTATTGTAAAATATATTTTTTTTATATTCATAACTGCTTTTACGGATATTTAGTGATTTTAATAAATGCTATATGTTAGATTTGTGAAACTGAGAATCATCAATTGAAGCTATAGTACATATGTTTTAGTTAAAATAATTGTAACAAGCAGTATTCAAATAATTATAAAAGCGCAGCGGATTTTAAAAATGTGAGTAGTTCAAATGTAGCTCAACTGTAGGTTACTAAAATAGTCAATATAAAATAAAATGACAATTTCATTAACAGTTTGAATATTTATTAATATTTAACTAGTGGATATGAGTGCTGCTCCTCCGCGTTAATTGTTGATAATAATTTCATAGCTTAAATTTGATTATTATATTCTAATCGACTGTGACGTTTTCTATATAGATATGATGCTATTAATCATTCAAGTCACACAAAAAACGTAATGAGTGTCTGTTGTGCTCTCAACAATATCCAACTCATTCCATTTGAGGGTTGAACAGCTCAAATGATAGTTATTGAGTCACTGAGTGTTCTCAGGTGTAAATATAGAATATTCATGTTTTATAGAGCGTTTCTTTATCCAAGTTTTTTGAAAGTTTTGTATTCAAATATTCCCAGTTCTAATGAGAGCTAGGTTCGTTTTAGTCTAAGAACACTCAATGACTCTAGACCTTTCATTTGAACTATTAAACACTACAATTCGATGGGATGGAGTAAAGAAACGTGTGAATATTCAACTTTTCATCAATTTTTTAAATATAAAGATTATTTGTCATATCCAGAAAGAAAAATTTGAAGTAAATATCAAAGGAAAAAGACATTCAGTGTTACAAAATGGCATAAAACCATCAAATTGAGATGTTGAAGATTACGTTAAGATATTGTTTTTATAACACCAAACTACTTTTTTCCAATGAATTTTACTTTTAACTACATTGAATAATTGATTAATATCCTAACTCTTATATGATATTTAAAATATCAACTAAAATAAAAATTCCATAATAAAAATTAATTTTTACCACATTATTTTAATTTCATTTAGTTACATCGAATAGAACGGAATGTTATAAATAATTACCAATTTATATATCATGTATTATAACATTCCTTGACAAAGCATTATCATATATAAATTGAAATATTATGCACATATATAATATATATGAATGTATGTATACATGTACTACCTACTACACTATGCCACGACCCCCTAATACTCTATGAGTTTTTTTCGTATCAAGTAAAATAAAAAATGACAAAGTAAAACCATTTGATGACTCCGTTGATTAGATAGTAAGCCTTACTATTTGTTGTACGTCATGTGAAAAACAAGATAGAAGGAACTTTCATACGACACATAACAAAAAAAAACTCACATTCACATTACAGTTGACTTTTGAGTATATATAGTTATTTTGTGTTTGCATTGTATGTATAGGTATGTACACTTCAATTCAATAAAAAAGTAGTTGAAAAAAGCTCATGAAAAGGTGCTTTATTGATATAAGGTCTCATGATAGACAGGCATGTAGTTTACGGGAACCCACTCTCATACACTCTCATAAAATTTACGCAATGTATTAATATCTAGATTTTAATAACTTTGCTTCTATTTAAAACAACTATACTAAAATATAAATGATAATTCAGGAGAACCTGGACATCTTAAGCCATTAATGTGAAGAAAAAAATATAATAAATAAATTATTGGAGAATATTTGTTGGGATAATATAAGAATGATTGCAAGTAAAATATTCAATGTATACATCAAAAGATGATAAAATTTAATTTAAAGTTTTGGGCGTTTGATTGTAGCAAATAGTGATTTTTAGTGAAAAAACGCGATTAACTTAAAAGCAGGTCTTTGTACGTTTAGATAACCATGTGTGCCAAGCCTAAACATCCAATCCGTGAAAATATTTATACACTATTAATATATATTTTAAAGATTATGCAAGTAAATGTATAGGTAACACATTTTCAGCCTCGCCTGTGCGGTTATACCTACAATAATCGCTCCCTCCTATATTCTGCCTCCACAGTGTTCAACACGACCACGCTTTGGACTGAGAAATAATAAAATTAATATGTTTTACAGACATCGAAATCTGCATGTTATTAAATTTTATAAAGTGTTATAAACTTGTTTTTTTACCCTACTACGGAAAAGCCAAAAGAATGGGTATTTTTTGCAGTCTATGTAAATATGTACGTATTTATGTATATACAGATATATCCACATACACATAATACATTCGTATATTCACGTGGGTATGTACGTGTGTTCAACCATAGCAGCTAAGCTTCTGAACCGATTTTGATCACTGTCTTGTCCATCAATTTGTTAAAAAAGCCAGGGTATTATAAGAATAAATCAATATGATGGAATTAAGAACAAACAATGTGTAGGTTACTAATAATTTTTTCTTTGAAATGCGTCCTAATGGGTATCAAAAGTCCTCAACCAGTTCGTTTTAAACTTAAATATGTTAAAAAAATGATTGTATGCCAATCTGTTGCTACATTACAAAATTATTTATAAAAAATCAGCAAATGAAAATCAGTAGTGTGAAAATTTGTGAAATTTAAACTTGTTGGCACGTTAGGCGTTGACGGGAAAGATAAGAGTTTAACGAATAAAAAATGTAAAAACTCTCGTGACCGTCTAATACAGTAAATTAGTACTGTATCAAGTTTCATTTAGCATCATTTTTATCGAAAACAAAACCAATTTATTTGAAATTGAAATACAAGTCTTATTTGATATTGAAATATTTAGGTTAAGATTGGTTGAATATTAAAATATAAATTATACAAAATATACCTAAACACACAAGTATATACTATTATATTATTATTTTTTAAAGATTCAATGGATGGTATTTGTTATTCACAATTATAAACTAAACAGACAGCAACATTTGCATTATATCTTGTTCTAGGATTATCAAATGCAAAATCAAAGCTTTCTATTGACTTGGAGATTTTACTATAGAACTGAATACAGAGCTTAGTGTGAATGACAAAACTCTAGTCCCTCAGAAGTTAAGCTAGTCAATATATACACTAAACATTATATATTGTACTGATATTACCCAATGAAATTGTTTAAAGTGAAGATTATTATTGTCCTATAGAATTTGAGACCATTTAATCGATTAGAAGATTACCAAAATGCTCTGCATTTTAAAATCTTTAATTAACTTGAAAATACTATATTAATTATTAGGTAGCTATCGGAGAGCAGATTAATTTGACCGAAATTTCAGACATGTATTCAATTTTTTTATTTTGGATACAGAGAGTTCAACATTTGGTAATCAAAAATATAACAAACCTTAAAAGAATATGTCCTGTATTTTCTTAAATACAACATGTTCAAATTTATTGATCTATAATGTATTTTGGTATGTTAGTTTAGAGTGAAAGAAGTGACTAGTTCTGTCAACATGTCAGTTCAAAAAGAACTTTTAGTTAATAGTTTATTTAAAAGAAATTGTAGACAAAAGAATATTGTGTTGTATTTTGGTCGTATATATTTTCTTTTTTTCTAAGTGAATATTTCATCATTCATCTTCATTTCAATAATATATCAGCGAAATAATTTTAAAATAAATGTAATAGTGATTTAATTTTGTTGAGTGTTTTTGTTTATATGTTTTTACAAACATACACTAAAATAAATTGATATAGTTAGCATTAATTAACATCTATATTTAAGTTAAAAAATATACTCTGAATTTAAAACAGCTTCGAGTTTTCTAGTGGTGATTAAAAATATTCGTTTTTCTAACCAGATCGGAATTTTTTTTCTAAAATTTTTATTTCATCCAAAAATCTTATTGATCAAAACCATACTTACTGACCTAATTTTTTAAAATATATTTTGGCTATAAACGAACGAGCTTCGGTTGTATAATTTACTGTTTTTAATTGTTACATTAAAACTCACTCACATCCAGTAAGTATCTAAAAAAATTAGCAACGAGTATTATTTTGTATTTATAAAAAAACAAAATAATTGCGGTAAAAAATCGAAATTTATTCGAAAAATCCTTCTGAGTAATAATTATAAAAAAAAAAGTTATCATCATTTGTTCAGCTTCTTGTCATAAATAAATTCGATGGTAGCATAGCCTATAACATAACCATGACAACTCGTATTTTAAATAACGTTATATAAAGTTTAAGTAAGAGTCAAAATCAGAATATTTAAGTATATTAGTACACAAATTTGATAATTTATTTTTCACTGTCGAAAATACCCTGTCATCGAATATACTTACTTAAATAGCTACAAATCTCAAACGGCACGAACGAATGAGTAGCAATTCGATATGAGGTGAAAAATTGCATTTTCCACATTAATATAAATAAAGTATCTGTGGCAGTAAGATGATTTTAAGTTTTTCATGTTAATTCGTTTCCAATTTCAACAGTTAATAATAACGATGTTCTAGAAAAATCTATTTTGACACTTTTCCATCTACTAATGTAAACTAATCTCGCATGTACGAATAAATTTTCATCAAAATCGAACGAGCGGTTCTCGAGACACCAGAATTTTGGATGATAATTTATTGGCTTCTAAGATGAAAAAAGAGGTAACCAAACCTCGAATACTATACTACCTTAACGGTAATTGGGGATAAGCTATTTCTTTACTTCAAATGAAACGTCTTTACTTCACGAACATAGATCTGAAGTTATTTTTTATTATTATTATTATTTTATACTATTTTTTTTTTTTTAAATAAGTAAGATGAGTACATCCGAAGTATCTATCTTAGTATCTAAACAAGGAAGAAAATGTATACATTAGGAGGTCATTTTGCATATTTCCGTATAAATTGCTAATGTAAAAAATAGTTTTCAACGGAGAGATGGAACATAATATTTGATAACTTACAGCTTCTTCGTTCTGGAATCAATTTTAACTTATTATTCAATTTATGTTATCATATTGAATCTAGTTTGAATTTTAATAGAACGAAACCAATACTTTTTCAATCAATCAAGAAATGTTTTAAACAAAAGTTGTTTGTCTATAAAAAAATAAACATTTGTATAAAGAACTTTCCTTTTATCTGGAATTACTTAAAAGTTGAGACACAAACCCAATGGAATGATTTTACCCTACATAAAAAATTGCAATTCAGCATACTGTACAATATTCGGATTAATTCCATTTTTCCGAGATTAATGTAGTACAGAAACGTAACGTATTCGAACGTACATACCCACAAATACACAGTTATTTTTATGACATGTCGCGAAATATTTCGAAATATCAAAATATGACGTCATTTCCAGTTCTAATTTTCGTAAAGATTGCATTCACTTTTCTTTATAAGCAAGTTATTAATTACTTCTGTTAAAGTAAAGATAATTACTTTCGCCAAGTTGAAATCGATGGCAGTTTTTTTTGGATAAAGAATTTATTTCAAAAATTTTAAATTTTAATTGTTTACAAAATTCTCGCTATATGAATATTAATATTTTTTATAAAATGATGTGCGAATAAAAATGGTGTTCATTTCTTTGTGTTAAAACAAATTATTAAATTTTTTTTGCTTTTATTCAATGACATAAAAAATTGTATCCATTAATTTAAATGACAATATAAATTGTATTTTTGTATAGGTATATAATAATAAAAATAATATTATCTGAAAGTGTATGCCGCGTCATTGTATTTTTATATTGAATTTACATAAAAGCAATTTCAATTTTTGTCAAGAAATTTAACAATAATATAATTTTTTTTTATAAGGAAATGGGTAAAATAACAATTTGAAAATAAAAATTATTTATCAAATTATATTTGACAATTTTTTTTTTTTTTTTTTTTTGTACATTTTATAATACGTCATAGCATAAAATTATCATATTGCGGTTTCCATCTCATTTTGAAAACCAAAAACCCGTTACTACACGACCGCCACATATAAGCTTCTGTATTAATTTTTAATTTATGATTGGCGCTGAATTGTTTTTTGGTTTTTGTCAGATGAAAATGTAGTCCTATTTTTAGAAATGCCTAATTTTTGCGATAGTTGGTGGCTTTTCCTGTTTTACAAGAAAATAATTTTCGCCTGGTATTTATGCTTATTTGATAGATTTATTAATTTTACATATCGTGTTTTTCGAGTCATTTTTTAGGTTAAAATAAAAAACGCTTTATTTAAGCGTAATTTTCGAAAATTACTTAAAAATTATTTAAACATTAACATACTTCTATTTATTCATCTACTTCAATAACAATTTATTTGTTTGTTTATAAAAATTATTTGTAAAAATTATTTATTGTAATTCATTGTATACCTACTTTGATTCAGATGGATTTTTACATGCATTAAAAAACTTACAAATGGAAAGAGGTTTGCAGATATTTTAATTGTTTACTCCAATAAATTTAATTGTTAATTCTAATTAATTTCAACTTTCAATTTTCGTTTTTAGAAAATTGCTGCGTTTTCGAGCTATGAGCGATTAAGTACGGAAAACCGCATCTACAATCGAAACGAAAAAAACTGATGAAAAAAATATAACTTTTACGAACATTTTCTTCCAAGGAACATAGAAAAATTTTGTATTTAAAACTTAAATAATTTAAATTTCAAAAAAAAAGCACGAGAACAAAATTTTTTCAAAAAAATAACTGATTATTTTGGTTCAAAATTGTTTATTTTTGTTTATTTTACAATACATAAAATAATAATTATCACATTTCCTTTAACATAATGTGGTCATAGATTTCCCATTGTTAAATATAATGTATAATAATCATTAAGCTTTTCTAATGCATTATTTTTGAATTGCTTCTTACTCCAATAGGACTTTCTCAGTATTGTATATATATAGCATTTTTTTAAATATATCCGAAGATAGTCAAAAATCAATTAAATTACTTCTACTTAGAATTTGATATCTACCAAACCAATCCCAAACTAGTTTTTGATTCATACAAGCCCAATCATGTCTTTAATGTAATCTTTAGTGATTTTTAAAAATACCGTATTAGTAAAATTTTGTAGGATAATCGAAATTTTTTTTTTTTTCTTTTACTTTGATGGACGGAGGAATTCAAAGGATTGATATGCGTAATTCTTCAATTTTAAATAATTTTGATGGTATTCGGGGAACAGCTAGTTGTGTAAATAGAGAAAAATATTAAAATTAATTTTCAATTAAACTGTTTTGTACGTACTTTTTTGCCCATAGATATTTTATAAACATGAATATTGATTGATATTTTTGATAGATTGGTTGATGTCCGAATTTCAGCCTCTACTGCCAATAAAGGACACAGAATGTCGTGTTGTATAAATATGTTTAATAGTTTAATAGATATATGATCGGAATGTATTCACTAAATACTTTTTCATTTGGTTATTAGATGCATTATCTGCATTTCATTTACATGAAATTTTCTGTTGCTTATCTATGCTTCTATGCTTCTGTATATATATATATATATATATATATATATATATATATATATATATATATATATATATATATATATATATATATATATATATATATATATATATATATATATATATATGTATATATATGAAAAAATAAGAGGTAAGCAATATTTCAACATGTAATTGCAAAATTACATTATCGATATTGAAGTAAAAATACCTTTTGTCAAATACATTTCCATAAATATTTATATACCCATTAAGGGCTTGATCAATTGAATTGAAATGTGGATAATCGATTAAAAAATATGTTTTCTGCATATTTACTTAAAATTTACTGTGATAGTAAGCATACCTTATTTTTTCCACATTCCATTTTTTGTTCTGATTTTTAATTTTGCTTTAGTTATGATGTTTCAGAATAATTTAGTAACAATTTTTACCCAATTCAATTGACTTATGTAAGCCTATACCACCCATGTAAGTATGAAATTTCATTGAAAAATAATGAACGCTTTACAGCGGAATCACCATCAGAAAAACTTTAAATGTCGTTTAGATCCCTTTAAAAGATTGAATTTCGGTGGAATGAGCTGTTTAAGTATTACATTGTCATTAAAGTCATAATGGGATCATCTGATGATATCAATAAATTTAAACAATAAATTAAAACTTAAAACTTATCGTCTAGAATTAATGCCATATCACGTAAATGAATGTTATAAGAAATAAATTTTATGATGTTATTATAAATAATTAATCAAATTTGTATGATTTTCTATATACTGGAATGGGTCTTAAACAATTAAAAGAAATGAATATGGTAAAATTTAAACCCCTCTTTACTATTTTGTGGGTTGAACTACTTGTCTACATTGGAATAAGATCCTCTGATCAAAATTTCAAACTTTCTGACATCATATCAGTTTACAATATACATTAACATTTAAAATTTGAAACATCTTTTTAATCCAAAGAGGAGGTTAAATATCAAAACATCCATTCATTGATCTTGTCTTTGATTAAATAAGACCCTCTGATCTTATTTAGAATTTTTTCTAAGCAGTTTGGGCAGAACATTGATCGATATATCAAAATTTGAACCTCTACTTCATCCCTGTAGGAAATTAACTTTCAATAATCCCCTTACAGCTCATTTATGTCATACAAGACAAGATGTAAAATTCCATGCTTCTATACCAAGCGGTTATATCAGTTATCCTTCTATATATAGGAATTGATTTGTTCAGAGTGTCAGTTGGGTAATGATTGTGAAATTATAAAGCACATTGCCGGGAGATGCACAGTTCTTATACCCCAATGAAAAAAGAGGCTTAGTGAACTGAGGTTCACAAATATTGAACATACTTTAAGGACTTACACTTTTAAGAATCCATCATTATATTTATTACTTCCGAGTTACATCTATCTATATGGGAAGTATTGTGTTCCTGTTTAGAATATATAACAAATATAGTTATGTTCGTTGTGCCGGACTTGTACAGTACGTAAAAAAGTAGTATTAATCTACATTTTATTGAAACAAAAAATGTCAATAAATTTATGCTATACTTGTTTTAAGCAAATATCAATTAGAATAAATATATATAAATTTGTTTACTATCACCAATTTGAATTTTACGTTCCATTTGTTATTACACGGACATTGCAAAATATTCATTTGTATTGGTACTAATAACAGTTTTACAGGACTTAATTTCAACTAATAGCAGTTACCCAGAACTTACGTACTCTATTATCGAAAAACCAAAACCAGCTTTTAAATACAAGTTAATTAATTTCTTGCTGTAGGAATTCAGAGAATGAATCCTTGTTGCATTTGTAGTAGTAGTATGGGTTTGTAGTATTTAAAAAACAAGTGAAGATAACAACTAACAATTTTATTTCTTTAAATACTAGACAAACGATTCGTTATATTCTAAATTAAAAAAAAAAAAAATTTGTATTTATATTGGAACACAAACAGCCTCATCGGCGGTAGGATTCTCGTTTTCTTTAGAATTACGTGCAGATATCCAATTGTCGGTCTTATGAAATGACGAAAATTGGATATCATACTATTAACGGTTTTAAAATAATTGACAGCGAGCATATTTGAAAGTACAACATGGAAAGGAATTTTAGTTTTTCGCACACTCTATCAATATTCTGAAATTAATAATTTTATAATTCATAAAAATATTTGAAATAAAACTTTTTTTTAAGCCCAGTTGACGGCTCCTTCTGAACACTTATACCAAACTTATATTATTGTATTAAATTTCCCAATGTGACTAACTAAATTCATACTAAAATTAATATACTCTGACATAATCGAAATTAGACTAGTGTCGATAATTTTTAAACCAAAAAAAATTATACAGTAGAATGAAACCCATTAGAAAAAGAGGGTAATATGATAAAAATGAAAGGAAAAATAAATTACGGTCGATCCGAGTTCGGGAAGTGGGAGGGGGTGGATTTTTAAGGGTAAAAAATGGTTTCTCTTGATTTCCGGCAAAACAACAAGTCTTATGGAAAAAAGTTAAATGACAAAGTTGTAGGTAATAAAAAGATCTACAACTTTTGTATTTACAATTTTTTCCAATAACCTCAAAATTTACACACTGTTTGTATGGCTAATTTTTATAACAATAGGACAGAAAGAAAACGAGGTCGCTCAGCAGGTGAAAGCACTACTGAAATTGTTTTAGAAGATATACGTTATAAAAGTATACGATATGAATTACTTTGAAATTCCAGATTTAAATGAAGGCAATTTTTTTAAGGATGTTCCTGAATCTTTGAAAGTTTTCTTAAATGTTGTGGGTTTTTTTTAGTTATTATATATTTAATTTTTTAGTGATGTTACGTTAAACATACTATTTATGAGAGAAAATATTTTACTATTTTTATTTTAAAGTTGATTAATATATAGATAGTATTTACTTTGCTATGTAGATTCCAAACGATTCTTTGAATAAAGAAAATTTCTCACAATTCTCGTAGAGTAACTCAGCCTGCACGTGTATTTTAAAAAACAATGTTGTTCGTTCACTGCTCTGTATCTCGAATACTGGCTAACGGTTTTCCCAGCTGCTACGAAATAGCAGGTATGTAGTAAGGCCCAGACCCTCCTAGGTCCGCCCACACTTCTCTATGAAATACCTTAAAATGGACTAAAATTTACCGTAGGTCACTCAGGTATATAAATTAACTTAAAACAGCAATAAATAGGCTTCTACAAATATTATTTAAAGAAGATTCTACAACTATTTCAAAATATTGTAGATGTCTTATTAAATATTAACTTTCTTAACTTATTTGTTTGTTAATTTAGTTTGTAGTATATTTCAATTTGCAATTTTTTCGTTTATCAATGTAACGTGAAATCTTACGTTTTATGAGTAATTAAAGTGTAAATTTTAATAAATAGCTCAAAATTGTACATAGTGATAAAAAAAAATTTAGATTTTGAGTTTTTTTCAATTTTTGCATTTTCTGAGAACATTTACTATTGGTATGTATATTTTTTTTACACCATCAGAAAGTAGAGATTTCAACGAACAAAAAGTTCCCAGACTTTTTGGAAAAAACTGATATTTTGACGCCAGAATTTTCGATTGAAAATTAGGGTGCTTTTTTGATATGAAGTTAAAATAGGGCAAAAAAATAAATATTTTAAATCAAATAAATTACAGTGTATTTGGGACATAATAAGGTAAGTTTACACCAAATATCGTAGAAAAAAAATTTTTTTTGAAAAAGATAAAAATAAAAAACCAAAAACTTGGTTATTTGAATTTTTCACCTAAATTTTGAGGTTATAAAGAAAAAATTGTTAATACAAAAGTTGTAGATCTTTTTATTACCTACAACTTTGCCATTTAACTTTTTTCCTTTCATTTTTATTATATTCCCCTCCTTTTCTAATGGATTTCATTCTACTGTAATTTTCTTCCACTTTTTATCATTTTTTAAGGCTTCTACTCTAGTCTATATGTCGAGGATAAAAACTATGGTTCATTTAAAAGAGTTTTCTATATGATACATTAAATTATCTAAAGAGCTCATAACAAAGGTTTCAACAAATTTTTTGGTTCCAAAAGACAAAAAACATTGTTTATGTCTGTTATGGTTTAAAAAAATAGATCCTGGATCCATGGGCCCCTATTAACCGATTTTGCTCTTTTAACGAATATAACTCACTTTTTAGGGACTAAAATATACCACCAAAATTTCAGTTACCTATATTTTTATATTTTTGAGTTATCTTGATAGTGGAAATACGGACCGACAGATCCACCCATTGAATTTTATTCTGCAATTCCGTTACAAACCTTTTTAATAAGAAATTTACCTTATATAGTTTTTTAATGTCATTTTCTTGCACTCCAAAATTTTTGAGTTTTTTGTTCAAAATTAAAATTATATAGATCAGTAGAGTTCTTTCGAAACATTTTTCTTCATCTTTTTTCAAGTTCCGAAAATTTCAAACTCTGCAATCGTGAAGTATTCGTTTACTTCATTACATAACAATAAACTCTTCTGAAATCATATGCAGAATTTTTCCCTCGTATATAATAAATAACACTATATATTTCACGAATGACGAATCATTATATATCACACAAAATAAAAATTATATTGAGTGAAGAAAGAAAAATTAGGTGACGGTTTGCAAAAATAGATAACAAAATAAAAGCAGTAAAATGTTTTTTTTTTTTTTTTGTACTTCGGTTAAATGATTTCATAGTAGCTGCTTTTCCGATACAAATAAATCTTTTCATAAAGAATTGTGAATTAATGGAGTGAGAAAAATAGGGGTGTCAGTGTACTTAAAATACTGTAGTTTATTCTTTTTGTACCAAGTCGTACAACAGTGAAAGGAATACAAACCTAATCATAGCGCCCCCCACGATACTCTCTATAGAGATATATATTCAATTTATATACTGTGATCCATATTGACGGAAAAATAGGAATAAACCAATTGCAGAGAGAAGCATTGTACTCGGTTTCATAACGACAATTAAACAAAATCTTTGAAAACAACTTGACAACTGATAGTTTGAACTTTTTAATACCTTACGCATGGTTGAGTATCAATGTTTAAACTAGTTTTTATCATTAGTATTTATAAATTACTTTAAACATACCGCCCGTAAAGCATTGTACATATTGATCAAGTAATTTAGTCAAGTAGAAAGTAGTTTAGTTACCTGAAGTATGTGGATAACATTTTAGTAAAGTATTTAATAAAACTATATTAGTGAAGTTGCTTAGTTAAAGTATATTTTTTGTGTGCAAATACCCCCACGACTTTTGTATCACAGACATAAAGTAATAAAGGAATCTGTTTGACATTTAATTGTTGTTCCAGCCATATAATATAAACAGTTTTATGATATAACATTATATTACATGACTGAGACTGTACATAGTTTCAATAACTTATTTGTTACTTGACTAAATTATCAAATTGTAAGTATGATTGATTTTTGATCAAGTAGTAAGTGTTTAGTTTTAAACTACTTGTTCTTAAGTAAAATACTTGATCAATGTGAATAAGTTTATTACCCTTTTAATAATATGTATTATAAATTATAGATTTTTTAGCTGAAATTATGCATGTTTGAGCTGAATTAAGACCAACCTAAACAGTTTAAGAAAAATCTTTACAAACAAAACTTATTGATATTGAATTAACAAAAATTTATGTATTTTATTTTATATATATATATATATATATATATATATATATATATATATATATATATATATATATATATATATATATATATATATATATATATATATATATATATATATATATATATATATATATATATATATATATATACATATATATATATAAATCTAGACTATTAACATCAATCAGTTTAATTAAAATAAATTTTTAATTTTTGGCACAAGAATTAATTTTGAAATTCAAACAAAACATTATAATTTTTAGTTTTAAGTTTTTACTTCTGTTGGCAGTCTCTATGACTGTCAACTTTTTTTTGTGATATTTATACCTCGATAATCAAACAAAATATTGAGATTGGTTCCCCGAATAGAATTATTTATATTTCTGAGCTTTTTAGCAGTAATTTTAAATTACATTTCATATGAAATATCATAATATTCGTTGTATTATTAAAGAATATTTTATTTCGTATAATATTTTGGCATATAATAAATAGAATATTATTATATTATGTAAATGTATGGTAATTCAGGGCTAGCTTGATTTTTTAAGAATGTTTTCAAAAATAAGTCTGGAAGTAGTAGGAAAGGAAGGAAGTATTGTAGTCGTGGTAAAATCGTAAAATTTCAATTTCAAGTTTTTTAACGGGGAGATAAATTTTAAGGTAATTAATTTAAGTTAAAAAAATACCTGTTTCACTCAAGAAAAAATACCTGTTTCTCCACAAATTTTTTTGAAACATTTATCTGGAAAAATTCAAGTGAAACAGGAAAATTCAAATTTACATTTATTACATATATAATTCTGTACATACTTTAATTCTTTTATTTATTAGTTTTTTGTATTATGATTTTTGCTTCTCATTTGGTGTGTTTACACACACTAAATAAAAAAATTTATTTATAAAAGTAGTAATATATTTATACAAAAAAAAGGTAACCTTTCCTTACTTCATTAATGGATCTTCCGACAAACTTGAAAGACTGCAAAGTATAATGTAGGGCATATGAATGGCTACGAAGTTTCTGTGATACATTTTCCCATAGTAATAGAAACCCAAAATCAAAATTTTTTGTTTAAGCAATCATTGTACGCAGCGCTGATTTTGGATTGGAGGCCGTTCGAATAAAATGGTGGGGCACCTTAGTTAGAATACAATTTTTTGCAGGTATCGTTTTCTGGATAAGTATAAATCTAGATTTCTAGTTGGTAATAAGGTGTTCATTTAAACATATTATCTGACGTGGAAGGTTTTAAACTGAGAATGTAATTGCCGTTCACAATTTCAATTTTCAAATTTCAGGTATGCAATTCAAAAAGAATAATAAAGGTATCTTTTCTGTGCTATATAGATATTTGAATAAAATATTAATTAGGTAACCAATTACCTTTCTCAAAACAATAATAAATACGCTTGCAAAAATCGAAACCAAAAGAATAATAACATACGTCATGTTTAATTTAAGGGGGATAAGTAAGTGTCAAATAAGTAGAGAAAAAACTCTTCCATAAATAGAATAAAGATTGATACATTATTTCTAATGCAAATTTGGTCTTAACAAAATGATCATTATCAAATAAAATATTTAATAATACTAACACTTTAGATAGAACTAAAGATAGAATTGTCCAAAATATACTAAGTGTTAAGTAGGAAAAAATTCTGCCCTAAAAAGAATAAAAAATTATACATTATTTCTAACCTGCATTTTGGTCGTAACAAATTGATCGTTAATAAAAACTTTTATCGCATATCTTATTTTAAGTAGATAAATTTTGTGTTTAAAACTACAACATTTTGATATTTTGTTTTTTGGAAGTGTTGGAAAAGTACCTATTATGAATTAGACCTCGAAAGCGTCAGTTTAATCAATTCCAAAACTCTAATAAAGCTCGAGCAAGTGATAAGCGACTGCATGTGTCTTTATTGTAAAATAAATTATTTACAAAGTAATTTACTACACAAACAAATAAAAGACAACACTCAATAGTCATACGACAGTCTGGGAAAAACAAAACAAAACAAAAAAATTTAAATTTAAATTTATAAATGTAATAATGTAACTCTGAGACCATGGAGTATCTATTTCCCAGCCAAGTATGCATATTTAATAATATACAGTTTAACCCATTTGAGTGCGCTAGATCATCTAAAATCAATTCTGATTTACCAAGTCAGGATACTCTTATCTTTTGCAAGCATAGGCAAACGGATATAAAATGAAGTCTTCCTCCTAATTTTTATTGTTTTTATAGAATATGATACTGGCTGGTATTTGATTTTTCTTCAAAGTTCTTATCCATTAAGGATTGCACTTTAAACAAAATTCAATTGATATGAAGATTATTGTTCAGCAAATCTGCCACATTTATACAATATATACCACATTTAAGACCATCCGTGATACCAGAATAATTGCATATATATAATAATTTTAAATAGAGTATAACGAAATCTACTTTGTTGTAGATACAGATATTCTTTTATGTATTTAATGTGTAGTTTCATAGTATGAATGTAGTTTATTTCTGTAGATACAGCAAGAAGTCTGGTGTATTTAAATGGGAGACTGACACTTGTTTTAATGAAGAACCATATTGGATAGTAAAAAATTGTGTCAAACTGACAACCCCAAACTTGCACCTAGAATGATACTATTTCTATACCTTCAATTTTTTGCAAACGGTATATCTTTATTTAGAACTAGCTGGCCCGGCAAACGTCGTTTTGCCACATATTTCTAATTAACTTCAACATTTTCTAAGTATAATAACATATTCTTAACAACTTTCCTGTATTTCTTAAGGCTGAAAGCTAAGGCAAATTAGAATAAATAATGATATTAATATATATTTTAAAGCATACCCGGACACGTTGCGGTGACAATTGATATTACATCGATTGCATGCAAAATTTGAAGCAGATTGGACGAAGGAATTCCGTTGTCCCATACAAACTTTGCCTCTTCTTTTCATCCCATTAGGGGTAGAATTTCAGAAAATCTTTTCTTATGGGATGCCCGGTATTTGATGTTTAACCCACTATTTGGTGTGGGATACCCGTGACACGAAATATTTATATATACACTCGTGTTTGATGGGGGACACCCGGTACCTCGTGCACCCACAATTCGTGTATATTGTACTGTGGTTCTCATATACTTGATGAAAAATAGTAAAAGGAAGTCCAGAACCACTAATATAGAAAAGAAGAGATAAATAAATTCTATTTTGAATAGCTGACCCGGGTAAACATTGTTTTGTTATTTATATAAATTATTTCTAATCAACATCAATATCTCCTAAATATAATAACATATTCTCAACTGTCTATAACTAAATAATGAAGCTGCGGCAAATCAGAATAAATTATGATATTAATTTATATTTTGAAGCATACCCACCCGGTTTACGCGTTGCTGTGTTATTTTTCACATTTTAATAAATGATATTACATCGCTTACATGCGGATGCGATTCTACCCTTAGGTGAAGAATTTCAAATCCTTTCTAATCGGATTCCCGGTTTTTAGTGTGCACCCAGTACATTATATGCATCCGGTATTTACCTGGTATTTGCTGGGGTACACACGGGACCGCGTTAACCCGATAATTTTTGGTGTGGTACACATACACTTGATGAAAGGTATATGGACCTCCTGAAGCAAGAATGATTCCGGTAATACTTGAACATTTTTTTTTTTTTAAGTTTCTTTATTTATCATTAAAGTTTACATGATTTTTTTTTTTTTTTTACATTTTTCTGTTCCTATAATACTTGAACATTTTTTTTTAACATTTAAAAGTTTCTTTATTTATCATTAAAGTTTACATGATTTTTTTTTTTTTTTTTTTTACATTTTTCTGTTCCTATAATACCTGAACATTTTTTTTTAACATTTAAAAGTTTCTTTATTTATCATTAAAGTTTACATGATTGTTTTTTTTTTTTTACATTTTTCTGTTCCTATTTAATACTTGAACAATGCGATATGCACACTTTATATAGTTGACAGTTCGTCATACTGCTAGTGAATTTTGAATTTCAAAATTATATTTTGGTTTCTATGGAAATGATGATTTGTAACATGTGAGAAAAAAAAAAGACAAAATATGTTTCACAGCTAGGAACATTTTGTATTCGAAAATTAAATTGTCGTTTATAGTATTTTCCTTTACTTATTATTTATGTTTCTCACCGTTAAAACCTTCCCTAAACTTTCACGAATATTTCAAGACCAAAATTAGCCAAATCGGTCCAGCCATTCTCGAGTTATGCGCTTACCAACACATTTTGCAATTCATTTTTATATATAAGATAATTTATCTAAAGCATTGAGGGCAAACTTAGCTGTCGTTGCTCTTTCATTGAAGAGATGTCTTCTAAGAATAGTCTTGATCTGAAGTAAGAACCTTTGATTTGTTTTTAGACTTCTTAAGATTTTTTTCTAGATGCTAACTAACACTGTTTGTTGCAAACATTTATCATTTTCTGTAGATTGACTCTATCAGAAGCAAACGGAACCAAGTCGTCGGCATACGAAATACCTGCACACGAATGTCGCCAATGGAATTGATATAATTATTATACTTACACTAAATAACAAATAGAAACTTACTTCAAAAAACTTTTTTTTAATACAATCACAAAATGTGTACTAGTAGCCGCTGCACAGTCTAAATTTCCCGTATTTACTCTGCATAATATATGATATACGTGTTTATTATTAATGTATAAAATGGATATGATTTAAAGTAAATACTAAAATATATTGATAAATGAAATATTTTCACACTTGAATTCGTTTATTTAAATGCAAATTAATATTTTGACATAATATTGAATTAATAATTTTAAACAATGGTAAATGCAAATTAAATCCGTTGAATGAAAATTGATTATACTACAAGATGTACATTTAGAAGTAATGCATTTTGTAAATATTAAAACATGTATGATTGACTAAAACAATGTTTCATAAATAAAATATCATTGTGAAATAAAATATAATTCAGTATGAATTTCAGAATCCTCAGTATGACTCAAAGATCACGAATGTGAAGGGGAAAACAATTGTATATTCTGGCTAATGACCTTTTCACTATATAGATCGAAGCATTTCCACTAGGTACCACATCAACAATAAATATAGCTCGAGAGCTGAGGAACGAAGTATTCAGCCGTTTTAGGTATCCAAGAGAGATTTTTTGTAATAATTGACCCCAGTTCAAAAGCCGAGAATATATCACTGAAGAGCCAACCTCACTGAAAGCTACAAACAAGAGATAAATAAATCATTGCGTCTGGCAATTAATAAACAGCGAAGAAAGCAAGTGGAATAAGCTTGAAGAAGCAATAGTGACCAACGCCGAAGAGAATACAACACAAGGCTGGAGAAAATGGTAATTAATTACCAAAATACTTGTTTTTCCTGTTGACGTTCGTGGATACGGACCCATCAAATCGATGCTTATTATCTCCCATGCAAGTTGAATTTAAATTTATTTGAATTTAGTGGTTTGTCGATATATTCCTCTACCACAAAGGTGGTCCGTATCATCGCTGTCGTGATATTTTTTCAAAAACACAAGTCGGTTTTCTACGAGAACAACTGGTACTTGCAGTACCATTTTTTGACTATGATATCAGCGTTCTCCGTTAGCTACATTGTAAAAATTTTTCGTTCTGTTTACTCGTCAACAAGGATTATTGAACTATTTTCTACACTCTTGTAGATTCATACGGAGAAAATATATCTATCTTCTTCCCACCAACGTCGAATAACGTCGAGTATGAATGGTTCAACTTTGACGATTTGGAAAAATATTGTGCTATTTTGCAATCCTCACTTTGGGATATATTTAATTAATTCGTCATCAGTTTTGTATTGCGATATTTTGTATAAGTAATCGACAGCTTCTTTATTTTTTCCTAACCACGAAACTTCTTCAATGCCCCAAAAATCGCAAGATATTACTTTTATTCCGTGGTGTTTTTTGTTCTACAAGTGTCAGCTTTATACTTGCGTAATTTATAATCCTTTTTACATTGACATCGCCCCTAATTTGAAATAGTATTGTTGTTTGAAATAGTAATTATAAGCAAAAAATTAAATTAAGAGAATATCTAATTTTTAAATACAAATTCCGATTAAAAAAATTAAATTTGTAAGTCGGAATTTAATTAATATACTAACGGGTGACTTAATCAAATTTGTCTGATTATTTTGATTTCCTATTTTAAATAATTTGAGTGTATTGTTCCAAGCGTAATAAAAACTCTTGAATTTTGACTAATTCATTAAGTTTTGTTGTTGGATATTGCAAGTATTTTACAGGGATTGTCAAAGCTCAGCCAATTGAACCAACAATATTCAAAACAACTACGACGTAGATTTGTTTGTTTTTTTTTTTTAATTTTAGACCAGCTGGGAGGTCAAAATTACTCCATTAAAAATAAATCGCTAGAACAAAAATTTTTAAAGAAAAATGTTATTTAAATGATTTTACAAAGTTAAAATGATTGTTTTTTAAAAACAAACAATAAGAATTTATTCGTAAAATGTTTGGATTTCGCAATTTTACCTGAAATTTAGCTCATAAACACATAAATAAATACAATTCATATTATAATAATATAATATATATAATATATATAATATATATATATATATATATATATATATATATATATATATATATATATATATATATATATATATATATATATATATGTATATATATATATATATATATATAGATTTTTAGCTGTATAGACTGGAGTATTTTATGAATGCTAACATTAAAAATAGTTCAAATTCGATACTCAAACATATGTCTAAACAATCCATTCTGTTAGTTGTTATTAATATAATTTACGTTTTTAAAGACAGAGACAAGTTAACAAAATAAAAACCATAAATCACATAATATAATTTATGTTAGTAGAACAATAAAGATTTAAAAGGTTAAAATATTTAATAATCAAATTTTTATTGTTTATTTATTTTGACATGCTAGTCATTTCAGAACATAAGAAATTTTCTAAGCAAAGTACCTGTCTCTATACTAAAAATTATTAAGTAAATTATACAACAATCAATGGATATAATTTTGGGAAGAGCAAGAGTGTCATAGACAATTATAACCAATTATCGTGGTTTATTTTAAGCAGATTGTATCAGATATCCTATGCTCTTGGTATTGTTTGTTGTTATGACACAAAATTTTCCTTTATGTTCGAAAAAAGTAGGTTGAAAGAACACATTGTTACTTAGAATTTTCTATATGGAATATAGCATAAAATATAAACAGATGTTTATAAATTTCCTTAATTACTACAAAAATGAATGTGAATGTTTGAGAAAATAACCAATATTGTTAATATTTTTTATTTATGTTCTTTATTTTATATACTTTACTAGACCTGGTTCCATAATTCTTTATTTTGGCATGCAATTTTTATTTTGATTTAAGCAAGAACGTGCCTTTTGTGAGGATCAACCTCAAAAACCTTTCTCCCCTTTTTACGAACGAAATATCTTATATTGGCGGCTTATTATATTTTGCGCACTCCCACAGTCCCTCTTATTTAAATAATTTTTATTAAGCTAAATTAAAGTACCTTGAAATTGTCTTTTTCGGATGTCAATGTCACGAATTTTTTACCATTTACCATGCCAATGTTAAGAAAGAAAAGTAAAGTAAATTAAACACATTTGTTTGGTAGACATTTTAAAAGCGTAAAGCGTAATTAAATTTTATATTATAAATAAATCTTAATAAAGATCGTGTATATAAAAATGATAAAAATAGTATTAGCCTAGATATCATAGAAAATATCTCATTTATAATATATGATATATATATATATATATATATATATATATATATATATATATATATATATATATATATATATATATATATATATATATATATATATATATATATATATATATATATATATATATATATATATATATATACAGCATTACGAGCATGGCTGTCATAAGATTATACTTACTATTCAAGTATTTTACTTTATAAAAAGTTTAAAGAAAAACTTTCAAAAACTATTTTCATTTACATACAAAGTGAACAACCAGAAAGTAAACTGATTGCTTTTTTTCCCCCTTTAGTTTTTTTTTCTTCTTCTTTATTCTATACTTTTGTTATTATATTATTTTTTAACATGAAAAACACAATGTTTTTCTTTATTATTGAATAGAAAACAATGAGTTGTCATACAATACAGCTAGTTATTGTAATCGATTTTTTCTATGCAAGGATCTTGGCCCTTGGACCAATTTACATAAAACCAAGAAACATTAAATTTAACACATTTTGTTTATAAAATTATACCTCGCATTATAATTTTCAAATTTCATATTAAAAGTACCTACATTAAAAAGGTAGATAGATGTGAGACGCTTAAATGAAAAAGGTTTTGCTAAAGACAATGCATTTTATAAACTGACACTGGTAATATAGATGTTTACATTTTTGTAATATAGCGATATCAACTTCAGCTAGAAAAATATTAGTTTAATGGAAAATATGAATATATTAAGAGGCATACAATGCCTTTCTGATAGAAATTATTAGATTATACAATTAATAACAAAAATGGCTTTTTAGTTTCTTGTAAAAAGATATTTGGTTATAATAGCAACTAAATGGTTTTTCATACTAGAGTATTACTAGTGACTAACCTAAATATTCTTTGAAATTGGGGCTGCCACAGCACGCAACTCCCGATTTTTATTATAAGATCCAAACTTTAAAAAAATGTTTTCTTTGCATTATAAATATTTGAAATTTGGGCAGTAAATTCTATTTGCAAATTATATTCGATGATTAGGTGAATATAGCATTGTCAATACCTATAAGTAATGCGATTGTTGAGAGAATTTTTTAATCATGACTTATGGACTGAAGGGAATAATAGAAGTGTTGGAATGATTTTTGTATACGAATAAATTACGACATGAATTTTAGGGAATTTTCAGAGTTTATCACTAAGAATGAAAAAGAAGCTTTACTAGAAAGCTGTACAAATAATATTAAATATTCCTTTAAATTAATTAACAATAATAACAATGGCTAGTAATTATGTTAAGTTTTTTAAACGCGTTCTGAAGAATTAAAATGTTAATTTGTTTCAAATTTTGCTCTAACAAATAATTATTTTTTTTTGAATATTAAATTATTATTCATTGAAAGCAATTAATTTTTCAGACAAATACACATTCACGAATTCTTATGCACGGACGAAGATAAGTGTCTCAACATTATGACATTTTGGGATGGCTGCACAATAATTCATCTTTTCTATACAGAGATTATATAGGTATATGAATAAAAAAATATTTACCTATTTTATTGAAGAATTTTTGTTAATTGTTTAATATTTTTGATAAGCAATTCTTTCTTTTAATTTAATTATGTTTTTATACATATATATATATATATATATATATATATATATATATATATATATATATATATATATATATATATATATATATATATATATATTTATATATATATATATATATATATATATATATATATATATATATATATATATATATATACATATGTATATATATATATATATATATATGTATATATATATATATATACATATTATATATATATATATATATATATATATATATATATATAGATATATATATATAAATATATATATATATATTTTTTTTTCAATTAAAATTTTTAAATGGCTTGTTAACAAACAAAAAACAATTATCCAAATTAAATTCGTACGTATTTATTAATAAATATCAATATATTTTATCAAATTAGCTTTAAGAAAGAAATTAATTTATCAAAAATTATTGTATAAAATGATAAAACGCCTACCGGCGTTATTCAATTAGTAATGATTACATCAATTAAAAAATGTTTTTAAGATAATTACCACCTTTCAAATGTACCTATTATACAAAATATATTTCTTGTTTTAATTATAGTCAAATACTAATTACTAATACGCTAACGTAATTATAAAAGAAATTTATTTAAATTGTTAATTGGATCACATTTATAGTGCAAGTAAATAAGTACGTCAAACTCAAATTTCAGTATTCATTTTGTAATAGTTTATAGTAGTAGTATGTATCATCGACGAAGTCCTGTACTAAAACAATTGAAAATATAGGATATACTTTAAACTTTTTCTACTTTAGTATGAATTTTAGGTACCATTTAATGAATAGAAAACTACAACATAATGTAAAAGGTAGAGTAAACTTAATACTCCTGTACTCAAGTTATTATACATTAATTTTTAACTTATTCATTAGAATTCTTGGCATACGCAATCTAAACATGAAAACGGGTTGCATATCAAAGGTATTTTACCTAAAAAATTTTCTAAAATCGATTAATTGTTTTCTGCTTAGAAGTTATTTTTTGGGAAAAACTCTATAGCAAGGCCTCCATATTTTCATGTAAAAATTTTCAATGCGGAATTTCACATTTTGATAATAGTTTTTTGAGTTATTTGTGTGAAAAAAAATTGATAAAAATTCAATGTACCATAAATAAAAACTTAAAAAAAGCTTATAAAATGGTCAGATAAGACGTTTCTTCAACTAAATTTTTTTTTACGAATATCATAAATAAAATAACCCCAGCATTTAAATTTCCAATTAACGAAGACTATGTCTTTTTTAAAAACATTAGTGAATTAGTGATTAGTGTTAACATTAGTGAGAAAATAAATTTTAAGATAAAAAAACTAATGGATAAATTGTATTCAAAGTTATTATCCAACTGAAAATTTTAAGTTTAATTTTATAAAAATTCGGAAGATTTAACAAATCAGTTCCGTTTCACCTTTTATTCTCATTTGATAAAAATTCCAACCCCAAAAACGAAGAGTTCAAGTTTTCTTGTGATCAATTATCTATCGAAAACAGTTCCTCATAATCTTAAATTATTTCATTAATTCGTTGGCACCGATTTCGAAAGGTAATTCGTAATTAAACATATCTATTATAGAAGTTTTATTGTTATTTTTCATTTTTTTAATTTTATCAGATTTTACTAAACTAGAAAATAGTTATTTTCATTCCAGAAAGAAAATTACGTAATTTTGAAAAAAATGTTGCTTATATTTTCGGTTTGTTTATTTATATTTTTAATGCGAATAAATTAAACTATCTTAGTAATTTACTAAAATAATTTTAAATTGCTGGATAAATATTACATACTTTAGTTAATTGCAGTGCATGAATAATGGAAGTATTGAAAGTTTTTATTTTAAAGTATAATAATATTTATTTAAAATTATTTGATAATGCAACTAGCATGTCGTGTGACCAGCCATGTAGAAATCAAAACATTATAGTACCAAAAGAGTTTCAGATAATAAGTAATAGTATAGGTATGTGATAAAGAAAACTATTGCAAAATAGTACCTAGTTCATATAACCTGTATAAGAAGTGTGGTATTTTTACATACTAAAAGGGCACAATCGGTATTAAACCGTTTAGAAACTCTTCCTAAATACATATCAACTAAAATGTGGCAAGGTAATTGCTTTCTAAAAAAATTTATAAAACAAAAAAACTTGCTTGTATATGTAGCTTCGTACGCATAGCATAGGTTCATAATTTGAGGAATGTGTGGGATTGAATTATACTGGAGGTATATTAAAAAAATACAAAGTTATTTTTTATACCAATTTTTTTTTTTTTAATCTATAAATATTTTCAATTTTTTCCCCACTTGAAATAGAAACTGAATTTTTTCTGAGATTTTAATTTTTATTCATACGGACTGTATTAATTTGGAGAATACCATCTTAACAGTACAGATCGAAACATGAATTTGGCAATGGTTAAGTAGCATAACCCACGATTTAAAGGCACATGTCCTGTTGTAATTATTTTACAATTACAATAATTAATAAATTTGTTTAAAGTAAAACAAAGTGTTTTTGTTTTATTTTGTTGTGTTTAATTACAGTTCACTGCAAAGAAACCATCGATTTCACAAGATTTAACACACATTGTAACGTTAGAAAATATTGACCGCAAAAACAAAATTTTCGTATAGGTGTTCATATCATCACCTAAATAGTCTCTATACATATGTTCGTCCGTCCGTCATCAAGTTGACTCAAAAACGAAAAGAGATAGTGTGAGATAGATTTTGTTGACATAATTTAGTTTAGTGACATAAACACTGAATTTAAGTGCGTGAATCAACAAAATCGGAATAGTATTCAATGACTTCATGATCCAACTTTTGGACCCTAAAATATAGAACAAAAATTTAAAAACAAAATTGTTTGTTTAAGTCAAACTACTTTTGTTTGAAATATGTTTTCGTAAAATATTTAAGTTCGCCTCAATTTCAAGTCAAATTTAGCTATTAAAAACATATAAATACAAAACATAATATTATAAGATACATATTTATAGCAGTATAGACTAGAGTATTTTATGAAGGTAATGAATTATAGTAATTCAAACATTGATACTCAACCACATGTCGAGTACCTAAACAGTTAACTCTGTTGGTTGTTTTAATTTATTATGAACTCACATTGTTTACTCACAATCAAACTAATACATCGCTTATGCAATGGTGTTTACTAGATATACGAATGTATGAAGTCATAAAATCAAAAATAAAATTAGAAGAAGCTTCTGTACTCATCAAGTCAGTTATATTTTTTGTGTATTATTATGTTGTAATGATATTTATTATAATATGTAACATCCGTAGTTGCTTTTAGTCCTTGGATTTGTGATCAGTAGCTCCAAAAACCCCCCTAGAGGCGACTTTCGAGGTGAAATTTTGAATTAACTATATGTTTTATATTTGTATTTAAAATTTTTCTATTACTATTACTATTTGGGGTTAGAAAACTACCACCATTTTGTAACTGTTCCACCATTTTTTTCACATTCTGCGACTTATAAGTACTAATAGGTGTATCAAGTCATCAAATCAAAACTCAAATTAAAAAAACCTTCTGCATTCATCAACTCGATTATAGTTTTTGTGCATTTAATAGCTAAATACAAAAATATTCATTCTCGTTATCAAATAAATAAACCCTAAAAATTTTAGCCCCCAAATTTAATGTCAATGCATGCGTACTAGGGCGATTGTATTGTTGAATTTTCAACTTGTTTTACTGTTAATTATATGAATGTACCTAAATAGACAAATAATATTTTTAAAAGGTATAATTTATTAAACAAACATTATTGTAACAAGCTACAATATAAATGGAATGCATTGTTAGTAATTAAATATGCAAAAATATAATTATTAATAATTATTATTATAAAATGTCATTAATATTGATTGATTAATTTTGTATTATTATTAAAAATTTATGTTCATTTAAAAAAAAAAAAAAAAAAAAATTGAAATATGTATATTTCAAATGAATTTTCAGTTACTTCCAAATTCCCGAATGATCGATTAATTATGTAGACGTAATGATAGTCGTGATATTAACACAGGAAAACACCCTTACCCTTGAGTATTGATGATTGAATTTTTTTTATAATCACTCAGTTTTATAATAATAAAAAAAACGTACCTGATGAATAATATTAAACTTTAAATAATCTTAAGCTTAATTATTTTTTAACATTTTCATTGATTAAAGTTTACTAAAAACTTTAAAGTTCACTTTAAAGTATCCACTTCTTTATTAATTTATTCTTACACCACTATTTGAAAATTAAAAATCATCGACTACCAACCAATATAAAACAAAATTTAAAAACAAAACATTAAGAAAAAAAAGTGAAACTAACTATAAATATCCAATTTCGATCACCTAATCTTATTTAAAATACCTACCAACAGTTTATTTTTGTTATCAATAATTGAATAAATATTTGCTACTAGCTGGCCCGGCAATGGTCGTTTTACTATATATTTCTAATCAATATCAACATTTTCTAAGTATAACAACATATTCTCAATACTATATTTCTAAATAATGAAAAGCTGAGGCAATTCAGAATAAATAATGATATTAATTTATATTTTTAAGCAGACCCGCCCGGTTCATTGGTTAACTGTGTTAATTTTCCCATTTTATTAAATCGATTACTTGCGAATGAAATTCTAACCTTAGGGGTATAATTTCAGAAAATCCTTTCTTATCGAAATCCCGGTATTTGGTGTGCACCCGGTGCATTATATGCGTCCGATATATACCCGATATTTGGTGGGGTACCCGATATTCGGTTGGGTACACCAGGTACCGTGTTCAACCGATAATTTGTGCTGTGGTATTTATGCGCTTGATGAAAGAT
>CM035592.1:72781004-72814437 GCA_020423425.1 Chrysopa pallens
CACTTAAGGATGGATATCGATCTAGCGTCAGTCGTCTTGAATCGCTCGTCGTCGTAATGATTGGAGTTATACTCAAGACTAATATTAGCTACGCGTCAACCCAGTCCAGAAGACACTCATTCATTATTAGGAAGAGATACACTATAGCGATTAATATCGGTGCTCTTAGCACACCCACTAGCCTGCGCTGTAGGCTTTTAACCACTGCCCCTGCGAGTCCGACCTCATTTTGCTTGATGTACACAGGCAAGTGGAGAGAGCCCTGTGTACCGGGCTTGTCAAGCACCCGCAGTACTCATACCCTGAGTGGGGGAAAGGCGCCAGAGAGCAAACCTCAATCCGAAGCCTTGGGAAGCGCCTAATCACTAGCCCACGGTTTACACAACCTTCGCTGGACTGATGATATCTGAAATAAATAGAGAAAAGAGAGAGCGGGGATACTCTGTCATGCAAGTGAGTTTAATTATTTTATGTGAAATTGAATTTGAGACAGTTAATTTAATTAATCAAAAGAATTTAAGACAGAGCCATCCTCGGATGGGACCACTGTTTAGTATATTGACATGAGTGTAGCATATTTAGGAGAATCATATTCCATCTGAAAAATAAAAATTTAAATTAGATATTAAAATTAAAAGTAAAAACTCTAAGATTAATAATAACAATAACTAATACCCTAATCTATCCTATAATACCTATCTCTATTAATCTAATTCAATAACCTATCCTATAATACCTATTTCTACTTTTCTTTATACCTATCTAATAAACTTACTACAAATGTTCCTGTAATGATAGTATCCTATCGTATTCTTGTCCTAATTAACTCTATTCCTATTATTTGGTACCCATCCATATCCCTATTGCTATTTCTACTCCTATCATATCGCCTATTTTAACTTTCTACACTAATAAGACTACATCCCTTGTCTAACCTTAACCTGACTCTAAACTAAGAAGATTCTGAAACTGAGCTAATCTAAAGCTTAATCTAACATCTAGTTCTAATTGATATCTCATAAATAATTAATCTAAAATCTTATCTAACTACATTTATAAATTCTAATAACATTAAACTAATCCTAATTAACTAATCTGAAAGCTAATCTAAATTCTAATATAAGACCTAATAAAGCTAGCTATTATGAGACAGGCGTCTCCGGTTTTTAGGTAGGTTTTCCTTCCTACGCACAGCGTTTGGTCCGGGGAGGGCCACATGCCCTCTACCCATCAGCTGGAAAAATGCTGATGGGCGTCCCCCTATCCGCCACCTGAGGACCCGCCTGATGGCAGTCGTGCTTGCTGCCTCCATAAAGTATGCGTAGTTATGCCATTTCTGGCTACCAAGACATACCCATGGCAGGTACGTAAGCATTAGTGATATAGTTTCAAGGTTACTATATATATAGTCACACGTGTTTAGTGACGTCACCCAAAAACAATAGAGGGAGAGCCCGTCATCGCCAGTCTTACCACATTGTATAAAGGCTAAATAATTTTCTGTGCCCTACTAAATAATTTAAGTACCCTACAGCAGGTAAAAAGGTTTGGATATTAAGAATCTCGAACCGCGGTGACTTTGACAGGTAACAGGTATCAAAGGTGAGCATAGTTGCTACCCCAAAACATTATAGCATAATGCGCAATTTTTTAGCATGTTCTACAGGATACTATTAGAATACCATACCACCCGTTGCCAGACATTTTGTAGGGTGGCAACCCCCTGCCAGACGCCTTGAATAAATAATAATTCTACTTACATCATAATATAAAATCTGAGTTTTATGTATGTTACTTGGTCAACTATTCAAAGATGTTTTCCAAACGACCAGACAGTTTCCAAAGTTCTAACACTCTCCCAGAAATAGTTGAAGTTCGGATATTCTAATAAATAGTTTTATGTATGTTACTTGGTCAACTATTCAAAGATGTTTTCCAATCGACCAGACAGTTTCCAAAGTTCTAACACTCTCCCAGACATAGTTGAAGTTCGGATATTCTAGTATTTAGTATCCTGTAGAACATACTAAAAAATTGCGGATTAAGCTATAATGTTGTTGGGCATCAGTTATGCTCGCCTTTGCTAACTATTATTACCTGCTGTAGGGTACTTGCACAGAAAATTTTATAGCGTTTATACTATGTGGTAAAACTGGCGATCACGGGCTCTTAGTCTAAAAATAATGTTTATTATTTTTAATGTCCAACAAAAAAAGTTATTAACCAGTCTAAATCTGTAGATTGTACGTCGTAGTGCAGTGAACGAACTTGCATAAATTGATTTTAAAAAGTTAATTTTGATTTATTATTATTAGAACTTGGGAAGCGTTAGCAATTAATTTTTTGAATTGATATTGTTTAATAAATGTTTATGTGTATTTTTATGTGAAAATTTTTAAAATATTAATATGAAGAAATAAAACGAAAAAATTAAGATTATTTGGACATTAAATATATAATAAATAAGTTCTGAATAAATTGTTGTTTATTTTTAAACGTTTAATTAAAAAATTAGTGATTCTTTAAGAAATAATTTTGTGTTAACTTCTTTTTCAATGTCTTCTGATACTGTGTAAGTAATTGCAAAAATTTTTTTTTACTTCCATTTAAAATGCTTGTAATTGATATATTAATCTTTTGAATTTTGTTTTGTTTCAGAAACAAATCTAAATACCAATTAATTATTTTTTTGGACAAAAATTCCGATAATGATATCGATATTGTTCCAAGTTCTTCGCTGACGACCAAACAAACACAACCAAGCGGTTTATTGTAAATACATGCCACCTCCCTATGATGTGCTGAAATTTCGAAAATTACAAAATATGGTTATTTTTTACAGGCCTTCACGAAGAAGAAACTAAGAACGAGTTTGATTCTCCAATAAAAAAAAGTTCTCGGTTAGGAAAAATTTTAATTAATCGATCATCATTATCATTGTCGCCATCTTCAGCTTCATCATTGTCGCCTATTCAAAGCAAGATTTCTTCTAATACTGGCGTTTCGTCTTATGAACATGAATCTTCATCGATTGATTCTAAAGGAAGTTCAATGATAAATAAAAAAATTAAAAATTAAACCAAAATAAAAAAAAAAACAAGACCCACTAGTTCTGATTCCGAAAAAAATTGTGTTGTTGATACTTCATTAAATTCATCAACAAAAAGTTTATCTGTGGAAAAAAGTTTCGAAAAATCTGTTGAAAATCAATTATTTAATAGCAAGTTATCACTCAGCACCGCGAAAAATAATAAAGATACTGTAAAAATGTTGGATCAAAACCTGATTGTGACTTCAGGTAAATCTTTAACAACGTATTTTATAAAAATTAATTATTTATAAAAAAAAATATTAAAATTATTAATAAAAAAATACTTGTAAGTCAATTTGCACTTTGTTTTATTACGAATCTACTGTCAAACTGACATGGAATATCCATTTGGGAACGCATAGGTATTACTCAATAAAGAACAGATTGGGATTGCCCTAAGAGACACACACAGGTTTAGCCCAACAGGGAACAGATAGGGATTTCCCAATCAGTGCCCAAGTACGTTTCTGCGTTACATCCCAACGTAGAATCCCTATTGGGAAACCCTATTGGGCCCCAAATGGGTGCAGTCAAAAATTTCTAGTCGGGTACGCACAATTTATACATGAGAGAAAAAAAAGACAAAAATTGTTTCACAGCATGAAACATTTTTAAAACCATTTAAACCTTCCCTGAACTTCCACAAATATTTCAAGATAAATATTTCTAGCAAAATCGATCCAACCATTCTCGAGTTTAGGCTAACGAACAGCAATTGATTTACATATATATATATATATATATATATATATATATATATATATATATATATATATATATATATATATATATATATATATATATATATATATATATATATATATATATATATATATATATATATATATATATGTCTGTATAAATCAATTGCTGTTCATTTCCAATATGTTTAAACTAGATGTTTCACATAGAACAGATATGTAGTCAAGATTCAAAAGTTAAATATAAAATCCCCTTAAGTACTTAAAATTAATTTGTTGTCGTTTAGTTTTTAAAATACAATTTAATATACTTAAGTACAATATTTATATAATGTAATCATTTTGTTTTTTAGTGTATATATTTAAAATAATGGTACCAGCCACGAACAATTACAGCGTGATCTGGATATTATCAGCGTGGCCCAGATGACTAATAATCTGTAGATAGATCTACATAAACGATACTAGTTTACATTTTTATGTTTTTCAACGCAAAAATGTACAAAAGTTCATTTTGAAGCTACATAATGATAAATAAAAATGATTCAATATCAATATCCTTTTTCTCAAGATTCAAAATTCCAAACGTCCATACCATACATGTCTATACAATTTAGAATGTTAATCAATAAAAAAAAGTTCAAACATCGATTTTTACCTATATCGAATGTCAGCAATTAACACTCTAAGTTGTTTTTATGCCATTGAAAATCCAGGTGAAAGCTACTTGCTAATGAATGACAGTTGCTGGGTTTTATATTTATTGAACTGATTCTATTGAATTTTTTCTCGAAATCTGTTCCTCCATAAACTCAGATTTTAGTTGTTTTTTTATTTGTATATATATATTGAGAACTTAAATACTAAATTATATTGAATACTACAGGAATGTAACATATTAACACAGATTGGAAAGAAAAAATAACGAAATAATTGATTTCCCATTTTCATATGCCTCATTCAATTTTTTTTAAATAAACGATAGCTAAACTTCACTACAAAATAAATTTTCCCAAAAAAAAGCAGTTAAGTTTTTCTTTGAATTTCAATGTTAACGTTTATCATAAAATTTTTGACTAAACCATTTTAATACTATAAGGTAGATACCTCAAAATGATCCTATTTCATCTCAATCAAAAAATTATTAAATTTTTTTGGTCCATTAATTATTTCAGTAATTTTGATTCTTTCTTTTCAAAAGTTTCATCATTTCAAACAACAAATGATTTAATAGATCAATTCGAAAATATTAAGACTTGTTGAAGATAGACGTATTTACCTCTAAAGGCATTACAAACAATAATCGCTTCGCTGACATGGGCGTAGATTTTCCAATAAACTATAAAATGGCCTGATCTAAAGATTTGTTTGAAATAAATATCAAGGATGAAACTATTTAACTCTCGATGCATCCATTGTTTGCTGGTATAAACAGAATGAAAGCCTCCACAAAAATTGACAAAGAGCGACCAAAAATAAAAAAAAAACATAAAAGCTAAATAATTAAGCTATCCAACCGACTATTCTCGAGTTGTGAAACCTGAATTTTCATTAAAGTTACACCATTGACTTTTTTCCCAGTATGACATTTACTTTTATTAGTAACATAAAGAAAATCTCTTTTGACTGGTATAAAATTATAATTAATATTTAGGTCAACATTATTATCAATATATGACCACTTAGCAAAACCATAATTTTGTTGTCAATCCAATGTATCCAATACCCACAATAAAATTAAAAAACTAAAAAATTTTATATACTTCAGATACCTAACGAGATCTCATAATAGCTATGTTTCAAAACATTAATAAGAATTAACCACATGCTGCCCGGCACTATATGACATCAGCAATATATGATATTTCATCACAGGCATTGAGTATGTAGACAATTAGTTCATTGAATAACTTGAAGACAAGTTGTGGTGCCCTCAAAAGTGTTAAAGATTGTTTTGAGTATTAAATAGTATATGAATTTACTGTCGGTAAAACAGGGATAATTTTATGGATAATTTAAATTTACCAGTTAAATACGTATTTGTAATGGCTATATAGCTAAAAGTAGCTGAAGCCAGAAATTAAAAAAAAAAAAAAATACGTATTTGATTGTTTCATCGAATTAAGAAAACCTTCGAGTCTTAGTATGGGGTTAAAAAAGCATAGATGTTAGTGGCAAGCGTATTAGAACACAATCAATTTCAACTTCCTTAATACCACCATTGCGATCGAAGCCACGTGTAGAAGAAAAAAGCGAATACATTTTACAAAAAGAAACGAATTATGTCTTCTCAGTAGCTTAATTAAAACTCAAAAGGTTTGCTAATTAATTTTGTCGTTTTGATGTTAACGCAGTTCATACTGCAAAACATTTTACAGCTAATGATTTTTGATGAATGTATACATGCGTATATATTACGTATATAAAAGCGTACATATGAGTGCGTACAGATGTTCTTTATCAATAATTTTTGAAAAGAGCAATGGAAATTTCTGAACTTCTTAACATTGAAACTCAATATAATGTTTAATTGATATACAATGTTAATTTTGAAGCAAAAAAAGATTATAAAATGCGTATAATACACATTTAATTTTAATACCCAGCGGAAAATCTAAATAGGTAAAAACACTCAACATA
The DNA here is from genome assembly GCA_020423425.1 of Chrysopa pallens. Lineage (NCBI taxonomy): Eukaryota > Metazoa > Arthropoda > Insecta > Neuroptera > Chrysopidae > Chrysopa > Chrysopa pallens. Next base: position 72,787,437 of record CM035592.1, read on the forward strand.
ATTGATAAACCTTCCACGTTTGAAATTTTGTTTTTTATTTTATGCTGGGATTAGTGATAATTACCTTAAGATAAGACAAATAAATTTTATTTTATTTTGTCTTAATTAATGAGTTTAACCCAACTAATGCTTAACCAAAATCTTGATTTGCCCGCTTTTAAACGGAATTTTAATCTAGGTAATTTAAAGTTATATATAACATACACTTTTCTTATCACATTTCACGGTTTTATCGTTTACTCTGCATTTTTGCATTTTCAACTAGTTTTATTTTGATATACCTCTCTGTTCAACGTATAAATTATCGGAAACGGCATATTCCATTGCAGAGTATCATGCAGTTAATAATATATTTAATAGAAATGCATTGCTGTCATTTAATATGCAAGTGTTTATAGAATTTGATTTTCGCTGACAATATAGTAACTTGTAGTATTGCTTACGAGTAGGCCTAATACTTGTATAACGAATAACACAAATTCAACTAATTATATCTAGTTGGATTCAATATATTTGAAATATATTATTGCGACATTGGTGAATGTTATCAAATCAAGAAGAATTTATGATATTTGTGTCAATGTGTTGTAAGCGTATATTACCATCATTCACTTTTAGTCTCATTCTATATACATACTTAACTTTAAACAAATTTGAATGTACTTCAACTTATCGAAATAATTTTGTAAAATATATTTCCAAATGGGTCACATAAAGTTAGTTTCCCATTTTAATTATGAGGTTACTGCGGCTAATAAGGCCCATCTACCTTAAATGTGATATAAATGTTATATTTTGTGGATTTTGAGGAGAAAATCAAGCTTTCTACAAAGTTTATTAGTTTGATTTATCATAAAGTGTAAAAAATACTGCAGTTTTATAAGGCCCATTGGTAAAGTTGTAATTTATCTTCACAGGGACTCAAATTATCCTTAAATTTAAAAAAATCAACTTATAGAACTTTCATTTTACATTTCGTTTAATATTTTCCCTTTAAAAAACAACAGAACTGTTTTGAAAAATCAAACATTTATTAATTTTGAATTTTCAACTATCGTTTATGAATTAAGAGACTTATTATAGATCTCTCTTTTGGATCTAGAATACGGCAATATTTTGACTCGCAATCTCTTTTCGTTTTACCGTTATGACTAAAGTTCGTGGGTATATTACATTGTGGTTAGTAAATATCCAGGCGTTGATGCTGGAAATATATGAATATGTATTAATTTTTATCTAAAAATTGTATATTTAATCTGTATATTTTGGTATAGGTTTAGCGTACGTATAGATGATTCATCTAATTAGTCAATTTCAAAATGTCCGTTCGTCCGTCCGTGTATCTGTCTGTCTGTCCGTCATCAAAGTAACTCTAAAACGAAAAGAGATAGCGAGATGAAATTCTCGTAGCGTATTATTGACCTACAAAATGACTTCATGCTGAAAAATTTAAAACTAACCATCTTTTTTTTCAAAACAATCAACTTTTTTTGAAAAATGTGTTCATAAACTGTTCAGATTCGTCCCAATTTCAACTCAAATTTATTTATGAATACATTTACATATTATTTTCTATTTATATTAAATGCAAGGATGAGGTTTTTTGCAATCGATGTGAAATGATGAAAAAACATTATAAAATTGTAAATTGAAACCTCACTCCCATTTCTGAAATTCTCCAAAAATAATAACAGGTTTTGTAATAGAATTGTTAAATAAAATGATCAGGGCAAACAGAAAAATGTAAATTTTCTTCACCTAATCCCTCCCGTTTTTGAAGCAAACAAGTTATGTTTACAGCTTACCGAGCTATCAGTATTTACGTTTTATATAAATGATCTTGCAGTTTTTTTTAAATGAGTTATATATGACATTGCAGAGCTTATTCCGTGACTGGATGTAGAAAAGATACTCTCTTGCTACTTTAATTATTGTAAACGCGCTGCATAGTAATAATTAATTTTGATATTATAAGGTTGTTATGTTTATAATCCAAACTATTTTAATAACTATTTTCATGTGTGGCTAAAAAAAAGTTAGATGAATAATTTTAACTTTCACCTACAATGTCAGTAAATATAAAAACCAATTTGTCAAGAGTTGTAAAAACTACATTTGTATAAATGGAACGGCATTATATTATTATAGACTACATACTAGGTTTTACACAGTTCAACGGACATGATGGTTGATTCTCTTCGCCAGAATTTATAACATCGTATACAATATTATTATGGTTACATTTTGTAATCCCATATATATTTACACTAACCTATGTTTATAATTTAGTTGTTTTGTGTTAAATAGAGTTTGGATGTGTATTTTGTTTTGTTACTCAGTTTTTGTTTTTATTTAAAACATTTTTAAAATTACTATACTAACTACCATAATCTAATTTCAACACAGCTACTTTATAAGGTTTTTTTTAAGCTAAACATGTTTTAATTTATGGTATGTAATTTTAAAATCTATTTTGTAAAGAAAAATAATCAATTTTTTAAATAGCAAAAATTTGCTCTTCCGAAGCGATATAAAAATGGATTATTTCGATAAGTTTACATTTATTTTTGTTCTTAAAAAGTGGAGTACAGTTATTAGAAGTAAAATACAATGAAAATGATGTCCCAAAATTTAAGAAATAATTCTGAAAACTAGCACGTTTTTTAATAAAAAATTTAAATTTTTTTATTAACTCAATAGAGTTATGTATAGAGCAGCGAATCGTATAAATGAATTGTCTTTGGAAAACTTTGAAACAACAGTTATTATCATTTATTATTAGCATCTTTTCTTTAATATTATTCAACTGAAGTCTTCGGAAAAAAAAGTCAAATAACGTCGCATTTTGAAATAATAATAATAATAATAGTAGTTTTATATTGTTTTTCGAAGCAAAATTTAAAAAAGTTCGGTTTCTGTTCTATGCACGGTCCTATACTGTATTTTTTATAATTCGCTAAATATTTCATCCGAGATTTTGCTCCTAAACTTGGCTATAAATAAATATATATGTTTATTTGAAATTTATTTCTGTACTTAACAGTAATTAATGAATCACTGAGAAAAATCTGCAAAAATTGTGAAAAAAAATTAGAATTATAGTTATATTTCTAATTAAGTGGTTTAATAGAAAAAAAATCTGATGGAATGATAACTATAAAGATATAGAATGGAGATATTAAAATCCCATTTTGGATTAAAACCTATCGATGTTGAAATGAATAACCAGTAAACATCGATGTATCGCAACAAGGATATTTTTAAACGTTCTTTAAATGTCGTGAATCACTAAAAGTTCATTTAGTTTCTAAAATTACAAATAGGTGATATACCGAGATCTTAAATGACATTGACACAATGATACTTTCATAATCAAAATATCGATTAACACCATCAATTTTTTATTTTTATTTTTTTTTTTTTTTTTTGAGACGAATATCGATATATCTAAAATATCAATCCGTGAAAAAGTTAATGTGTAACATAATTTTAGCAGCGAGTAAACGTAGTACCGAAATATACCGTAATACATTCTTAAGCCATTTATAAATGTTATGTTTTATGTTATAATTTTTTTGAAAAATAACTGAAAACATTTTTAAATCAAAATTATTTGATCAGTTAAAATATTTCATTTAAATAACTCAAACTGCTTTTCTTTCTGAACTCCCAGAATTATTGACATAATCCAAAAATTTCCACGTTATTCTGTGTGTCATAAACAAACCCAACTTTTAATATAAATTATTGTTTTAATTTCTGAGGGCTGCTTAATTAGTGCTACGAATTTATGGTTGTTTCATATACTCTTAACCGTAGCTATATTTAGAACTTGATTTTAGTTATCATTACCACTTACAACTTATAAATTTTGTGCAAAATTAAAACATGAATTCTACTTTTTTCTGTAAAATTGTTCTTATATGATCAACCATAAAACAATAAAAAAAAAATCATATACATTGTTGTTTCAATAACAGAAAAGATTTTTGTGTTGTTAAATTGTTGGTTACTTGGTGTTAACATACAACGTACATATATCTTATATAATTGAAACATAGGGCGTTATATTTTTACACCTTCAGGGTGAAACATTACACATTGTGTTGTGGTTTTTATATACGTGTATACAAAAAAACTTATATAGATACACGGAGTGTTTCTTAGAAAATACTCAACTTGTTACTTAATTAATTATTCATACTTTTAATTATTTATTAATTTAAATATTTATTTTACTTAATTATTAATTCTTAATTATTCATAGTTTTTAAGTCAATTGATTTTTCACTATAAAAAAATCAATAAATAAAAAATCTAAAAAATTTCAATAGACATAGAATTTCTAAGCATTTTAGAAATTTTGAAGTAAAACTTTTATGGGAAACTATTATAATTTTAATATAGATAAAAAATACTAAGCGCTTCTGTATGTACATATATGTTATTCGCTACAATATTTCTCATTGGCTGATTGAAGTAAAATACGGCTTCTTTAAAATTAATTTTTCTAGTACAAATTCTGATTAAATGATTGTGGCGAAGTTATTCATAACTACGTATTTCATAATTCTAATAAGAGCTGTGTGTACAAAACAGTCCTGTTTACAAGTGTCTGGTAAGTGGTACTGTTGTTCAACGATGTACTAATAGCTGATCATAATCTAAATCTAATCTAATGCTAATCGTTTGATAAAAATAATTTACTGGCACATTGTTGGTACGACTATTTCAAGCGAGATGTTACTGTCAAAACCTGACGTGACAATTACGCATTAAAAAACCGTTTATCAGATAAATATTTCAAAACATCATTACTTTTAGGAAGCACATCAATATTTTACTTTTTTCTTAAATTTAATATCATAATACATATAAATATAAATTATATTTATAAATTAATTAAACCGATAAATTAATTTGTAGAATTATTTGTATATAAATTAATTAAACCGATAAACCGTGTGACCAATCACATACAATTTGATACAATAATTTCGATAAAATAAACATAATACATACAAAATATATAATTATTTTTCGATTTTATTAACATATAATTTTTTTTTTCAAATTTTCATGTTTATATCGTTTTTTGAGGATTCAAATAAGCACAGATTGTTTTTATATTATCGTCACACTCTCAACTTTTGGATTGTAATATCAGGCCTGAACTTAAAAACCCATTCCCATTCGACATCTTCTATGTCTCGACATTCTAATAAAATATGCTGCTCAATTTCAATGCATTCATTACACAGAACACATATTCTTTCCTCATTCACTTTTTTATTTCATAATATTTTTAATTTATATATCATCCACAATTAAATATTCGCACCATATTTATACTGAGATAACATTTTAAAGAAATTTAAGCTGCCTTTACTATTTATTAGAAATTTAAGCTGCTAGTCTATTTCTGTGACTATGCTGCAACCAAAATTCATGAATACTTTCATTAATAATTTTTTTGCAGATGCGTTTAGTATGTTTTTTGGTATACCTAATTCAACAGTTTTAAAATTAATTTCATTCTGCGAAAATTGTCTTATGTATAATTTTTGTAATTATTTATCACCGAGAAAAAATACGATAAAAACCATTTAGAGATACCCCAACAAGTTCTATGTAAAAGTTGTTTACAAATATGTCGATCGTATTTTCCCAATAACAAATACCATAAATTTCCGTTCCATATATCAATATTGGCTTATCCAAAGTGTTATATATTCTAAATAATAGAAAATTTCTTGTATTTGTAAATGTATTTTTGTATTTGCACTCATGCTCTAATATGGTTTTCACATTCATATGTCTTACATCCTCATCGAAAATAATATATTTATTTATTTCGTATATATTTATACGAAAGTACACTCTGTAAAATACAAATTTCCAGCACATAGTCTACTGCCCTCAATAAACTCAGCGTAATGAAAATGGTATACTATAAATGACTATACATAGTAGCTTCGACTACCAAGGATGGTTATGTTGTTAAATTAGACTTTCTACGATGATGATAATACATTTTTGTGTTGCCAGGAAACTAGTTTAAATTTCTATTCTACTAGAATAGATGAGAATATAACAACCAGAAATTGGTGATAGATGTTGGACATATATAATAAAACTACACAACCATAGACTGCTAAAACAGAAATAAGATATGCTGTTAAAATACTATACACATAAACAATATTGAAAGAATAGATGTTCCCTGGAGCTAGATGAAACCCGGTAATCCAGGAATAGTTCTGCTTTTATTATTAGGTTATCGATAGTTCTCTTATGTTTTTACGATTTTCTATTTTATATCATAAATCACTAAATTTATGGCATTCAAAAGTCTTAAAAAATTAATACCTAGCGAATGTATATTAAAGAATCTGTAATGGCAGGATTCCATTATTAATGGATTTAGAATATTTTTAATATGCAATGAAATATACACAATTTTAAGCACAAAATTGTGTAAAATAGATTATGAAGTTTTTGTTGATTATTACTAAAGCAGCTTAATGTCAAAATGAAAATGCTAATTTATATGAACATGTGATGCATTATCGGAATGATACTAAAAACCACAAAATCTTGAAAGTATGTGAAAAGAGACCTATCTATAACACTATTTCGATTTGGTAATTTGGCAAAATTCATTACCAATGGTGCAGAATTAAGGGCGGAAATATGTGTCTTTTGCACACAGGTCATGTCACAAGAGCATTTTTTCACTACTTGTCAAGTGTTTGATGCTATAAGTAAGCAACATTTCACGTAAATGGAGGATACATAAAACATAATAAGACTATTTAATGTTTCCGATATTGCGAATCAACAAGAAAGCTAAGTAGGTTAACTGAGGTGGTGCTACATATGCGTAAAAATGAAACAGAACTATTTTATTTCTTTTAAGTTTAATTTAATACATGATTATATAAAGATGATTCTTTTTACGTTTTTAGTTATACTATTGTTTTTTATTCTTTGCATACAATTTATTAATCTATATACATCGTGTATATTTTTTCATTATATTAAGTTAATATTTTTGGAATTGATATGTAATAATTGATAAGTCAAATAAATAAATAAGAAGAATATGCGAATAACGAAAGATAAACGCACAAGAAATTGTTGAACTTTCCAGGACGTTTTATTAACAAATAATCCTTCACTCTATAATTATAGTCCTGAAACAGGTGTATGCAATCAATTATTTTAATTGAGCAAACGTAGTGAATTCCATGGATTTACAAGACATTTTTAGATTTTGTTGTTCAGTATAACTTTTAAACACGTGATCCAATTTTCTGAAATTTTATAGATCCATTAATTACATTAAGTCCAGTGTATAGAGCTCACTGAATTTTTATACACCTACCATAAATAGCTCATTTTTAGGAATAATCATCGCGTAATTTTTTCTGCGGTTCCCTTCATGAGAAACTACTATTGGAAGTCAAAAAAAATTTATAACTAATAAATGTATTATTAAAATGTGGTACCCGATAAAACCCTTTTTGGTGGATAGAAAAGATTTTGGTCAAATGTGCAGAAAACAGAGATTGAGAAATTTTAGCAAAACCCATTTTGAAATTCATTTTCTAGGCTTTTCCCGCTAATATCATCATATATTTATCTCAGCTTTTATATACAATAATAACAAAACCTCTGTATATATATTATTATTTAGAAAATTATTAGTACACAAATTTATTTTCTAATTATGATTCTCTATTTACTTCTAAAAACTTCTACTGACTACTTGATTGTTAAAATATAAAAATATTGCTTATGATCAAAATAGATATAACACAATAATTTATGTACACGGAAATATGTGTAAATGCTTTAATTATCTAAATTGGTACAAGGTACCATCATATGTAGTATACGTTCGTAGCAAGTAGAGTGATGACATCATTGTTTTTTAACTCACCAAGTTATAGCCAAAGCGAAAAAAAATAAAATAAAAAGACAATTTTTGTTAGTCCGATTTTTGGTTGAATTTTGTTACTTATACTTACCCCATAGTGAAAAATGCGTTTTGATAAAATTTAGTTTTGAGATTTCTGTTTGGTCGCATATTTTTCGTAACGTCCCCTCCCTAATGATTAAAAATCTAACCTAAAAATTTGTTTAAATTATAACATTTCTGTTTAGAAATTCTATAACAACCTTGGAAGTTCGAAATTCACTTTGACACCATCAGTTAAAAATGATAATTTAATGTGGCACAGATATGAAAGAAAATATTTTTTAATTGAAAATTAAATGTAAAAAAAAAAAAAACAAAATTTGTAGGTAATGGTATAAAATGAGAAACAATATCTTAAGTAGGTACTTCAAAAAACCTTACGTAGTAGGTTCATTTTGTATAAAAGTTTTCTTTCTTTCGATGCCAGGTACAAATGGCTTCCCTGACTGAAATTTGTCAAAAAAATGCTTTTCACTCTTATGTAGATATTATTCCTTTTGATTTTATTTTTTCTTCTTATTGCTTCGGCTAATCTTAAAAGCCGCCCTTATATAGTGATAATACATGCTATTATGTCAATAGTTAGATTACCAACGAAGGAAAACCACATCAAGCAACAGAATAGTTTTTTACAAAATGAAAATAACAAAAAATAACAAATTTTTTTAACATAGATCGCATCGATAAGCTGTCTCCCTCTATCTTATAGAGCCTCAGTTAAAAAGCCATCAATTGCATAAAATACATCCAAAAAATGTATGAATTGTAAAAAATTGATTTAATTTTTACAAAAATTATTATGTTTAGGTTTTTAACGTTGCTGATTATCATAAAAATTCGTTTTCGATATTCAATACATAAAGTTATATAAGTAGATAAACTTCTCATTATTATATATTTGACTAAGCACTTTTAACGAAAGAAAAATTATAGTCGCTTTGAACAAATGACAAAAAAAATAATTTTGAATATTTATAACAAAAAGTAATTTTAAATTCACTCCCACTGACCTAAGTTACAATAACATTTATTGTAAACAGCCACTGCAAAAACAGCTTACATACTAGTTTTTATAAAATGAATACATAGTTTGAGAAAGATTTGGGTAAAACAGTAAAATATTTTTAATTTGCGAATAAGGATAAACAATAACAGACATACGGCTAGGGAGCTTACTGTAGCCAATTATTATTCATTTGGACATGATTTCCAAAACAAGAAAGGGCAGTTGATGGTGTTACCTTCTTCTTAATATTAGTAATCAACAAAAATCTATTTGCAATATAGAAATTTCGCCACAGACACCCTTTTCATTTGATAACATTCAGCGTTGACCAACTACAACATACTTTCGTCATAGTTTGGTGACATAAACACACATTTTAAAACTATTGGAAGTGGACATACTAATCATAAAGAAAAATCATTGAAAAACCAAATAAAGAGCCTTTTATTCCAACACGATGAAATCTACTCTCTGCCAATATGGAATATTCTCTGCCATATTTCATCCACAACACTATATGTTAAATTAAATCGGGATACTCACAATGACCTATGTTCAAGTGATCAAAACCTTTATGCGCACGAAACTCAATTAAGCATAATGAAAGCAATATCCCATCTGAAAATCTCGCAAAAAACAATCAATAACGCTACCCATAGATATATTCAACAAAAAACATCAATATATAAAAACAAACAGGTTGTGCCTTGGTGGACTGACGATATTCGAAAACTAATAAAGGAATGACCAAAAATGCTTCAAAAATACAAACGCAAAAAAACTTTAGCAGATTTTTATAAACTATAAATTTTCACGGGCGAGAGTACTTAGGGTAATATTAAAACAAAACAACTTTCATACCATAATTTCATTTCGACTATAAATATCAACACAGAATGTTTCTAAAAATACGGAATAACATTAAAAAAAATAAACATTAGCGGATTAGTATCATAGAAACTATGAATGCATTACAAATAAATAATGAATTAATCACAAATCACAATGACATTAGTAAACCATTATAATGCTGTCTCGGATGGCACACAATCAATACTCCGACTATTTCCTCATCTAAACACATGACGATGAACATACATACCTAACTTCATCACTGGCACAGCTGTACACTACAAACCGTTTACATTAATTGATTTTTAAAATCGCACTAGATAAAATAAAAAATAAAGCCACTGGATCTGACAATATCCCAATTTCCCTAGGTCAAATATGTACAAAACATTAAATGATATATGTGAAAGCTAATATAAAACCAAATAATTGAAAACATTCAAGATTAGGTAGCTTAGGTAGATTAGATATTACATATACTCTGGATATTAGAAACAAATAGCCTACTTCATGACAAGCAGCATGGTTTTAGACCACAAAGATCCACACTTGATTTTAACACCATATAAGATACAAATATAAAAATTTGTAAACAAAAGTTTCCCTTTCATGTAAGCAAACTTTCGACACAATTTTCTTCGGTATTCAAAAAGCATAACTGCACAAATACGAACCCCGCGGTATTATTTATATGGTGCTTCCTTGAAACATATTCCGTGAGAATCATAACTGCTTACTCCACTATGCATATCGAAAAGAAAAGAATTCCACAAGGATGCTATTGTCAGATACGCTATTTATATATATCCGTAAATGATATCGTCGACCTAATACGGATCCCGATACATACTGCCTTAAATAGCTGAATAGCATCTAAAAATATAAAATATAATTAAATGTAAATGGCCTAAGATGTTTATAGTCCAAAAACGTCTCTTTTCACAAAATAACTAAATGTTATGTAACACTTACACTTAACTACCAATACATAACTAATATTGAACATTACAATTATTTAAGGTTAGAATACCTAGAGTTCCAAGAGAACTTCAAATGGAAGATTCATGTAGACAAACAGAAAGAGGACCTCCAATCAAAAATTAACATTCTAAAAAACTTTTTCCAACAAAAAAGATAAATCTGACAAAATTATACTCAAGCAAGTAGCTGTATGAAGAAGTAATTCAATTCAAAATCATTTATGGATGCCACATCTATAACTTTTCTAAATCTTCATTCCTGAAATCGTAAAAGGTCATTTCAAATGAAGGCCATAGAATAGTTCCGGCTGCATATAAATCGTGACCTCTAAACAGTAGTGAGGCTGGAATTTTTCCATCACAAAAGGACAACCACTGTTTCAAGCACATACTCACATTTTTTACACCATCTGACACATTCCAATTATTCCTTTTCTAGGCACACTACAATATTCTTTAATGTTTTAACATGGAAAAAGTTCACCGCCGAAAAATTTAAGCAAAGGTTCAATGAACTAATCAAGAGCAAATTTTTGAACTATAAAAAAATATACGCAGATGGATTCAAAACTCCAACATCTACTGATTTTGCCATCATCATATATAATATTTAACACAAATATAAATTAAATAATAACGCTAGTAATTTTAAGACTGAAGCGATAGATATACTTAAGGCTGTAGAATCCATCAACATAGAACAAAATCCAGGAAATTTCCGATACTCTAAGTGTTCTCAATGTAGTAGAAAATAATAATACAAATATAGGTACAATTCAACAAATGAAACTCATACATCATCTTAACAAATAAAAAAAACCAGAAAATTACATTCCAGAGGATATATCTGAACATTGAAGCATATCAGGAAGTGCATTAGATAATACTGCTGCTAAAAATACATATAATAGCGGAACACCATCAAATAAAGTCACAAAACTGGACCTGTTACAGCACATTTCCGCACGTTACCAGCCTCTATAACATACAAAATTAAACCTGGGAACGAACAACAAAGAATAAACTAAAAGATATAATAACCATAAAATAACCATACATTCTGGAAAACTTGTTTGCAAGAAAACAGACAACGAGAAGTCACCTTACAAAAATGTATGAACGCAGTTACTTAATGAATAAAAATGTGCCTCCTGAATGCCAAACCTGCCACACTTTAATGACACTTCGAAACATATTGTTGAATTACAACAAATACATCAAAGGAAAAAATTCAATCTATACGACATTGTGGCTGAACTCTTAGGAGATGGCAAAGAAAACTTCAATATGTTATTTAAGTTTTTAAATAACATATTGAAGTTAAAAAATTTTTTGTAGGATTATCCCAATATTTACTACAATCTACTTAATACATACCAGCGGTAACCCAATGCAATTATTTGAAACATATGCAGATTTTTTACAATTTATCTTCAAACAATTCAAACCCTTAAAAGATCATATATTATTTTGTGAGAAATAACACAAACTCAATTCATGATTATTAACTCATTCATTTGGTGAGTACTGCTTCTGTGGTAAGTAAATGGTTAGTAAATTGTGCTACCTATACTTGATATACCTCTCCATATAGCTATCGTTGTTGGTTTGTAACCACGATGCCACATTATTCACCAATCGGCATTTTGAATATGGCACTCCTGGCTTCATACTATATATTACATTATAATATACAACATATTATATATATGTTATTGTCGATTGTAGATATAACTGGATATAACTAACAGATCGTGGGTATATTGGTTTAATAATACATTATGTACAATATATTAATGATGGCCACATCATTGTGACATAATTACTTTTGAACATTATTGCTTTGGCAGGGTAAGTAAAGCAAGTAAAATAAGAAATTGTAAGAACATGTCAAAATTCAAATTTTTGTAATTTATCGAGGAAAAGATGTTGTTATCGAAGAAATTAGAAAAAACCCACGTGTGCCATTCTCATGCGAGAGGAGTGAAACTTACCAAAATTTGAACTTCTAGACAAAGAGAATAGAAATTCAGGAGTAGGATCATTATACGGTTTATTGGTATGATATTGATACCATGTTTAATATTATAATGAATTTTATACACGTGTATATTGCATACATTTTCGGTAAATACTACGAGAGGCTTATGGAAACTGAAGTATGGAATAAATACATTAATTTCAATCTGATAAATATATTCCTAAATATAAAAATGAATCGCTGAATATGTTGCTCAGCGCATATAGTCTCATTTAGCTATTAATTTACAAATAGATATTATGATTTCATAAATTGTCCACTTTTATTTGATGGGTATTATCAATTGTGGCGAATTCTAACATTTTACGAAAAAATGTTTCAAACAAAAGTTGTTTGTTTTTAAAGAAATAAGAATTTTTAATCTTTTAATTTTTCTCTCTCTTTTTTCTTTTATAGTTTAAAAGTTGAGAAAAGGATCCATTGGACTCAATTGACCGATTTTGCTTATTCACAAACTAAAACTTACCCTGTATGTTAAGAATTTGTCATTATAATTTCAGCGTGCTATCTCGTTTTGTTATGGAGTTATCGAGATGACGGACGGACGGATAGACGGACAACCGGAAATGGGTTAATTAAAATACGAGCATACCAAAATTCTGTTTGTGCTGTCAATATTTCCTAGCCTTACAAATTTTCGGCAAAAAAAAAATACACTATGACATATTATGTATGTCGAGTACAAAAACTTATTTTGTCCTTCCAACAAAGCACCATAGAGGCCTATACAATTTTAAGAAAAAATTGAAGTCTTAAAGATGAGAGGTTTCAAAAGATGTTTTTATTTATTAAATTTCATACAAATGAAAAAAAAAAAAATGAACGAAAAAATGCACGATTTTTAATTAAAAACTTAAAATACAAATAATTTCTTTCTGATCATATTCTTTGCAAGTAAAAAAAATGGATTTGATGGCGCCAATTTTGAAAGGTATATGAAGGAAGTTATACTCAGAAATGGATGGAAAGGAAATCGATCTTCTCCTGCTTGGTCGAAATTATAAAAGATGTATAAAATAGATAGAATACAAACGAACAAACTGACTTAGATGGTTCATAATTTCTTTCTGAACATATTCTTTGCTAAAAGAATGGATTTGATGGCGCCAATTTTGAAAGGTATATGAAGGAAGTTATACTCAGAAATGGATGGAAAGGAAATCGATCTTCTCCTGCTTGGTCGAAATTATAAAAGATGTATAAAATAGATAGAATACAAACGAACAAACTGACTTAGATGGTTCATAATTTCTTTCTGAACATATTCTTTGCTAAAAGAATGGATTTGATGGCGCCAATTTTGAAAGGTATATGAAGGAAGTTATACTCAGAAATGGATGGAAAGGAAATCGATCTTCTCCTGCTTGGTCGAAATTATAAAAGATGTATAAAATAGATAGAATACAAACGAACAAACTGACTTAGATGGTTCATAATTTCTTTCTGAACATATTCTTTGCTAAAAGAATGGATTTGATGGCGCCAATTTTGAAAGGTATATGAAGGAAGTTATACTCAGAAATGGATGGAAAGGAAATCGATCTTCTCCTGCTTGGTCGAAATTATAAAAGATGTATAAAATAGATAGAATACAAACGAACAAACTGACTTAGATGGTTCATAATTTCTTTCTGAACATATTCTTTGCTAAAAGAATGGATTTGATGGCGCCAATTTTGAAAGGTATATGAAGGAAGTTATACTCAGAAATGGATGGAAAGGAAATCGATCTTCTCCTGCTTGGTCGAAATTATAAAAGATGTATAAAATAGATAGAATACAAACGAACAAACTGACTTAGATGGTTCATTCTTTATTCTTGAAATAACATCCGGATTAACAAAAACAGAAATATTCAAAGCGATTAAAATATTATCATAATTCAGAATAAATTTTGAACTACTTTTAAGAAATTTTATTTCGATAAAAAAATAATATATATGTTAATAACAATCGTAAAAAATACGACAGATATAAGACGACCATTCACCCTAGTTATATTTTCAAGCAAAACAAACAAATTTAAATCATATATAAAAAAACAAATAAATTTTACTACCAATTTGAATTTTTTGGGAAATAATTCATTTATTTTATGTGAAAGTGATTGAGAGCAAATAGATTTATATTTATGGAATAAATTATAATTTGATATATTCGTAAATTTCTTCTAGCATATGACCCTTTGAAGTTGTCAGCTATATGAAGTTATGAAGTCATCAGCTAGCTATCAAAACGAAATGATAAAATTTCATTTACAATATTTAGAACTTTTACGTATGATCATCATTATGTTGTAACTAACCTACAATTATTATTACCTACAACTTGTAAGCTACCGTTATGAATACTGCATCGGGTCGAAAGCTGTTTATGGGCGTTGCTGTTCCTGGATTTCATACATGCATGTACTCCTGCCCTCTGGCTTCCAATACTTCACGGGATTCAGTTCTGCTCAAGCATGCTTCCTCCAACATTCCGCGAAGACGTTATACTGATAGATGCTCTTTAGTTTGACATCCTACTCAGGCGCTAGTTGTTGTGCATATTATTGCACAACAATTGCTCAATTGATTGAACTCTGACAAATCCTGTAACAGCAACATCCAACACACAAAAAATGAATTTCATATATAAGTAAAAGTTCAAAAGTTTCTATTTTAACATTTCTCTTGAATTATTTACTATTCCTAAATACTATTACTTTATATCTACTAATAATTTTTATAAATCGCGAACTTTCTACCCGTAGATTTTATAAGCTAACTCAACTGCCTTCCGGTCTTCCTCATATACTCATAAAAGAAACTAAATACCCTTAAAATAGACAAAAATTAAAATTTTTTTTCATAAATTTATTACATTATTTGTTATTTAATTATTAATTAATCGAAATTTTTCTACAACGTAAAATTTCAATTTAATATAAATTTAATTAACTTTTACTAGAAGTAAATAACTAAGCAGTGGATTTAATTATTTACTAGTTCCACAAAATACATAATTATTTGTCGGTTTTTGTTAGTTTCATAACATTTATGTAATTTAAAAAAAAAAAATTAAATTAATAAGCGTTTTAAAAGCCACCCGGTAAACTTAATCTTATATATAAAAATGAATTGCAAAATGTGTTGGTAAGCGCATAACTCGAGAATGGCTGGACCGATTTGGCTAATTTTGGTCTTGAAATATTCGTGAAAGTTCAGGGAAAGTTTTAACGGTGAAGAAACATAATAATAAGTAAAGGAAAATACTATAAACGACAATTTAATTTTCGAATACAAAATGTTCCTAGCTGTGAAACATATTTTGTCTTTTTTTTTTCTCACATGTTACAAATCATCATTTCCATAGAAACCAAAATATAATTTTGAAATTCAAAATAAAACTTCTTTATCTATTCAAAATAAAACTTCTTTACCTCTTCTCACTAGCAGTATGACGAACTGTCAACTATATAAAGTGTGCATATCGCATTGTTCAAGTATTACGAGAATCATTCTTGGTTCA
The DNA here is from genome assembly GCA_020423425.1 of Chrysopa pallens. Taxonomy (NCBI): domain Eukaryota; kingdom Metazoa; phylum Arthropoda; class Insecta; order Neuroptera; family Chrysopidae; genus Chrysopa; species Chrysopa pallens. The sequence continues at coordinate 72,803,810 of CM035592.1, forward strand.
GAAGGTCAATATACCTTTCATCAAGTGTATGTGTACGACAGCAAAAATTATCGGGTAAACGCGGTCCGCGGTCGCGGTACCGGGGCAAATACCGGGTGCACACTTTATACCGGGAATCCGATAAGAAAGGATTTGAAATTCTTCCCCTAAGGGTAGAATTGCATCCGCATGTAAACGATGTAATATCATTTATTAAAATGTGAAAAATAACACAGCAACGCGTAAAACGGGTGGTTATGCTTCAACATATATATTATCATAATTTATTCTGATTTGCCGCAGCTTCATTATTTAGTTATAGACAGACAGTTGAGAATATGTTATTATATTTAGGAGATATTAATGTTGATTAACAAAACAATTTACCTGGGTCAGCTATTCAAAATAGAATTTATTTATCTCTTCTTTTCTATTTTAATGGTTCTGGACTTCCTTTTTTTTTACTATTTTTCATCAAGTATATGAGAACCAGAACACAATATACACGAATTGTGGGTGCTCGAGGTACCGGGTGGCGCAAATCAAACACGAGTGTATATATAATTTTCGTGTCACGGGTATCCCACACCAAATAGTGGGTTACACATCAAATACCGGGCATACCATAAGAAAAGATTTTCTGAAATTCTACCCCTAATGGGATTAAAAACAGAGTCAAAGTTCAAACGGAATTCCTTCGTCCAATCTGCTTCAAATTTTGCATGCAATCGATGTAATATCAATTGTCACCACAACGTGTCCGGGTATGCTTTAAAATATATATTAATATCATTATTTATTCTAATTTGCCTTAGCTTTCAGTTTTAAGAAATAGAGGAAAGTTGTTAAGAATATGTTATTATACTTAGAAAATGTTGAAGTTAATTAGAAATATGTGGCAAAACGACGTTTGCCGGGCCAGCTAGTACTACAATAAAAATAGCCGATTTTTATTTGCCAACCTAGTAATAAATTTCCGATACAATTTTTTTAAATAAGGTTAAGGACTTCTTATTGAATATAAAATCATAAAATACGGACATATTGCGATGGAGCTTGAAGCCAAAAGCCACCATTATCATGTCATGGATTTTAGCAACGTAATTTTTGAATTTGAAAATAAAAAAGAATGTGCAGCAGTTACTTTTTGTTTTTTCGAAGAAAAAAAAATATGCGCCAAAATGTACCGTTGAGAAAATTGAAAAATTCAGATTATGTTTTGTATGTATATTAATACGAATGCATTTGGTTTCTGTGGTTCGATATAAAAAACCTATATGGACCTTGAACGATTTTATATCTATTCTCTGCAATAAATGTTCAATATTTATTTATGATATGTTACAATTTAAAAATTAATGCATAGTCAATCCAAAACCAATGCACCGGTCGAAATCTTTATATTTATTTAAAATTAAAGAATACATGGTGTTTTGATTAAGATGTTTATAGGATATAATTTTTTTTATCTGCTCTATATTTTCCATTTTTCTCGACGGCACTGTATAACACACGTTTAGCAGATTACAGCACGACCTTAATTTTCAAATTCTAAAATCAGACTGCTAACTTCCGTGGCATCCATTATCGTAGAAAATAAAATTTCGCATCTTTTATTTTCTGTAAATATTACAGTAATCAATAAAATGTGCTATAACTAATTTATAGTTTCCACAGAAATATATTTTCAAATACTATCTGTTTACAAACTTATTTTATTTATATTTTATGAAGAATTCATTGAGACATTAGTTTTGTATGTATTCCTCCGAACAAAGTAACGAAGATGAAGGGAACCTTCAAATTTATATTTAACTAGCTGGCCCGGCAAACGTCGTTTTGCCACATATTTCTAATTAACTTCAACATTTTCTAAGTATAATAACATATTCTTAACAACTTTCCTGTATTTCTTAAGGCTGAAAGCTAACGCAAATTAGAATAAATAATGATATTAATATATATTTTAAAGCATACCCGGACACATTGCGGTGACAATTGATATTACATCGATTGCATGCAAAATTTGAAGCAGATTGGACGAAGGAATTCCGTTGTCCCATACCAACTTTGCCTCTTCTTTTCATCCCATTAGGGGTAGAATTTCAGAAAATCTTTTCTTATGGGATGCCCGGTATTTGATGTTTAACCCACTATTTGGTGTGGGATACCTGTGACAGGAAATATTTATATATACACTCGTGTTTGATGTGGGACACCCGGTACCTCGTGCACCCACAATTCGTGTATATTGTGCTGTGGTTCTCATATACTTGATGAAAAATAGTAAAAGGAAATCCAGAATCACTAATATAGAAAAGAAGAGATAAATAAATTCTATTTTGAATAGCTGACCCGGGTAAACATTGTTTTGTTATATAAGTTATTTCTAATCAACATCAATATCTCCTAAATATAATAACATATTCTCATTTGTCTATAACTAAATAATGAAGCTGCGGCAAATCAGAATAAATTATGATATTATTTTATATTTTGAAGCATACCCACCCGGTTTACGCGTTGCTGTGTTATTTTTCACATTTTAATAAATGATATTACATCGTTTACATGCGAATGCAATTCTACCCTTAGGATAAGAATTTCAAATCCTTTCTTATCGGATTCCCGGTATTTAGTGTGCACCCAGTACATTATATGCACCCGGTATTTACCTGGTATTTGCTGGGGTACACCCGGGACCGCGTTAACCCGATAATTTTTGGTGTGGTACACATACACTTGATGAAAGATATATGGACCTCCTGAACCAAGAATGATTCCGGTAATACTTGAACAATGCGATATGCACACTTTATATAGTTGACAGTTCGTCATACTGCTAGTGAGAAGAGATAAAGAAGTTTTATTTTGAATAGATAAAGAAGTTTTATTTTGAATTTCAAAATTATATTTTGGTTTCTATGGAAATGATGATTTGTAACATGTGAGAAAAAAAAAAGAAAATATGTTTCACAGCTAGGAACATTTTGTATTCGAAAATTAAATTGTCGTTTATAGTATTTTCCTTTACTTATTATTTATGTTTCTCACCGTTAAAACCTTCCCTGAACTTTCACGAATATTTCAAGACCAAAATTAGCCAAATCGGTCCAGCCATTCTCGAGTTATGCGCTTACCAACACATTTTGCAATTCATTTTTATATAATAAGATTATTAATTAATATAATTGGATTTTCGCCACATTCAAAACGCTCGTAAATTTTATAAAATTTTGAATATTTATTTCTTTTATCATTTATATAAAAGTAATTTTTATTAATACTACCCTTTCATTTTTTTAATTTCTTATGACATTTGAACATAACATTACTTATAACACATAATAATGCAAGGTCAAACCAAAGTCCTAAATATTTTTAAGTTGTACGAAATATAATAAAATTATTAATTAAAAAAAAGTTCGTTAGTATTGCGGGTAAAGTAATGAATTATTAATTGTTCAGTACATCGGCATATATATTTTTAAATTTGTTTCTAGAGTTTGTACCATTACTCTATACCTTGAAATTTTCGACCTTACACCGATAGTCCAACATTGGACGTCCTAATGCACAAAAAGTTTGGACATTAGAAAAGAAAGTTTTAAACAATTGTTGTTGAGAATAAATTGATCTATACAAATAAGTTGTATTTTGTTGATTAACGCTACATTTTAAGAGCTATCGTTCGAGATAGAAAAACCGGATTAATAAACGGACCATTAACCTTAAACGGTAAATTTTACAGGACAATTTTCTCTTTTCAACAATGGTCTTAGTGATTTTTGTTCTAAAGTTTTACCAGATGAATCCGAATCTCTACCAGAATCTGTCCTGATTTTGTGATTTTATACTCAGTAAATTATCCTAAACCAAAAAAAAAAAAAAAATTATTGGAAATTTACTGCGAGGATAAATTTTATGTAGTAGTATAAATATTATACAAATTTTCGTAAATAATATTCACAGGTAACCTACATTTCATACATTTCATATCCATGCAAACTAATTCAAATAATAAAGACCTCTAAAAGTTATTTTGTATTCTTTGCTAAAAACTTTATATATACTTTTTATTTAAATTTATGTTTTTAAAGTATTTTGTTATACTGTAGTGCTTAGGCTTACAACATATTAACAATAAGTAAGTAAGGAACTTTATATTCGTACAAACCATACAACAGAAACATACCTTTTATGGGAAAAAACAAACTTGTAACACACAAAATTTTTATGTATCAACAAAACATAGTTAAAGTTAATTAAAAAAGGTATGTATAATTAAATATAATTAAAAAATATACCCATATTTTCCCTAATTGTTATGTTACATTATTATTACTACATTGTTAGAGTCATGTACTACTTTTGTTGTGTGTTTTAGTTGAATTCTAGTTTTAGTAGAATTTCAAATGATAGCCTGCCAGATATAAAATAAAATTATCACTCTGTCTCATTTCAATACATGTATTTTACTATCTGTGGTTATCTGTAGTAAGTAAAATAGCATGTACTTTATTTTCTGCAACCAATTTTCCCCTTATATAAATGCATTATCTTGTAGTTCTATTATTATTAGGCCAATTGTACATTCTGATGTTTCATTCTAGTTTATTTTAGCATCGATTTAAATCCCCACCCACAATTGTATGTTTATACTTCAATGAGATGTCCCAAAATCGGTGATGCCAAATTAATTACAAGATTATACGACAAAGAAATGGTAAATTTTAAAGTTCTGTTTACTGCACTGTATCAACATGAATTTTCCAATCATCATAAATACTCACCGACTCGCGCAAAGCATTGAATAAGCAAGGCTTGTAAGTGACTGTAGGAAAATTCATTCCAAGTTCATTTTTGATTGTTTTAAAATGGCATACATTTTCCAAAACAAATAGCTAAATCTAATTCTAATCGATTATCGATCTAGCGGTTTTTATTTAAATAACAGTCTTATAAATTTTCTAATTAGTCTTGTGAATTTTACACTCAACTCTAAAGTTTCGTAACAAAAATGAAAAAAAAATGCGAATTTACGGATTTATGACTCGTGTGCTAAATTGAGTAGATAACTTTAATGTAGTTTTTATAATTCAAAAACGAGAAAATGCAATATCATTAGTTACAATTTGAATAATTTACGTCTTTGAGACTGATTTGAGCAATAACACGTCTGTAGACCTGAAGAATTTTTATATCGTAAAATAAGACTAAAAAACAACAAAAACACGATTTTGCTTAAAATAAGGAACAAAACGGCTTTTCTTATAGAAATTTTAACTCTTACAAAACTACAAAATTTTAAAATTTAATGTTTTTCAATTACCGCTTTTTATACAATAAAGACGCTTGTCAAGTGACGTTTACCGTTTAAAAGATCTTATTAAGCGTTGCGAATTTTATGTAGCACGCCAATACCCTATAATATCTTTATCTGACGCGCTTGATCATCAACAACTATCGATTTTTTTAATATTCTGATCGACTGCCCTGTGCACATGGTACCATATTGAAAACTTATATTTGGTGGAGACTCTCAACCAGGGGTAAGGTATTTCCCATATTTTAGTCGGACGAGGTAGAGTAAATCCGAAAATTCCCACTTGGAATCTCTTACCAATAAACAAACACAAGAGAACTATACCGGCCCTTCTATTAAAGCAAATTTTATAATGACAAATTTTATAATGATTGAGCTATGAAGTGGTAATAATTTCCCAGTAGTATACAAAACTTGCTTAGATCTTCAATGAATTATAGATCCCAAATCTGTAGACTCAAATCTCTATTAAACACTCTAGCTATGAGTAAGTCAAATATTGCATAACACAATTTACAAATCACTAATTTAATTTATTAAACGGAAATGAAATATATTCAAATTTAATACAATATTTAAATTAATTTTCGCTTTCACACTTTTCTTGAATACGTAAATAAAATTATAAAATATATTAATAGTTTCCAGTAAATTTATCTTCAAATATATTATATTAAAATTTTTCGTCGCGTAGGTGCTGCGTAAACTCAGCGCATACTCTTTATACTCATACTCAATATTTTGTTATTTTGATACTTACTTAAGAGCTTTAAAAAAATTGAAGAAATCTAAACGGGAGGCTAAATTTACTTTTTGTAAAATTGAAATACATTGTGGGATAAAATAACATACATAGACTTACAATTCGATTTGGTGTTAAGGACATTTGAAATAAGAATCATTTCTGGTTTTTCTTATTAAGAAGCATTTTTATTTGAAACATTTTTTCGATGTATTCCGTAGAAAGGTAAGAACGGGTGTTGGACTTCAAACGACTGTCACATCAAATATAATACCATTTCTATTTTTGTGTCGAATGTTTTCCCGAAGAAAATTGAATAAATTTTAATTAATTTTAAAGACTAAAATGTGAAAAATCTGTACGTAGAGAAAAAGTTTTGAAGTCATGTTTGGTTTTTTCAGGGAAAATCCATGCATGCCTTTCTTTCAGCGAGAGTTATATTCCATAATAAGTTATATACGTTGGGATATTTGATAAAAAATGTCACTTATGCGATGCCAATAGCTCTTTTTTTAAGGGTAATATGCAAAAAAAAAAAAGTTAAAACTATAAGATAAAAACTAAAACACTTGAAAAGATATCAAAGTTCTGTTGAAAAATATTATTGAAAAAAATACGATTAACTGTGATAATAATTTGCCTAAGTTGATTCTATTTCCACAGTTTTTTAAAAATATTTTCATATGAGTACATTGCTGTTGGCTAAACAAAGTAGTAAATCTATAAAAGCCAAAAAATAAAGGTTCACATTATAATTGAATATTTTATCTCTGAATATTTGTTGGTTTCCAAATAAAACAATAGTACAACGTTTGCTTTATGACTCCTTCATGTCTTTAACTATATGACCAGAAAATTAAGAAACCTTTTTAACCTGGAAGTAAAATTTCATGCTATGTAATTTTCTATCGAAATCTAGCATTGCTATTTCACACGAATATTCACTTCAAAATTAATTTCAGTGAAATAAATTAATCTCAAAGGTAAACTGGGTATAGTAAAAAAAAATATTATACAAAATAAAACTGAATTCAGAAAATTAAATGTAATAATTATTTACTCAGGCTAGAAATCGTTAAGGGTACGACAAATTCGAAAAACTGTAGATGATAAATAGTAATAGAATTTACAGTTTTCATCTGATAGTTCTAAAAATTCAATTCTTGTTACATTCCATCAATGTTTTAAACTTAGGATAAATTATAATAAAAACCAAAAAAGGGGCGGTTAGTTGAGCACACTGTCGTGAAGAATTAAGTAAGCAGTTAAAAGCAACAATATAATCACAATAAAATTGCCATCATGTGCTAGATGGCATCTGTGCCTTCAGTGGAAGGAGTGTTCTAAAAGAGGGTACAGAGAACCAAAAGGTCTAGATACAAAAAGCGCGGTTGCGGTTATCCTCTTAATATCTTCTAACTCTTGCAGACGTCATGTGGCAACATTAAAAATTACTAAATATAGGACTACGGTTGATTACGGCTAATTTACTTCAAAAATTTAACTCAACTTCTATACCCAAAACTGTTATGTTACGATATTAAACTATAAAGCGATACATACATGGAATTATATTAAATTTCACTTTCATACTTTTAAGTTTAGCTCAAAAAAGAACCAAGGTAATGAAAAATAAACTATGATGTATTATTTTTTTTTTTTTTTACTGGCTTCAACTACTTTCAACTATATAGCCATTAACCAAAGAGGATTATTATTTTTAAACAACAACAGTACACAGTACTGCTAGGTGGTCACCCATCCAAATACAGATTGTGACTTTTTATTAATTGGTCTAAGCCTGTCAATACGTTACGTCAGTCCGGGGTCGATGTATTGTTATTCATTTAAAACTAAAAACTATAACCACAGTGATCTACGATCAGGATCTCAATTTTTAATGCAATCCATTACCATGAGAAAGAAAATGTATGTGTCTCTAATATTTTAGTTTATTTATATACTAACAGATGTTGCTAGTTTTCCGAAAATATCTCACTTTTTGGTTAAGTTATACCCCGGCAGATAGCGCTTACGAATGGTAACCTATATATAAAATAGCCCTTAAACAAAAACACATACGTCAATATCATAGTTTTGTATTGACTTATTTATGTCAATACAAAATTATACTGATATGTTCAAGATGATGTTTCAAGTTTTAAATATTCCACACGTTAAATGCTTAAAACTATATAGCCATTTCAAGCATGTTTGCCAACTTAGAGAAATAACTTTCCCCAATTATTTTGGAAAAAGTCTCATAATTAGCATATAACGTAAAAAATTAATTGTCAACGAAACAACTTTTTTTTCTTAACCAATTTTTTTTAATTTACTCATAATTAACCGCTTATTAATCGAAAATTAACGGAGGGAGGGTGGTTTTTCTTACTATTACGGAGAAAATGTTTCGCTAAGTTGACCGTTAACTTAGAGAAAAAAAATATACAGATAAAACTTATTTCACAACATACAGATTAAACTTATTTCAATATAACTTCATTTTCTATGTATTAAGTAACGTAGCCCTAAAGTATTGAAACAAAATTGAAACTATAATTTAAAAATCACTTTTCAATGCAAAATCTCGACTAAAGAAATTGATCTCACACTTATTTCAGGTAAAGATATAACCATTTATTTGTAGCATATAGACAAAAAAATATAACTTTCCGCCTCATAACTTTTCCGATAAAGCAGCAACCAACAGCACACGAATGAAAAAAAAAAAAACAACGTAGAAGCAATGGATATAATACATTTGAATGCAGATATAAATTCCATATTTTTACTCACTCTTACGCATAATAATATTTTTGTGCACTTCATCTGAGAGTGAGTGTGAATACAAGATATTTTGAAAAGAAGGTTTATGTGTGTGATATACAATCCAAACACTTGTGTTTCGAATTAAATACTTGAATATTTTATTGTGCAATGTATAATTTTTAAAATGTTGAAAGAAGAATTTGCTCCAGCTTGTGGTTTGGAATATACTGTAGCCACGTCAATTGAATTAGACTTAACAATGACAAAATTAGTTTAGTATACAAAATATTGAAGAAAAAGAAGATCTTACCCTAATTTTCGCATTTTTAGACGAAAATTGTGCTGTCATGGTTTATAAAAACACGCATTTTCTTAAAATTGGACTAAAATACATTTATGACAAAGTCTTTATATAAAATACCAAATAAGAAAAGCTTTGAAACTCAACCTAGCCTACCTGCAGTAATAATTTGGACGAAGTTATATATATGCTTTCTTCTACAGCTAGGCATCATGAATGGTTAAATTAAAAGTAATACGATTATTGTCGGAGGTACCAACAGGCATTCACGTTGAGATATAAATTATTCCTTCCATGAGAATGGCTCCTGGCAACCATTTTCCAAAATCGAATAATGTTTCAGTGTTATGGTTTGAAGGATATCATTTGGCAATTCATTTGAAAATGATTTTTGAAAGAAACTATTTACGTTCGCCTGTTTGTATAAAAGGAAACAATAACGGTTTGTCTGACTCATCTTAGGCATCTCTGTGAACGAATTTTTGAAAATTCAACGTGTAAATTGGCGGAAATGATGCGTCAGAATTTATATGGAGGAAATAAGCTAGAGCTCAAACTTAAAAAAATCAATTAAAATGGCAGTTACTATAATTCGAAAATCATATACTGTTTTTGTTTCTTGAACTTTTAATAGTACAATTTTTTTCGATAATTTATCAATTTTGAAAAAACATTAAACCTTATCACATAATCCATAAAAGATCAACACATAAATAGCCTCTACTAGAAAAGATTTAAGGCTTTATTTAATAATTAAGGCTAATGGTGCATACAGTATATGGTGTTATTGACCGAATTGCAATGAATTCTATGGTATAACTAGACGATTTCGTTTGTATGTATCTATTTATTTATATTTGTTCCGCTGTAACATAAGAATGCCTTGTTCGATATTGTCGAACGAATTTGGTAGGCAAATTGATCGTACTCATGAAATTCACTGTATAGTTTTTGGAAAATTTCCCTTTCCTCGGTTATTAACCGGTTTCCATCACAAGATTTTATGTTTCGAAAGCATGTTTTCTCATCCATAGACTACAGTAATGTATGTGTTTATACACTAATTTTCATTTTTTGGATTGTATCAGATATCTTATAAATTTTGTGTACGTATTCTTTATAAACCTTTTTATTTACTTCTGAGTGAGGTCAGAAATATTAGAACTATTATGTTGAATAAAAAACTATAACAAGTCAGCATTCATAAGCAAAATACTAGGCCAGTCTCCAATCAATTAGGCTAGTGCAGGGTTTATCAGGGTTTATAAGTGTAAATTCTATTCTATATATTCCTCTTCATTGTTTGTTAGACTCTATGTAAATAGATAATAAATATATTTAAAACATATATATGTATGTATATACAATATATATATATATATATATATATATATATATATATATATATATATATATATATATATATATATATATATATATATATATATATATATATATATGAAAGATATATTTATTTCAATTTTAATATTTTCGATAAAGTCATATTT
>CM035592.1:72814537-72864483 GCA_020423425.1 Chrysopa pallens
ATAATGTTACATCAAAATATAATTTAGTATTATATGTTATTTACCATCGCTTAAACTTTTGTTAGTCAATTTTACTGTATGGTATGAATAGGTATAAAATGGACAAACTTAACTAAAATTTATTTATTATTATTGCTTTTATTTTAACTAGATAATTTCAATTGATTTAACAATCCAAGTACTATCTACTTACTAATTAATTAACTTTAATGATTGTATATAAAAATATAATCCATAACAAATTAATATTCTTATTATCTATATACCCTACTTACACAATTCAATAAAATTATATAAATATTGAATTTAATATCTGTGTATAAATACCTGTTTTTCTTTAATAAAAAAAATATTCTTCTTAACTTGGGTGAGCCTAATTTTGTATAGTTTTTCTTAATACTGTGTATATTTTAATTTCAATATAAAGAAAATGTCCCAAATACACATTATTTAAGAAAATATAAAATAAAAAAAAAATGTTCAGAAACAGATGACAAAAAAAAAAATAAAATCAGAATAAACTATAGGTATTACTGCGTTATTGATGCGAAAAAAATTCTAATTATTTCCATAAAGACGTACCATACATCAAAATGCATCATTATTTATAATTATTTTATTGTATGTAAAATTTTGAAATATCTAATAATAATTTACAGTAATTAAATGATTCGAAATCCATAATGATAATTTTCAGTAATTAAATGATTCGAAATCCATGGAACATATTTGTATACACTTTTTACAATTAAATGTTGATAATTTTGAAAGCAAAATAATGAGTAATTTACACATTTTACTATAAAAAAATGTGACATAACTGTGAGTTTTAATTTTCGCACCCAAATAACTAAAAAAATACTTATCCAAATGTTTTGTAATTTGGAATGCGCAATTTTGACAAGAAAACGGAGGGCTTATCGAAGAGTTTTGCTTGAAAAAAAATTTTTAATTATAAAATTGAATTTTGATTTTTACCCTAGAAATTTGTATACTTAGAAATATTTTTTCGCGAAAAACTCTTCGGTAAGCCATCCGCTTTTATGACTATATTGGGCATACCAAATTTCAAAACATTTGGATAAATATTTTTGTGTTATTTGGGCGCGAAAGAAATACAATGCATATTATATGTAATTTAACTCAACAGATTGTTAGAAACACACCTTTATGTTAATAACATCTGTGGATAATCTCTCTTATAGACATCTGATCATTTGAAGGGATAACTTTATTCGAAAAAATTGTATATATGTATTATAGAAGAGAAACATGTCATAGAACTATTAGTTCGTTGTTGGGTGTTAACTTCCCGTCACTGTATTTTTCGTTTTTAAAGTAGGCTGCTGGATTTTCTACCAATTTTCAGCTTGGCAACTATTTTTTTCCTAAAATGAGAATAAATTAGCTTTCAGTTGATGTTGAAATTATCTTTAAACTAATGAGTTATGAAACGATTCCAAAAATGATTGTTTAGTGACGTAACATAAAGTAATACGGCATGTCTTTCTACTGTATGTATATTATCTTTTTAAATAAAGCAATCCCTTAAATCGACCAGGTGCCTTCTTGTTACGGAAGCTCCTTCACCTATATACTTTTCGTTGGCTAAAAATTTGACCTAAAATTCATAATTTGAACCTACGTAAAAGATATAAAGGCGGTTTGTTAACAGTTGATGTCCTGGCATAAAGGAGTGTGCTTCTAAGTAACATGAATTACACATTATATTTTACAACAGAAATAACTCAAGATACTTATCCAAATGTTATGAAATTTGATATGCACAATATTGGTATGAAATTTTAGTGTTTATCGAAAAGTATTTCCCGAAAAAAGTTTCTAAGATTAAAATCAAAATTTGATTTTATATTTAGAAATGTTTTTTTTATAAGTAATTCTTCGACATGTACTAGGTTTCTACATGTGCATACCAAATTTCATAACATTTGGATAAGTATTTTTTGAGTTATTTGGGCTGGAAAATTGTATGCTTCTAACAAGTGTTGATAAATCGCTTAATAAAATTGTATTTTACTTCGCCTGGATAAACGATATTAGTACGATAATATTATTTTCCACGTTATTAAGCGAAAGTGTCGAAATTTAATATCTTTTGAATAACTCCAAGTCATAGAAAAAATTCGAATTTAAAATTTTGTAAAACAGTCATTGATTTGATATTGTTTTGAATTATACAGTAAGCAAACAATGGAGTTATAATTGTTCATCCAACATGTTTAAAATCAATTTTTTAGAAATTAAAACATTCAATAAGTTTTGAGCCCCTGCAAACTTGCCTGCAAGAGTATAACTGTAAAGAAAGAGCAAAAACATAGTATCTAATCATCTTGTTTACAACTCTTTATTATTTAACCTTTTGTCTTAGGATTTAGAAATTTTATGAAAATATGTTATAAAAACATCCTTGTTATTAAAAATGAGTTTTATTTAGTTAAAAATGAAATAATATCAGTTGAACTGATCTGCTTACGCAGTAATGAACTTCGTAAACAAATTATTTCTATATTTTCTAATCGCTGTTAACTCATAAAAGCATAAAGAAGACGATACATTTCATCCCAAAAGTATATACAGTACGTTGTTTGCACTAGGATGAATAAAACTTGTTAAATATACCCTTGAAAAATTTTTGCCAAAAATCAATTGAATTTTTATTTGAAAGATAATTATCATAAATAATATTGAATATCAACAATAATATTTTCTTAAAAACAATATCCAACATTTAAGTGTACAGGAATAAGATTCAAAAAATATTAATTTAATATAAACGTTGTACTACACCGTGGGACACATATTCAATATAAAAATGCATATACATATTCAATATAAAAATTTATATATATATACATATATATATATATATATATATATATATATATATATATATATATATATATATATATATATATATATATATATATATATATATATATATATATCATTAGTAATTCACAAACTTGGCACACTTTGTTCTGTAAAACGTTTTTTAATTTAGCTTAATTTTAATTTAATTGTAACCATATTATAGCTTTTAAAATAATTTTTATGATGAGTATGAATATTATTTATGACAAAAAGTTGAAATTTGAAAAAATTAAAGAAATTTGATTTGGCATGCTATTTCAACAATTTTATCACAAAGAAATCTTTTAACACTATTTTATTTTATTCATAAAATGATAGATATTCTGTAATGAATTCATCACCCAAGAATATTCCAACCAATGATTGTAAAGTATAATTTAAAATAAAAAACGTCCGATCGACTGATGATAATAAGTACATTTATACAGAAAAAAAACATAGATTTAAGTAAGCCGAAAAAAAATGTATAATTATAATATTTAATGTATTTTTAATATAAATTAAATAATTTCTCTAAATTGATGATCATGTGAAGTGTTCTTGTAGGAATTGAAAATTGTGTACATAAGTATTTATATTAAACATACATTAAATATTTTTTTAATATTAGGAAAATGTAATTAATATTTAGTTAACGTCTGTAAATTATCTTAAAAAATAATCAAAAAATAAAAAAAAAATTTTTATAGCTAATATTATTACTTATATATAAATAATATTAAAAATTTATGTTATAAGATGTAAAAAAAAAACGAATATTATTATTGCTATGTTTAAAAATTATTTAAATTTTGGTGTATTTAAGACGATGATTTTTTGGAAAAACAAATAAATGTGTATGCATGATATGTATATGAAAACAAAAAAAATCAGTGTTTTTTGATGATTGCTCGATTTTAGTCTCATTTTATTTTCTCAAATTCATCTATATTCATTTCTTTATTTGATTTAATTTATTCATTCGGCTGTGGGCTGTCTCCTGCATTTTGATTTCATATGTTTTATTTCCATTTTCCTTTATCTCCTTCATATTTATTTACTTTACTGTTTTCAATGAGTTATGAGTTAATCTATTTCAAATCGATAAATTTTTGATGAAAATGCCGATCAAAAATTTATTTTCTTAGAATTTCCTTGCATACAAATGTATTATTAATGTTGTTAAAAAACTAGCACTCATTTACACTTGAGATAGTTAATGCTTTGAAAGGTTTATTTATTTAGATGCTATTACATTCTTTCGATTTTTTTCGTTTGTATATTTAGAATAGTTAAATACCCAGCAGGTAGTAGGCACTTATCGTTTGTGCATATATAATATTTTCAATTAGCCTGTTTAACGATCTTTCAAATGGCTTTAGTTTCAAAACCAAATTATCATTTTTAAGACTAAAGAGTTTATCATAAATTTTACAAAATCGCAAATTTCCAATCATTAAAAAACAGGCCTTTCTAGAAATTAAACATCTAAAAATAAATAATTTCTTATTTTAAATTCCCTTTTGCTAAACAGGGTATTATATATTTTGTATAAAATCATATTTTAAAAATAATTTTTGTCATCGGCTATCATTTGTCGATTTGAAATGGTTTGATCATTTTATCATAAATTTTCGAATAAAAAAAGAAGATTATTTACCAGAATTATATTGCTTGCAAAGAATGCTTTCAAAGAAATAAAATTTATACAACTGAAGCACATCCTTTTTATTCTGTGCATTATTTTTTATGAATGGTGGATAAGGATTTTATGCATTATTTTTTAGTTTTTTTAAATTTTGATTTATTTTTATTTTATTTATTTTTCTTTTTTAACAATTAGATTGATAAATGTTTCAATCTAATTCATTTTAAATATGTCTTATTTAGTTTTATTTCTCTCCTTCACAGGGTCCACCTGGTCTCGATGGAATGAAGGTAAAATTCTTATTCAATAATGATTTTTAAAATTGTTTTGAATGTTCTTTAATTTTATTGAAATTTTTATAGGGTGCTCAAGGGGAACCAGGAAGTAAAGGTGAAAGGGGTGATCCTGGATTACCAGTAAGTACTTTTTTTTACACAATTAATATAAACTTGCCCGTTAATATAAGCTACGCCATACAGTCGTTTTAGGATTAGTGATTTTAACATTAATTGGATCCAAATATATATTATCCTGTGACAAAATAAACATGAATAATACAATGTGAATCCAAATGGATATGAACTGTCGTTTAGCTAAGTTCTAAGCGGATCACTATTTATAGCAATTTTAACACATTTCAGATAAAGGAATTGTCTTTGAGGTTTTATTCTATAATAATTTAGAAAAGTAAATACGTCATATTATGTCCTAATCTAATATATTTTAAATCCGACATTAAAACAATCTAAGAAACAAAGACAAATATATAAAACACAAACAGGATTTAAAAATAAATTTATAAAAGCCAATTCAATTAATGTTTAAATGAACCCTGACTGAGCCAGTAGAAAATTTCTTTAATGCTTGAAAAAGCGCTATTTACTGAGAAACAATCAAATTTGAATCATTCTAATTCATTATTTATAGCAAATAACGGCACTCATAAATTCATAAGCGAATTAGCATTCATTTACATGTAAATTATATTTTTTATTTTGCTAAAATTTGACAATTTTTTAATTAGTAATATTTGCAAATTAATTTGTTTTTGCTAATACAAACGTACTAACCATATTCCATTAATTTTAGGGCACGGATGGTATTCCTGGTCAAGAGGTATCACTTTTATTTTTTATGTTTTTCATTCACCTTCAAATGCTGCACTGTTTTCATAATTCATAAGATCCTATCCTCTTCCTCAATAATTAAAAGCATTCACTAGCATGTATATACAAATAAATTTTTTTAATTAAATTAAAAGTTTAAATAATTATTTCAGGGACCAAAAGGTGATAAAGGATATAAAGGAGATGCTGTAAGTATTATTCATTTTATCGCAATTGTATAATAGTTATTTACTGAATTTTTAGGATGTGATATTTTTTATAGATGGTAAAAACGTTACCAAATTTCAAGTCTGTCTGTTTCAATTAGTATCAATAAAATTTTAAAATTAACAATATTTGCAGTATTAAAAAAAATTCATTAATCAAATAGCAAATAAAACTTTAGCTTCGCGTTAATTGAGGTATTACTGAACAAATAATTTATTATTTTTAGCAATTTAAGGGAATAAATTTTAGTAATTCTCCAAAAATATTTGTTTCTATCAAGTTGCATTCGTGCATTTATTTTAATATTAATTGCATTCCATTTTTTGTATTGAAGCTTTTTGCTTGCGCTATAAAAAAAGCTGAGCATATTGCTTGGCTATTAAACGCTAATGCACCGAAAGAAGGAGAATGAATTATTATCGCACGCTATCAGATTGTATTCTTAACTCAAATACAGCGTTTGTAAATTTACAAATATCACTTATTTCAAAAATAATACTTCTTTGAAATCACATGACTCATTTTCTGTTGGCATTGTTATATATCTGCAGCCGTTGCAGATTTTGCTTCCAATCAATGCCACATGAAGACGATGTTGAGAAAATAAAAACGAATCTATATCTTAGACGCATATAAACTGAAAATGAGATTCTTTATTCCAAGCTTAAATCGAAATTTTTGTATAATTTTTTATCTTTTCAAGGGACCAATTGGCAAACGTGGACGCAAAGGTGATAAAGGAGACAAAGGCGATCAAGGGGTTCCAGGATTAGATGCACCTTGTCCATTAGGTCCGGATGGCTTACCTCTTCCAGGTTGTGGATGGCGTCCACCAAAGGTAAAGAAAGTTATATATTGTCAAGCATAAACTAAAATTAACGCTAAAACGAATTATATCGAAATCTGAAGTCATGCCTTTAGTCAATGCACTCAAGTCCGGATTTGTAGTATATCTGGTATATCGTAGCGGTTTTGCTCTTCAAAATTAAATTTCGTTTTCGAACAGCTTGTGTCAATAAGTTTGTATGTACAATAAATATTGATAAATGAACAGAGGCAAGTTTCATCATTTTGAGCTAGTCCCCAAATGTACGAAGTATGCTTCTTTGAATTATCATATTAAATTTACGGACATTTTATTATCAAAATTAATAATTTTTCTTTTCTTGAAAGTTCATTTGTGCGCTTTATTTATTATCATCGAAGTTAATGTAACGATTTTTACTTTTTATTTAAACAAATTGAAAAATTGGTTTTGTTTTTAATGATAATAAGTTTTCCTCATTATTTAGGCTGCATCTTAATTTTAAAAGATTTTAATTTTTTTTTTTTTTTAATTTTAAACTAGGATGTTACAACTCAACCAAGTATAGCCGGTGAAATTGGTGGAGAAGAAACAGAAAGTGCTGAAGATCCCGATGAATATTATGACCCCGCCGAAGATGATTACGATTATAATGAACAAACAAATAACGCTGGACCAGCAATATCCAGTTCTGTTAAATAACACATGCTGAACATATTAATAAATTTTTTTATATTCTTTAAAAGTTTTTTTGCTGTGCTCTTTTAAAATGTAAAATTACAAAATAATTAAAATATGAAGACAAAAATTGTTAACAAAGTAATAATTTTGAAGAGTATCAGACAATTTGCCACAAACGATAAATTACAATAAGACTGTGAATCAGTAGATAGTTATGAAATTTATTATATACAAAGTCAATAAACTGAATTAAATAAGTATTTTAGTGTCAATTTTACCATCGTCCTAATATAATTTAGTTTTTAATTACAATTAAATAGAATTAATAATTATTATATTATTTATAAACAATAAATTTTAGATGAAGTAAAATATTTGACGAAATTTTGTAATAAATGTTATTTATTATGTATACTAAGTTATGATATATTTTCAAAATAGAATTTTTATAAAATGTGATTAAAAAAAAAAAGATTACGTAATTTATATATCTACGATATAAATTAAAAAATTTAATTATTAGATATTATTATTGTATTGTGTAAAAAAATATTCATAAAAATATAACTCACCTACCTAATTATGATTTATCGTAATATTTACACTTTAAGGCTCGGTAAAAGGAAGAATCAGATTTTAAAAAAATGTTAATTTCTTTTATACTATAATGTAATATAAATTGTATTTGTTTAAATCTTCACGTACAAATAACTTAAATAAGAAATTATCCAAATGTTATGAAATTTGGCATGGCATGAAAATGGAGGGTATATGAAAGAGTTTTTTGTTTAAAAACATTTCTAAATAAAAATTTTGATTTTTACTTTAGAAATTTTTTTTGGAAAAAACTATTTGACACGCCCTCAACTTTCATATCAATATTGCATAAAATAATAATTTCATAAAATTTGAGTAATTAATATTTTTTATTTTTGCGCGAAAATATATTCATTATATTGCAAACATTGTCTTTGTATGTTTTATTTAGCCTTAAGGGGGAGAGGGTACATTCGATAGTGAAAAATAAACTATCAAATTTGATAAAAATTAAAATTTGTGTAGAAATATATCTGAATTTAAGTCATAAAATCACATTATTGTTATGTTAATTAAAGTGATTAAAATTTCGATATTTTAATATTTGTATCTCGAGACCTAAACACTAGGCTGCCATGAAATGACATCATGTTTGTAGTTAGTTGTCATCTGTCAGTTAAATCAAAACAGTTAATTAGTAATAAAAATAATTGTAGTGCTAGGTTATGTTTTGTTCTCAATGTGTTACAAGTTCCACTACTCTCAATATTACATAACAGTATTACGTCACCAAAATGGCAGACAGTAATTTTACAGTAATAAAATAAGTTTTAAATTTTAATGTAATTTTATGGCAAGAAATCCTGCTTATTTTGCCAAAATATTTTTTTGTAACTTTTTCTTAGGAAATCAACTTTTTAAAGTTTGAAACGTTTTAAAGCATAGTAAACTAAAATATCGGCAAAAACTGAGACCTATATAATAAAAACAATTTTAACGTAACATGGATTGTATTTTTTCAAATTTCGCGCAGAAATAACAAAAGGGAATTATGCAAATGATATGAAATTTAGAATGGCACAAAATTGGCGAAAAATGTCTACAGTTCATAAAATTACTATACGTGAATGTAGACATAATTATAATTTTGCTATTGTTCGATTCCTTTTTTATATTAATGCCTCAAAACTAATGGGATTAGCCAACATAAATTGTAGGATATTAAATTTTTATTAGTGTCAATCTTAATTATTATTTGCTTATATATAATAAAACAAATAATGATTTTTAAGACAGGAAGGCTAAACGCCTTTTTTTATTTTTTAATAAACCGTTTAAAATTTTACTCTTAATAAGATGCATGTCAATTAAAATTTGTAATATTTTGTCACGTAGTACACTGCGACTGATTATTTTTAATTGCTTGTTGATAATTAACATTTAAAAACAAGATTTTTTACTTGTCTCGAGAAAAAAATCATTTCATTGTTATTCTCATTTTCAATTATACATTATACCACTCAGATAGAATTTACATTCGACCCTCAGCGAAAATATGATCCAATACAGGTTACACAATCGTGTGCATATTTGGAGTACTTGAAATACTATTTTACAATTAATTAAAAAAAAAAAAAATGTTTGAATAGAAAAAAATTTTATTGTTTAATTTGGGTGAGGGTGTTAAGAATATTTTTTTATCAATTACGAAGTTTAATTATATATTTTAATCTATATACTTTTATTACAATGATTTTTCAGAATATAAAAGTAAAAAGCTCGGAGTGTTTTCCAAAAATAATAATTACATACTTGTTATTAAGACAATACAGCCATATTCTGTTCAATAATCTTAATGAATACGTTCTACTGTAAACAGTGTTAATAACTATTGGAAAAAATTTAATATTTCTAATAGAAATATTTGTCACAATTAAAGCCATTTATTTAAGAAATACGATTAATTTAGTGTTCAATAAGATATAAATGTTTTTTAAAATACGTACCGAATTGTTATTGAATAAGAGAATTAGTATGTAGAAATATTAAAGTACAAACAATTGAAAGAAACTTCAATTAGAGCTCAATAAGATTTTTCACTATGATGAAAATTTGTTTATAGTAGTAGGGGAGCCCAAAAGGAAATTTTCGGATTAAGTCGAGCGCATAAAATCAAGATATGGAAGCTATCTTGTACTCTGCTGAGTACTTCCACTAAATCTTAGCTCTCAAATATCGCCGCTCCTGTTATATGATGAAAAATGTACATTTCATCATTTTCTTCACATTGACATATTGCCAATGCTCTGTACGACTTTTTCATCTTACACGTTTTAGTTTTCAAGATTTTTTGTTTTAAAGCGTCTCAGAAAATGATTCCTGTATTTTTCAGTATACTGTTAACGTAATATTAGTTTTATTTGCCATCCATGAAAACTAGAAATAAATACATGATAAACTGTCAAAAGATCTAAATGATTGTACCTGTACCTATATTTTTATCATTTCTAAGGCAGTTTTTGAGTTATTAAATTAAATGCGAAAAATGTAATTAAAATTTTTGTCTAAACTAATCAAACCTTAGGAACATACTACAAATACTCCAAGATTTTTAATGGATTTGTTGAATGTAAGTTGTCGCCGTCAACTTTTATCAATTTTATTTGAAAAATTAAATTTTTGGAATAAAAAACGAATTGAAAATTGTTTAAAAAGTAAGAAACAATACATACTCATCAATTTTTCATTTTCCATTTCCAAAATTATCAATTTCGCATAGAAGCAACTTTGAAATGTTAGTGTTTATCAACTAACGACAAACAAATTTTCATCGAGTTCTATTGTTAGTTCTTATTGTTTGTACTTTTTTGTTGTTTTTAATCTAGATAAAAAAAAATAAATGTAAATAACTTTATAAAAAAAAAACAGTGCCAATAAATGTAATGTATAGTAATATATAAATATTAGTTATTATTTAAGAATGATAATAAATGTATTTGATGAAAATAAAGATACAAATTAATTGAACAAACAACAAATATGCTTCCAAACAAATAATTGTTCAAATGATATCAAATAAAATAAATAAGAAATTGTGTAAAATCATACTAATTTTGAATAAATTAGACAAAAAAAAAAAAAATATATATATATATATATATATATATATATATATATATATATATATATATATATATATATACATATATATATATATATATATATATATATATATATACATACGGTCTCATTTAGTACAGTATTATACCATTAAATTGTATTTTTTCATTAAGTCATTGCGTACATGTGTATAAAATAATTATTGTCTTATAATAATTAATACATTTTAATTATTATTATTGTTGATCAAACTGTAATTTAAAGTTTTGCCAATAAACATTCGAATAAAGTTTTATGTACTTTTAATATTTATATAGTTTAAGGTAAATTGACCATCGGTAGGTTTCTCATAAAAATTTAGATACTCTCTTAATAATCGGACCAAAGATTAAATTAAACTGGAACAAACCGTTGAGTTTGTTTCTTTACACGATTGCATCATATCCTCTGAAAGGAAAGTACCCTTACAATAGTTGTACTTTTTTTACCAAAAGAATTAATTTATTTAATATAAAACCGGAAAAAATGAGTAAATCCTTAAAAAATATCAATTATTAAGACCAATTCTTTAATGATAGACTAGTGCGGTTTTTTTCATTTGGGAAGTTTTCATTTTTTTATATTCTGTCTTAATCAAATTTAAAAATAATTATTACACCCTCTGATACAAAAGCCGTCTTCAATCCTATAGAAATTGAACAGGAAATCAATGGGATTGAATAAGTAATTTCATTGGAAAAATGATTTCCTGTGTAATCTTCTTCAAAATTTGAATAGGATTAAATAGAAAATGATTTCCTATTCAAAATTCTGAATAGGAAATTTCATTTCTTATTGATTTTCTATTTAATTTCTTTAGCATTGAATAGGAAGGTTTTATTAGCGTCATTATTTTAGTTTGTATTTTGATTTTCCAAAATACCAATATTTTTAACTGGTGGAAACTTTCTATTTAATTCTGTTTTCTTTTTTCAATAAAGTCAAATTTATAATATTCCATTTTCCAACCGAAATCAACACCAAAGACAGTATATGTAAAAATTGTAAAGCTTGTAAGTTGGTATCTCCTCTTTAATATAATATACATTGTATTTTCTTTGAATTTTCACGCATAAATAAAAAAATAATTATCCAAATATTATGAAATTTGGTGTGTTCAATACTTATATGAAAACGGTGGGCGCGTCGAAGTTTTTATTTTTAAATTTAAATAAAATTTTGATTTTTACTTTAGAATCTTTTTTTCGGTAAAAACTCTTCAACTCGCCCTCCGTTTTCATTTCAATATTGTGTATAGCTTTCATAACATTTGTATAATTATTTGTGCGCGAAAATTGAAAAAAAATGCAATGTATATTACATTAAAGAGTGTACTTATCACACAGTTATCAATCTCTATTAATAAAAAAATAAAACGGTGGATTTTAAATGACAGAATTACTCAACCGGTAGAAGAGAGTTTAAGAGTTTTACATAGAGATAATTTTTGAGGGTTTGTTTTTCTTTGGAGTAAATTCGTTTGAAAAATTAAATTTTATGTTTTTTACCTTAATTTTAATATAAAACAAACTCAATTGTATAAAATTGCATCAGTCTATAATCAGGAGAATGGGATTTAAGTAGTATAGAGGGTATACACATTTCTATAGTTATGTTATAACTTTTGTAACATAGAATTAAGGTGTTTTTACACGTAAAACTCAACTTAATTGAGTGCCAAAATTTAATACTACCTAAAACTTTGTTTTCGATTTTTGAACCACCAAATATTTATTTTAGGATTCCTTTATTACAATGATGCCAAGGTCACCAGATTGTGCTACTTTTCCCGAATTATGCTGTCTTTATGCGCTTGAGCCCCTTATTTTATGCTGTGCTAAAAATTTATGCACCTGTATAATATTATTATTAGCTCCGTTTCACCACAGATGTGGCTACTTGTAAGAAAATTTTCTAAATGTTCTATATTTTCTATAAGTGATATTGGTGTAAAATGTTTATTATTCTTTGGTTTTCTTCAATAATTTAATTGGGGAGATTACGATATACGTGGCGCCTCGATTTGACGATTAATAATGATACAAGGTAAAATAAGATGAAAATGAAGAATACCAATTTTCGAGTTTTCGCCTATTTTTCGAGTTATCGATACTTTTTTTTAAATTATCGTGTTTATGTCACATAAATACCACAATTTAAAACATTTTACAATATTTAATTATTTATTTTTTTTGTTTAACAAAATTATGATGACCATATATGACCATAATTTAAACACAATTCAAGCACAAATAACTGAAATTTAATTCGTTTAAAAAAAATCAACATTTGTATATTTAATACAACTATTAAAAATACATGTACGCCATTTTCGACTGTTACTAATTTGGGATTTTTTTCTTGGGTGTAGTTTGCACGGGTCGGGTTGGTTTTTGGCCCTTACGTTCAGCCCGTGATTAAGCTCCCCGTGGGTAACTCGAAAATTAGTATTCTTCATTTTCGTCTTATTTTACCAAAATCCATAAAAAAATCGAGGCGCCACGGATATCGTAATCGAGCCATTAAATTAAATCGGAACAAAATTTCATAATGTAATTAACCAAAATGTCATTAGGTACTATTATTAGTATAATATCGACAACAAGATATCTTTAATCGAATAACAAAATGTCTCACTTGATGCAGAAATATGTTTCATCTTTTCAATCATTAATATTTCAAACTTAATTGTTTTTAACTAACAACACAGCCTAATCCAGATTTTTATTCAGTGGGTAGGTGTTTTTTATACAGACCGATAAGAATATCTGATTGTCTAAGAATATAATGTAATAAATATACATTGTAATGTAATGTAATATACATTATATTTCTTCAATTTCCGCGCTAAATAACTTAAAAAATAATTATCCAAATGTTAGCAATGAAATTTGGTATACACACAATCTAGACATGAAAACGATGAGCATGCCCGAGAGTTTTTGCGAAAAAACAATTAAAAATATATAATAAAATTTTATATTATTTTAGAATCCTTTTTTCGGAAAAAACTTTTCGGCACACCCGTCGTTTTTATATCAAGATTGTGCTAATCGAATTTCACAACATTATGTGTCTACATTGATATGCAAGCCTGTGAATTTTTATCATATTTTTGTGTCGGATATCATAGAAAAAAAGTTTTCTTTCTCACTTTGTAGGCTACACCTAAATTTAATATGATCCCTATGGAGTAGCTATAGTATATACCGACTTATATACAATCAATGAAATGTATTATTTTTGGCATCTACTTAAATGTCAAAAATTGCTTGAATGAGATTGCGTAAAACTAACCGACTATGTAAAACGACATTTAGGTGGAGATCCTTTTCGCAAAATCTACCAGCTTGTGCTGGCATTTATCAGCTGACAAAGGAACGCAAGTATAAAATACTAAAAAAAAAAAAAAAACTAATCATGAAAAATTATTTTATTTGCATTCAACATAAAAAAAAACCGACAATATTGATCAAGATATTGCGAATAATTTGGCTGTTGTATTTTAAAAAAGCAAAAATCATACATAATTCAATAAAGCTAGCGTTTTCGCAATTAAAATATATTAATATGCATTAATAGTTCAATAAACTAGGGTAAATCGAGCAAATAAAAGGTTATACCTAAATACATAATTTAACGTCACGTTAAAAATAAATAAAGATCTTTATATCGATTTGAAAAGTTAACTTTCATTTTATAAATGCTAATAAATTATTAATTTATAAGATTATGCTTTTGTAGGAGCAGCTGGTTTCGGTGCTTGTTGCTGAATTTTTAATTCCATTACTTCTAAAATAGTATCACGAATTCGACTTTTTTCAATACCCATGGCCTGAATTTTTTCCATTTGTTCCGTAACAAATTTTACTTTTCTTTTGAAATAATCCTTAGCACCATCAATATCCTAAAAATGATATATTTATTTATAAATAAAGAAATGAAATTACAATTAAATTAAACCTTTTGTGCATAGTAACCAGTTCCTATATCCACTATTGCTTTGTTGGCATCTGCTATCACGCCAGGTACGTACATCTATTAGTAAGTTAAGGATCGAATATTAAATTATGTAAGCATTTTTTTCACACCAAATAGTATTGAAAATATTTATTCAAATGTTTTACAATTTTCTATGCACAATCTGACTATAAAAACCGGGGAAGTATTGTGAATAAAATACACAAAAAAAAAATTTGAAAAATAACTGCAATCCATGCCTGAGAAATCTCAAATGTACATTTTTTGATGCCTCATCGTAATCAAAACTTGTTTTTAATCTAAGTATAACATTAAGGAGGTGCAAAATTAAGTGCACGGTTTCAGAGGCTAACAAATAATCCATTAACAGAAAAAATATATTTTTCCGTAAAGTAGCTATTTGTGATATAAAACGCTTTTACAGCATTTTCACATTGCATAGTATAATTAAAATTTCCTGGACGACGAAATATGACCATGGAACTCGGTAAAATTACAAAACTTTTTAATTTCTATCAAAAGTAAATTTACACCAATTAAAAAAAAAAAAAAAAAAATTGATGTAAAAATTATCAAATGTAAAATAAAATAAAATGTAAAAATCATTCGTTCAATTTATATTTTTGCACTTGCAGAGACGAATTTTTCTACTCCTGAGATATTTTCTTGGCTAAGTCTTAGTATACTATGGAAACAGTTAAAAAGGCATTTTCTTAGTTTTCCTGCAGTTAAATTTTCTAAAATATTCGGCTGTACTATTGGATAAAACAAAGTTGCATTGGAATTAAGAAAAAAGAAACCCTTTGCCACATTAGTTTAATTATTTAGATGGTAGTAATCACAATCATTTCATCAATACTAACTGCATAATGTAGAATCAAAATATAGATATAATGAATAATTAATTTGAAAAAAGGCCCTGTTAAAAGTTTTGAGACATCAACTAACTCAAGCACAATTTTACATTTTTTCCATTCATATTTTATCAAAAAATATATACACATAAAAATAGTATCTACAATTTAACTGGAGGCTACTGAAAAATTTTATTACATGTTTCGGAAATTTTGTGAATTGTTTTTGTTGACAAAATTTTTTTCAAAGAAATCTTTTGTTGTTAGAGCATTTTATCAATAAATAACTATTAAACGGAAAATACCAACAAACGTTTAAAATAGGTGCCTGCATTTCTACTAATTGCTGACAATTCCATTGTTTTCGTAATCCCATTTTTATATTTGAATCCCTTGTTATTATTAATAATGTATTACTCAATGGGAAACTTTAGTAGTAAAATAAATCATAAATAATTTTTCAGTTGTTTTGGGAGCAAAAATAAAACGTTGTGAAAGAAAATAATTTTTACTAGTTTTCAATAATTAATTCTTTAGTAGGAGTAGACTGGAGATTCAAAATTAAGACTATTTTGTCAGTATTACGTACCCAGGCAGTGTTTAATATCAAAGTTGTGTTAAACTAACCTGATTTTAGTTATTTCTTTTTTATCTGGCAAAAACATACGGTATGCCGCTTTATTTTATCAATACAATACATTCTATGAAATATCTCGTTTAGTAATTAAAGAAAAGGATACAGAACCCGTTAATGGAACCAATATTGGTTTGCCTTCTAATTCTGGTACAATCTTTTCTAAACTTTCACCAGAATCTTGAAATTTTGATTGTGCCATTTTTAATGTTTGTAATGATTCTTGAAACATAGTTAACTCCTAAATAAAAGAATTATTATTAAGATATAACATAACCTTATAATTAAAAGCACATTTTACCTGATCTAGTTGTTGTTTTAATTGTGTCAGTTGTTGTAGATTTAATTTAGTTAAATCAATTTGCTGTAATTGAGGATTTTCTTTTGAAGAAATTGAAGCCATTTTTTCGAAATAATTATGCCAACAAAATGCGATAAAAAACGAAAGTACAATATAAATTCAACACAATTCAAAAAATATTATAAAATTGGTTTTCATATAGCCTGTTTCACATTAGCAATAATATTCTTTATATGGTTAGGAGCCGATTTTATTAAACATGTAGTGAATAATTTGAGTGGTGAAGATTGTAGATCTTATTCCACTTCAAATGAAAGAACTACTTATACTCCTACAAATACTACGGTCATGGAAGTGGATATAACCAATTCTACGGAAAATATTACAGTAACAGATACAGGGGAACATACAGAAGAATCAACCACAGAAACTTCAACACTTATTACATCCGAATTCGAACCTGAATCTTCGAGTGAATAAATCAAAACATAATATAAGAATAAATTTTATTTATTATTGAAAACAATGAAAAATATTTCACTCTTGTAAAAAATTTGCATTTGTTTTATACATAAATTGTTACATGTAGTTGTCAATCATTTCTTAACCCAATTGAAATTTTTGGATTCTATTTACATAGAATTCCAGAATTATGATTAAATTCAAATAATTTTCTCATACATTTGAATAAAATGTTATCTTATTTACCCCTTCCACAGTGAATAATGTGTCAAAATTCAATATTAGCTAACTTCATAATATAAATCAGTAATTAGCAATCAACAGAGTTGGTTAACTTGGAATTACTAGTGTCTGTTGTAGGCTGCACCGTGCTCATTCGAACGACCTCTAATCACCTTGGTGAGTGGTTTTAGTTCATTTTTTTATTAGAATTTATATTTATTTAATGTGTTTTCAGTATTTTTGAATAAACATGGCACCAATTTCACAAACTTCGGTTTTAATGAAGGTCAGTAAAGGGTTTAGTAAACGATTTTTCTCAACGACACGAATTTTAGGATCAAAACAGATGACAGTTCGAGATGCCCTTAATAGTGCGTTAGATGAGGAATTAGCACGAGATGAACGAGTTTTTATTATGGGAGAAGAAGTTGCTCAATATGATGGTGCTTATAAAATTACCCGAGGTCTACTAAAAAAATACGGTAGGTTTCCCTTTAATCAAACTAAAATTAAAAAGAAATTATAGTCTTTAATTTTAAATACCCTCTGCATGTATTTTTACACCATAAACGTTACACTCAAAAATGTTTTAACAATCACTTAAAATTCTTTACTAATGAATTTTTTGGATATAAATTTCTTTTAAAACTGATAGTTTATAAAAACGTACCTATTTTTTGTGTGTTAAATATTATCCTAACTTAAAAGAATTATATAGGGATTTTAAATCTATTTATTTATCGATTCTTAAATTAAAATCCAACTAAAATTTTTTCAGATTCTTTATTTTAGAATATCAAAAATTAAAGATGAAATTGTGTGTGCTTTTATACTGTCATTCAGTATGGGGCTTAGTAAAACCGGTAACACTATATAAATATTAACATTTTTCAGATAGTGCATACCTTGTAATTGATAACTCTTAATAATTAGAATCGATAAAGAAATAACTTCAACAAATCGCTCGGTTTCCTTGAACCCATGCCATTCATACTTGCTTCCCTAGGTATAATGTTGCGATTTAATCGAACTTTATAACGTTTTTCTTATTGAATATTTTTAAGAGCGAACTTCACTGGAAATTTTATGATAATGCGGATAAGCTTTATGAATATCTGTTATTTTGTTTTTCAAATCGGAAAATATGGAACAATCAATACAAAAATAATTTTGATCGATGCTCGATAAAGCGGAATTTAAAATATCAAACAGCCTAAAAATTGTCATTCGATTTAATATTTGTTGAACATTATTAACTACGTTTTATGGATTATCATATGAAATGGGTTTTGTATTTGTTATTTAATGATTCTTTTTATTAGAATAACAAAAAAAAATTGAGTAAAATTCTCTGAATAATGCAACATTTTCTAGAGGTGTAAATGACAGTTTAAATACTTATAAATTTTTAACTACGTATAATAATTTTTGTTTCGATTAAAAACCTGATCTCTAGTTGTATTGGGGGTTGAATGAGAGTCATATTTGGTCATAGTGTTTAAAGGTGATCGATCAAACTCAATGAATTTTTAACTAGAAAATTCATAAATTTCGTTTAAGTTTATTAAATTAATTTGATTTATTTTTACGTAGATGTAGAAAATATAAAGATTATTGTTTTAGTAATCAAAAGCGAAAAATTTGATTACAATTGTTAAAAATTAATAGATTTTTTGATTCAGTGAATCGGAAATAAATATTCCGATTCAATTCTTTCCAGGCAGATTCAAAATTTTTAATCATTTTAAAAGGACATGAATAGAAATTTTAAATAACTTTTTACCGATTCAAAATGTTGACATATTTTGACAAAGATTTAATCAAAAGCAAAAAATTTTATTTCATTTCTTAAAAATTAGTTGATTTTTTGTTACAGTGAATCGAAAATAAATATTCCGATGCAATCCTTTCCAGACTGATTCTAAATTTTGAATATTTTTAAAACGAAATAAATAGAATTTTTTAATAATTTTTTCCCGATTTAAAGTTTTGATAGACTTTAATTAATATTTAATCGGAAACTGAATTTCAGATTCATTTCTGTTTCGTTTCCTTGAAAAATCAATTACATATTTATTATTATAATTTTTTGTTATTACAGGGGACAAAAGAATTATTGACACACCCATTACCGAAGCTGGCTTTACAGGAATGTGTGTAGGAGCAGCCTTTAACGGATTACGACCAGTGTGTGAATTTATGACATTTAATTTTGCGATGCAAGCTATTGATCAAATAATTAATTCAGCAGCAAAGACATTTTATATGTCAGCTGGTCGAGTTAATGTTCCAATTGTATTTCGAGGACCAAATGGTGCATCTGCAGGTGTTGCTGCACAACATTCACAGTGTTTTGCAGCGTGGTATTCACACGTGCCTGGTTTAAAAGTATTGGCGCCATTCAGCTCTGAAGATGCCCGTGGCTTACTCAAAGCTGCAATTCGTGACCCTGATCCTGTAGTATTCTTAGAAAATGAACTATTATACGGTGTACAGTTTCCAGTTTCGGATGAAGCTTTAGATAAGGAATTTATTATACCTATAGGCAAAGCAAAAATAGAAAAATCAGGGAAGCATGTGACACTCGTAACATTTTCAAAGGGAACTGAAACATGTTTGGAAGCAGCTAAAGATTTACAAGCAAAGGGGATCGAAGCAGAAGTAATTAATTTACGATCCATACGTCCACTTGACATGAAAACGATAGAAGATTCGATTAGAAAAACACATCATCTGGTTACCTGTGAACAAGGGTGGCCATCAAGTGGTATTGGAGCTGAAATAGTTGCTAGAATAATGGAAAGTGAAACTTTCTTCCACTTAGATGCACCTGCAATACGAGTAACAGGCGTCGACACACCAATGCCATACGCAAAAAGTTTAGAAGAAGCCGCGTTACCATCTGGTCAAGATGTAGTGAAAGCTGTAACGAAAATCTTAAAAGTTTAAAAGATTTTATAAAATATATTTGTGTACAGAGAGAACAATTTATAAATCAGTGAAGTATTTAAAAAATTGACAATAAATTTTAAAAAGCGATAACTTTTATGCCCAAAACTAATTTGTAAATATGTAGATCAATTTTTAACATCAAATATTTCAAAAGTTAATATATTTTATTTTTATTTTATGTGAAAATGTATACATCTTGTTAAATATAAATAATGTCCCCCACTTTTTTATGAATGCTGCTGTTTATTTTCTTCACAAACATACAGTTTTTTATGATTGAATTTTTCAATGGAAGTTAAAATTTTAGATTATATTAGATAAGTTGTTTTTAAGATTGAGTTTCCAATTATACCTAAGAGTCTACATTTTACTTCTATATTGAATCTGAACGGCGTTTTGAACAGCTATCTTAAAGTGATGGAATTATAAAATTCAAATAAATGCATTTCACAATAATATAATTTCAATTTAGTTTGAATTATTAGTAAAATATAATCCAAAAATATAAATTTTCAGTTTACAACTGGATTAAAGAGAATAGAATTATATTGTGTTAAAAAAGACCAAATATTGACCTAAATGTTAGAAAATTATAAAATGCATTTAAGATATTTTTTTTTGTGAATATTCAATTTAAATTATAAAATTGTATTTTTCCCATAATTTCCTGTAAAAATAAAAATGACGGGCCCTTATGAGATCAATTTAGTGAAAAGTATTTATTGAATAAAAAAGCTCAAAAATATAAATCTAAATCGTATTATAAAATTTACCCAACCATTTATTAGTGAACTACAATATACGTTGAATAAAAAATAATAAATTTAGTTTCGTGTAATATGTTCAAAGATACCAAACAAATACTGTTGATATACGTATACTTTTATTCTATTCTATGTTTTTATACACCTTATCTATGTTTTTATACAATTTCACCTTCAGTTTTTTTTGAGCACTCGGGCTACTTGTTGAGGAAATATTATGTAAAATTTTCAATGAATCCTTATTCACAGTGTGCCTTTTATAGCAGTTTTTATCAAAAAGAAACTCTCCGAATTGAAGTTGTAGCATTTAACGTTGAAAAACATTAAAACGAATTAGAATTCGGATAAAACTCGAATGATCTTTTCTTAAGTGTACTCAAATAAAGACAACGACGACTTGATTCGTCCACACTTACTTAAAAGTATAAAATACACATATATTTTTTTCAGTCTAAAATGAATGTCACATAATTAAACAAAATTCTGATAAACAATGCAAAACGACATAAGGATCGGGTATTTGATGTTTTTAATAGGTATTAAATTTCAAGTGTCACGTTTTTTTGAGTATACTAACGTAAAACGACCTTTAAATTTCAAAACGAGTTCTTGTTGAGTAGCAAAGCATTGATTTTTCTAATAAAACTTTAAAGAACGTGTATTGTTTAACCTCTTCACCACTGGTGTACAATATATTGAAGTAAAAAATTTAGCATACGTATAGTACCACTTGTAATGTAGAGTAGGAAAAAATTATGTTGCCTTAAATTTGACAATGAACCAACATCCTTACTCACTAAAATAAAACAAAATTTTTAAAATTATTTTTTTTCTTTATTTTCTGTAATGTACAATATTTTGTACATTGGTAGCTAATATTTTACCCAAGTTAGGACCTACTATATATTTCTTTTTTTAAAATGAAAATGATAGAGACAGTTTTTTTCCCTGGTAATACATAAATGTATTTTACATTTAACACATTGGAAAAATGTTCTACCTAAGCAGTTTTCCGACTTGCACCTGGTGGGTTGATTTTTTCCATCATGTTTAGGAAGATGTTCAACCGTATCTGTGCACACCTCATCGACAGGCCGAACCACGAATTTTCGTTTTCTAGGCGTCGATGTTGAAGGTTCAGGAGATGCTAAATCATTATCTGGTGTTTCAGAACGGGACCTGTTGGATGTCTGCAAAGCTGGTCTACTCGCTTTCCGACCAAGAGAACTTTTAATTCTATTGCGTATGTGCGATATTCGATCCAAGAATTTACAATGGCTAAGTCCATCGCATGAAAAATCATTCGTAGTTTCCGTTTACGAGATTTGATATAAATTCTATATAAGCTGATGACGCGATCCATGAGATCCACTCCACCCATTCCATTGTTGTATTTTTTCACTATTTCAGGTCTATCAACGTCAATGTATTTTTTATTTTTTGCATCCCACGTTTTCATCATCACTTTGAACAACATCATTTTCGTTTTCTCGTTGATTGTTTTTGATCCTATCATCTCCTACCCTAACTAAATTATTACGTGAGAGTAATTCTGGATCGTTTAGCAAGTTCAAATCATTAATTTTGTCAT
Source organism: Chrysopa pallens (assembly GCA_020423425.1). Lineage (NCBI taxonomy): Eukaryota > Metazoa > Arthropoda > Insecta > Neuroptera > Chrysopidae > Chrysopa > Chrysopa pallens. The sequence continues at coordinate 72,837,334 of CM035592.1, forward strand.
TATCTTCTTCGTCTTCGAAGAATTCTATGTCTGAAATATCTCCCGATTCTAAAATATCTAATATCTCACGAGCATTCACTGATTTTGTGTCCATATTTGAATTCAAACTGTAATAAAAATATAAACCATTAATCCTAGCTACTGATTAACAATGTACAATATATTGAACAACGAAATTAAAATTAAAAAGTTTGCAATACTAAAGTGTAATTATAACTTACCTGCTACTTATATTCAAGATTAGAGCCTCATTTATCAATTTTTACTAATAAATTTCAAAATTTTCACGAGAATCGTAAAAAATAATGCCTACAACAAAACTTGTTTAGCAAACACTATTTACATACTGCATTTAACAAGTTCCAAACGGGTAAAAAACTGTATTTATGAATAGAAATATCAAAAAAAGGATTTTATTGTAGTTCGTAAATAATTAAATTAACTGTTCAATATATTTATCACAAGTTAAGAAATGAAATTAATTATTTTTCATCATCATAAAGTTGATGTACAATATGTTGTACAAATGTACTCAATTTGTGTTTCGAGTGTCAATTTTTTGAATTAATTAAGTACTGAAGAGGTTAAAATTTTGTGCTTTATCGATTTCTGTGATTATTTATAATGTAACCATTTTCAATCCTCAAAATTTGGTAAAAACCTAGTGCTTCGAAAATGTTCCTACTTCCAAAAATCTTTGATTTTAAATAATATAAAACAATTTGTATAAGAAAATCACAAAATCCAAAGTAGTTCGAAGCCGCTACAGTATGTCGATGTGCTTGCATTTTTTTTAAAATTTTAGAAAACCTGTAGTCGTTCTTCCATAGCTTTAAGTGTAATATACTTTTTTTTCTATAATCTTCAAAAATCTAATTGGTTCTCACGACGCTCGAGTAAATCCCCATTTAGCAGCGCGGGTTTCCATATTATACCAATAAAAACTGCGGTGCTAGTTCTGTACATTGAAACTTTTCTTAAGTTTATGTAACAAGATTATATTGGATGTAAATATAATCTTGTTACAATTAAAGAAAAAGAAACCAATTAAAACCAAAGATAATTAAAAGAAACTTATTAAAATATGGTCTGTTCGTCCGCACATCACGCCAAAACGGTTCTAAATGGAGAAAGATTTGAAAAAAAATAAATGCAAAATTGTTCATATTTTCATTACAAACAACTTTATTTTGAAACGATGTTTTGCATAATCAATAGTTTGGGTATAATTTTAGTAAATATATATTTCTATCGATAAATTGCTTATATTTCATGTGCAATTTGTGATAAAAATTTACTTTTTTATGCAGTTAAGCGAAACATAAAGAATTCATTCTGGAAGATGACATTTTTCACGTGAAATATGTGATAATCCATTTACTCAACAAAGAAATTTAACTAAACACATATTCATACAGAAAAGGAACTTTTTTCATGTGAAAATTGTGATAAGAAATTTGATCATCAGAGCAATTCAATTAAACAAACGAAATCATACTGGAGAAAAATATTTTCTACGGGAAGTATTTATGTGAGAAAAATTTACTCATTAAAGCAGTTTATACATAAACGAATGTATACATTTCCTCATAGTTTGTGACCAAGATAATTTATACGAAGAGATAGTGAATATAAATTTTAGCGCCGTACTGTAAGACATTGAAAAAGTAAGATCAAGTTCGTCAAATCATTGAGTTTTAATTTTTATTTGTAGAAAATAAATAAACAAATATCCCACTTCTCGACTAGATTATTACGTATAAGGAATGAATTACTATTTTTAAACTCGACATATAAAGAATATGCCAGAGTATATTAGTTTTAGTGTAATCGTTTTTTTTTCTAATATCTACTTATCCCACTAATAAATAACACTGTAAATATGCGTGAGCCTTATTAACCTAGTTGATGTAATCTCGTTCAGCGCGTGGTTCTATATTAAATAAAGTGCAAGAAAATGATTATGAAGCTAGAAATGATTCGCAGATATAGGTAATTGTGTTTATTTTACCAAATGTTATCTGAAGGCGTTCATTTATTTACATACAATTAATTTTAAATTGACTTCAGAATATTTTCAAGAATTGAAAAATTGTACGCATTTTTTTATTGTAAATATACCAGAATGATTTTATAATATATCTCCTATGACCATATTAAATATGCTTTTAAATAAGTAAAATGTTTTCTTTTGTCATTGAATAAGAGAAATTGTCATTTTTAGAGTTTGATTTACCTCCTTTCTCTTAGAAAAGATAATACTTTTTTAGAAGTTTATTTACCTATTTTTAACTTTAAGCGAACTTAAAGACAATCGAAAATCGTATTTTACAATAAGAAAGGAAATTTCAATCGGGATAAAAAAACGAAGCACACATGAAAAAAAATTTTTTAGTTAAAATTTGATCACTATAGTTTCGTAGCCTATTGAGAAAAACAATATATGTATCTTTATATTTTGGGATTTTCTCAAGGAATTATGGAACATTAACGGTTCTTTTTTTACCGATGGCTAAGGAAGGTATTTGTATGTTTATAAGTTCCTTTATTACCACCAAAAAAGAAAAAAAAAATCTTTTTTGATGGTAATAAAGGAACTTATTAACATACAAATACCTTCCTTATCCATCGGTAATAAAAGTACCGTTAATGTTCCATAATTCCTTGAGAAAGCCCCTTTATACCTCAAAAATAACAGAATACTACAATAAACATTTTTAACAATTAAAAGCAATTATCTATGATAGAAAATAAATATTTTTGGTAAGTGTTACTAACGATTTTGTTTCGAATGTCAATATCTACTTTCAAATATTAATATATGTCATTGAGACAGCGAAATATCTTGAGAAATTGACTGTGATTTATGGAATAAGTTTTTCTAATAATCAATTTCATCTAAATCTTAGTTCTTATGCAACCCTTGAGATACTTACGTAATTTCTTGAGAAATTAAGAGATACGTAAGAACGACTATCTAATTCCAATACTATTTAACGATTTGATCAAAATTAAAATTTTTGCAAAAATTAAACCAGCTTGATAAAAGTAACTGAAAAGTGAAAAATAATTTTAAATTATAAATTTCTATAATTAATTTCTGTGTCATCAAAATTACCTTTCGAAGTTGGCGCCAGTCGTATTCTCATCTTAAAATTAAGTCGTTAAGACGCCTACGACTGATTAAAAAAAAAAATTATTTATAGAAATGTTTATTTGAATGGAAAGTAATTTTTTACTTACTTTTTTGAAATCGGTTTGATTTTTTTCCTACTTATATTATTTACATATAAGTGTAACATCCTCTAAAAATTTACGTTTTGGGTGATATAAAAATAATTAAAATTTTGACCCTCCACCCCCTTTTTCCTTATTTTGGAATCTTTTTCTTTAATTTTTTATGGTATCTCCTTACCAATAAAAGATCATTGACGTTGAGCTGCCCTTTAAATAATTGGTGCGTACATACATAAAAAATACATGCAAACGAATATAGAACAAACTTTTTGAAGTCGACTAAAAACGTCGAATAAAAACTAGTTTTAATTGATCCACACAATTCACAAAGATATCGGTGAATATATATTTAAAAAAATTTCTCTCGATTACTAGAAGTTCCATATTTAGATCGTGGCTTACTGATAATTTTTAAACATAAAAATATTTTTTATTTTTATGGTACACTTTTTTTAATTACATACATTTTAAATTGAAAAAATTATAAAATACACCATAAAATTAGAATTACACCATAATTAGTAAGTAACCGTGAAAGATTCAGCTCGCCACTTTTTTTGTTTATTTGAGTATACATAAAAAACATACATACAGACGAGCATAGAACATGCTTCATTTTTGAAGTTGAAATCGGTTAAAAATTACACAAATTCGTTTATTTTTTTATTTTTTCGTCTGTTAAAAATGTTAGTTCTTGTATTTTTGTAACAATTTTGGTATTTCGAAAATATTTTTATAGAAAAAAGGATGGTAAATTCATTCTCTTCGAATGTCAATATGTAAGGTTGATTATTTTTCTAATGTTTTGAATTCTTAAAACTGTTAATTGTTCTATTTCTGTAACCTTGAGACCGTTATAAAATTTCCAGAGAAATTAAGTACATAACGAAAACTAGGATTTTGAAGAATCTAGACAAACTAATAGATAACTTGTGAATATTAATATTAATTTGAGGATTTGCAACTCTTGGGGTTTAAACGAAAATATCAATGGATACAAACGATTACATTATGAATGACATTACAAAAGAAAAACGTATCTGAAAGTTGGATTTCAGTAATTTTTCAACCCCTTTTTTATTCTGAACTATTTGAGGATAATAATATATAAATTTATTATATAAACGGCTATTTTCAACGAGTATATAGACAGGCTTTGATAGCTTTTGTTTTAAAATTTATATTGTGGGACTCTCATCTAAGTTGCGCCGTGCTGCGGTCAGCCTCTATACACCTGTCAAACAATTGTAAAATAAAATTTATATATAAACAGGGGCGTAGGAACGAAATTTTTGCTGGGTGGGCAGGTTCGAAATTTTACCCCCCCCCCCCTAAATTTTCGATGATAATAATTTTGTATGAAAGATGTTTGTGATTGTTAATTAATATTATACCAGACAGTTTTTGTTAGTTGTAAATAATTTTTGCAAAATTTTTCTTTTTATTTTCTTCAATTTTATTTACATGTATCTCTTATTTGTATCTAATTACATGGCCCACCCAGGGAAATTCCTGGGTGGGCAGCTGCCCACCCTGCCCATACGGCTCCTACGCCCCTGTATATAAAATAATATTACTAGATTTGTTTACAAAGTTGAAATTGACCAAACAAATTTGTATATGTATAATTATAAATTTATTAAGAACGTTTCGTTATTTAAAATTCAGTTTGTTCAAAGTTGAGATTAATAAAAACAATTTGATTAGTACATTAGGTGTTAATGTTTTAATTACAAGTAGTTTAGTAAAAAAAATTTTATATAAGTTTCTCAAACTTATGGCGATGACAGACACCGCCAAGGCTAAAGTAATGACATGCTATCAAGGCTAAGTAATGACATGCGTTGTGCTGCAGATCTCGCTGTAGATGAAAACCACCAAGTTAAAAATAAATACCGGAAATTCAAAAGAATCGATTTAAAAAAAATTCTAACTGTGTATAACCTTTAGGTTGGATGCCAAATTTACAAAGATAAATTATTCATAGAAACCAATAAGAGCTACCGGTAAACATTCTTTGTTAATATATTATGATCTATAATAAAAATGTAAATTAATATTGTGTATGGGCACTTTAACTAGATATTGACAGTGAATGTACATATTCTCTGGTTAAACCGTCCATAAAATATATAAAATTTTGTCTCAATGATTTAGTTAATGTATACATTAACTACTGATTATATATATTGGAAAATAGTACTTTTGTAAAAATAAAAATATCATTTATTTTACGATCGGTCGACCAGTTTTTGGGATAAATGTTACATGGAATATATCAGCAAAATCGATATCTCAAAAACTGCGCATCTAAATCGTTAAATTAAGATATTGTTATTGAAATCTACGTGTCAAAATATACTTATGAAAATAATTTTTTTCGAAATCGGATAGAAAAATTGTTTTTGAATAATCGCTATTTTTTTGGGCTACTCTTTTGAAAAAACGAAAAATTTTTTGTTCCCAATTTGGATGAAATATTAGATTTAGGTTAGACCCGCAGATTTCAAATTTTTGGTAGAACCATACAGTTTTACTGCACAAATAAATAAGTCAAAAAATACCTATCCTAATGTAATGAAATTTGGTATGCACAATATTGATATGAAAGCTTAAAGCTTGTCTAACAGTTTTTGTTATAAAAATATTTCTAAATACAAAATCAAGTTTCGACCTTGGAAATTTTTTCCGTGAAAAACACATCGGCAAGCACTAGGTTTTCATGTCAATATTGAGCATACTAAATTTTATAACATTTTGATAAGTATCGCTAGAAAACTAGTCGATCGGTCGTAAAACAAATGTAATTCTTAAATGTATTTCCCCTAGAAAACTTATAAACAGATTTTGAACTTTTCGGCGGTTTATAAGGTTTCTTACAATCTTAAAATTACTAAAAGTTAAAACAACCACATAAAGTAAGTTTAACGGATGCTCTCTGGATACAACAAAAAATTCAAGCGAGAGGGAAATATGCCTTCCTTCTCTATATGTTTGCCACAATATTCCAACCTACTTTTAAATATGCTCTCACTATGTGAAACTATGTAATTATTACCTACATTAATCAGAACAATTTTAATAAAAAATATAATCTTCATAATTAAAAATTGTATAAGTTATTTTACTAGATATGCTGTATAAAAAAGGCCGTCAACCGTGTCAAACGCGATGTTTAAACATAATTTTAATAAACTAAATTATAATTTCATTTGATCAAACAAATATTTCTTTAATCTATTAATGTAAACACGTTAACATATCTCATCGTCAAGGTTAATTACAGTAATGAGGGTATCTAAACGTCTTATATAATAGTATGTATCCATCAATTTATGAAGAGCAGAAAATCAGTTTCTTTTATTATTCGCATTCATTAAGTATGGATCGATCAACATTTAGGAGAAGAAATAAATACCGTATATTCGAATAGAGCAGTGAATGTTGAATTTTATCAGGTGTATATATTACAGCTAGCGCATGTTCATAATAATGTATATATTCACTAAATCATTCAGACAAAGTGTACATAAAATACGACATGAAAAATTTTACTAGATAGTGTATACATTCCCTATTACTATCTAGTTAAAGTATATGCAGTCATTTATTTGTATGTTTACAATAATTAATACGGTAATGTTTCTTAAATATTGTTCGTCATGTTCTTTAATTAAAGAATTAAAATAATTAACATTTTAATTTTAGCGATAATTTATGTAAAATAATAATGTATTCTCACAAAATAAACAATCAATTCATTTTTTAATAATTTATATTTTTGTACGTGATTATATTTTTTATTTAATATATCTTACTGCATTTCTTCACGTGAATCCATACATGAAATAAAGTGGATTTGGCACCAAATGATCAATTCTGAATCAATTTTCAGAGTATTTCGAGAATCAGTAGAATTTTTCTGAAAATCGACTCAATTATTTGGTACCAAATTCACTTTAGTGCATGTTTAAGCTGACATGAAGAAATCCGATAATCGACCATTTGGTACCAAATACACTTTAGTGATTGTTTAGGTCCACCTGAAGAAATCCAGTGATTGTGATTGATATGTTATATTCGGTAATTTATGCAATAAAAAATGTTTTTATTATTACCACTTTGCTAACTACTACCGACTACTATCGCCGTTTTCCAAAAATGGCGATAGTAGTCGGTAGTAGTTGAAATATATTAATCACAGATGTCGAACACTTTGTTTTGACATTTGTAAATATAACCCTACTTTAATATAACTTAATTTGTGTTTGCATCATAATAAAATTTTTATTAAATATGTCCGAATTTAAACCGAATTCTCGTCCTGTCCGTGAAGTAAAAATCTGCGGCTGAGGCTCACCGGATTTTCTTAGATTCTTATGGTAAAACGGCTATTAGTGAACGTGTCGGGAATGGTTCCAACATTTTAAGAGTGACGATTTTACTGTCGAAGATCGTCATAGTTGTAGACGGCGGTTGGTGGGACCAGCTTGGCGTAATTTAGTATGAGCTTCTGAAACCGTCTTAAACCATCACAGGTGAGCATTATAGAACGCAATTGATGGGCCTGAGCCGTGCTTTAAAAGAAAAGTATATTTAAAAGAAAAGTGAAATTAAAGTATATTCAAGAATGACCAACTTTCGCTTTTCACTTTTGAATGCCATAAAAACATAATGCATAACCGTCCATTTAAAATAGAAACCGGAATTAAACAGTACTATTCACTGTGTATCATTTTTTCTTGAAGTAGTGTAATATTTCATAAAATTCAAAAAAAAAAAAAAAAAATATCTCTTGTTAAACTCATATAAACAAAAACATATATTTAATACCTATTAATGTTTTGAGATTCTTTGAAAAAATTCAAATACGGTGTTCATTGTCTTTGAGGATATATTTGAATTTTATTTGGCTTTTTTAACATTTCCCGTTCTTATTCAACTGTATTATATGTGTTTGTGTTTCGAAAGCATTTATACTTCATGAATGGGCAGCCACATGTGATATCATTCTATTTTTAGACAATACCAAGCAATGTTTATATCACGTTATATGTGGATACTCATTCATAATGTAATACTTTCGAAACACAGGGATATTTTTTATAGTCAAAAACTAGTAATAAATGCGTCTAAATATGATAAATAAATGTTAATTACGTTAATATAAATTATAAAATAATATTTGACTAAGTTGATCCATCTTTAAAGTTTTGTAGACATACCTATTTTCTTAACTGTATTGGAAATATTTAATTCGATTTGGTGCAATTGGGATGCAAAAATAACAACAGTTAAAAAACCGTTAGAAATTTCTTATTTTATACAATTCGTTGTATATTCTGTATCTCAGAACAAAGCTAAGCTAGTTTCCGTACTAAAAGTTTTGTGTATTTAAACTTTACGCTTAAATAATAGTTATAATTACTTTCAACCTTTTAAGCATATTTAAAATTTCTTTATTATACTGTAATTAACAATTTTTTTTAACCGACTTTAAAAAAAAGAGGAGATTCTCAATTCGACTGGGTGAATTTGGTCTAGATCTGATGTCTCTAAGGGAAGAGAATGGTGAAAAACTGTTTTTAGTGATTAAATTTTATCCAAATGAAAAATTTTTCATGGTTGTATATAACAAAAGTAAAAACTAAAAAATTAAAAAAAAGAACTGCCTTCAAAAAATTAACTAGATGTAAAAAATAATTTTAAATTTTGCCTTGTGATCAATTAACTTTCGAAGTCGGTGCCTATCTTACCCTTATCTAAAATATTGATTGGTTGGCGTCGAATGGTAATTGATCATAAGAAAAAATTTTAAATTATTTTTTAGTTCATTTTTTTAAAGGCAGTTCTTATTTTAATAAATTGTTATTGCTTATTACTATCATAGACATTAATTTTTCATGTCAATGTAGGTTTTATTCAGTATATTAGGTTTCAAATCATGATCAAATAGAAATTTAACAGATTAAATATAACGCATAATAAATGACGTTTTGTTATGATATTTTATTTACACGATATGCTAGATTTGTTAGATGATAATGAATTAACTTTTATTTTTCTATTATTTGTACAAATTTCAACGAAAAGAAAAAAATATTATTGGCCATTTTTTGTGTATTTATTATTTTACAAAAAATATTAATCCCGACCAATTCGTTTTGATAATGATTAAAACATTATTGTTGTGTATATGAGATGGCTATCAAATCAAATATTACCACTTTTCTATACTTAAGTTAGACAAAGTGGATTTTATTATTCAGTTAATACTTTATATAAAAACCCACGGAGAGGTATGCATTAACTACTCAATGCATTAATTAACTGAAATGAACAGTTCAGCTATAAAATATACAACACTGCAATACGTAGACTCCCTTGTAGAAAAAATTATCTAAAAACTAATTTTTTGTGTACTTTCATTCAAATATTAAGTCACTTAAACAGTCTATGACCAAATTTTATATCAAAGTGTATAAGAATAGGTGAAACGCATTATTATCTAGAGATTGGTACATAAATATGTTGATTATTATCCATATTTTGAACTGTTACATAATTACACGTCGAATTTATAATTATCCTTTTGTTGAAACTGGTAATTAAATCAAAGGAAATTTACTAAATGATTGCTTTGTCTTGAAGTTCAAAAACATATCAAATAAAAAATATATCCCTAAACATATACAGATCAAATGATTTGTTAAAAAAAGCTCGAAAAAAAAGTTCTGATGACAGTTTTTGATGAAATCAATACAAAAATGTCATTGTGATGATTTAAGTTAACATTGATGTAACTACGAAACCGATGTATACCAAAATTATTTAAGATTTGTTTATGAAACTAATAACTAATAGCAGAATTATGTATGAATTCAATAGTCATCTTCTTGAAAATGGTTTATAATTATTTGGCACACTCGATAAGAAACTATTGATCAATTTTCATCAATTAATAACATCACTGAAAAAATTATTTCCGAGTTGTGAATTTAGAACAATCGTAAATGAAAGTTTAATAAGGGATATGTTGATTTGCAGAACAATTAATATTAATCTAAAACAAAAATTACTACAAATTTTGCACACTTCCGTTCGGAATTTTCTCGGTAAGTGAAATTGATAACAGAAAGGATAACAAATTATTCGAAAATATGCAAAGTTCTGATTAGTACATAGATGAAATAATTGTAAGTGGTTTCCCTTAAGAAGATAATTTATAATTTTAAATTGTACTTAATCTCATCGAGAAATCGGGTCTAAAATTAAACAAAGAAAAATGCAAATTCCGTATTCAAGAAATTTTATACTTTGAAAAAGAAAACCAAGAAAGGAATTTATCCTAATGAGTCTATAGTTCCAGCAATCGTAAACATACAAAAGCTTACCAGTAGGGTATGATGTTATATTGATTAAATATGTTATTAATCATATCTAATATATAATATTGATAACCTACCTTCATGTTTGCCCTGTAATAAATACAATCATGTTCGCTTCACCCACAGGATAAGGTTTAGGTATTTGGGCTGACTTTGGCTTTTGTACTCATTTTATTCGTAAGGAATATATGGATGCTTTCGGTCTAAAAGCTTGCTTCGTTCAATAATATAATGAAAACTTTAATTATAAATATTCATGCCAAATTTGTATGAAAATAAGTAAAATAATTTGATAAGATTACTTGAAGAATGTAAACAGGAGAACGTAGAAAAAAAATTTGGAGTGTACTGCTTTAGAGCACAAACGATTTTCGTTTGCATTTACTTTTAGTATCGATCGGGAATTCATAAATTTCCCGTCTATTGAAGATGATTTTTAAGCTTGTGTTTTAGATAGTTTATTTTTGCAGGGTCGGTACTTAAGATCATTATTCATATTAATTGAAAATCGAATGTCAACTTTAATTACCGATCAATGATTTTCATATTTCAACATCTTGAATACGCAATAAAGACCGCAATCAGACCAACAGACGAAATAAACCCTAGACTAAATAATAAATTTATTTTTATATATTTCATGTCTGTATCTTTTGATATAGGGAAAACAATGTTAAAATATTCCTTACAAGAATATTATAATTTTTTTTATACACATTAATTCAAAAAGATGCGTTTTCTATAGTTAGAGTCCACAGATTTATTTGGTATACATTTTTTGTATATTGGGAATCCCTATACTATAAATAAATCTGCTACCTCACATAGATTTCGATCATATAACAATAATTTCAACCACTTGGAACCTTAACGCTAGGCAGCTACTCCATCATTTGGTAAAAATTTAAAACAGTAATTCTTATTCTTTTATTTATTTCGATGTCGTTAATATTATTTCTCAATCAATAGTGGCCTCAAAGATCTAAAAAACCCTAAGCAGCGTTAGTAACGCTAAAAATTAGTAAAAAATATAAATTTTACTTAAAATATTCGACCTGTGAAATATAATAACTGTAGATTAAATAAGATTTGTAATTCAGGACTAAATTGATTTTTTATGTGTTGTTTTCTGGTGAACGCGTTGTGTATAGTTATGATTAGCAGGGAACGAACAATCATAATCAAAACCACATCTGTATTTATTTTATTCGTATTTTCATATTGGTTTTCTGTGTAGTACTAGCTCCCGTACCAGTAACCAATACGTAATAAAAAATCCGAAAGAAGAAATGGTTCTGATTGAAGCCATCCTTGTTGTGAGGAACGTACATTTACTATGCATTTATGAAATAACAGCATATTGGGAATAAATGACTTTTATGATGACCTAAAATAACTGTTAGCTGGGATAAAAATATTGTTGCAGATATCAATACTTCAATTTCACCTGATCTAAGTCTAGTCATGTAATAGACTGAGAATATTCAAACAAGAAGAAATATAATATTACCACTTGCCTGTTCAAACTAACATTAATGAAAACCAATAAAGAAATGTAGAGTGTAAAATATTCATCTTTAATAGAATCAAGCTATTTTTCTTATTATTATAACAATTACAAGGTTATAACAATAAATACAGAATGTATTTCAGCCGATCTAAGTGCATTTAGAGTATCAAACATCATACGACTGAGACAGTCATCTAGGTTGTACAACACTATTTTAGAAGAGTGTCCTATAACACAAAATAATCAAAAACTTTCACGTACATATTTTAGAGCGCTTAAAAAATTTGAGTTAATGATACTTGCTTTTTTCCAGTGTGAAAAATAGTGTGACTCGCCTATACTAAATGACTCGTAAACAAAGCTCAAATATTAATTATTGAGATGTTGTCAGACTAATTTTTGTTAAAAGTTTTTACGTTGAACATCTCATTTGGGACTTTGGAAAACGATTTTCCAATTAACATGATCAAAAAACCGATTCTCTATCCTGTCAATTACATATTAAATTGCTAATTATTTAACGCCAGTGCTTTGTTGCCGAGCAAAATAATTGAATGATATTATAAATTTCCTTGTACCATTTCATATAAATTGCAAAAATACGCACATTCCTAGCTTGCATATAAATTAAGTTCGTATTTTTGAAACTTTCTCTCTAAGAGAGGGGGTGAAATTAAAAAATTGAATTTTACTTCCATTTCTTCTTATCATTTCACTTCGATTGCAAAAAACCGGATTTTTCTAAGTTCCGTCTGCAATGGGGGTGGAGTAAAGTTAAAAATAGTTTACTAAGACTTCACCTCATATCGATTGTAAAATAGAGTGTTTTCTTGGTTTTTACGGAAAAAAGCTGGTAGTCTTGGAAATTTTAGTCAGAACGTTTTTCGTGTGGCAGAATCAAGTTTATGATTACTCGATATACTTTGAGATGTGCTTAGAAATCAAATTTCAGAAAAAACCTGAATCCTCTAAAAAAGATAGTGGGTACGGTTCTCCGAAAATCGACGGAGTATCAGTCGGACTACAGACTCGTTTACAATCGATTCATTTCATGACCGTGCACAGTGTATGCATTCACGCAGTGGTCAACGCTGCGAAGTAAACACTACTAAATTCATAAATCTAAAGAATGTTGGATTGCTCACGAAAATCATTAAAAAAAGTGTGTCAGCTTGCACATGACAATATCATAACGAAACTTTAAACTTCTAACCGATTTGGATGAAAATTTTATGGCTTGAAAGCATTGCACACTCCCTAATTTTATGAAGACGCTTTCTTAAAACTTAAATAACTAGTATTTTAAGATTACTTTTCGCATTCCCATTAAATATATTTCCTACTCCAAAATGCTATTTTATTAAATATATTTACTACTGTATGGGAGTTTGGGATAGAAGTATGTATACCTTCCTTGTATTGTATTTTATTTTGTACATATAAATACATTATATAAAAGTATAGGTGAAAATTCGTTATAATATTTCATGCTTTCTCATAATATATAACAAAATGATTTATTGCATGATATTTGTCTGTAAATTATTTTCCAAATTCAAATATTTATTTTGTCTGCATTTATATTTTGTAGATACCGTAGAAATAAATCAAATTCAGGCGAGCTGCTGTATTTATTGCTACATTGCAGGTTAGGGCATGAGTAGGAATGCCTCACATTAGAACTTTTATATCCCTCTGGTATTAATCTAGAATTTATTTGATCATGGATAAAGTTAATTTAAAAGGAATTGTCACTTATAATAATCTCTAATGTAATTTATAATATATTCCTTTTCAAATGCAATGAAATGTTGTATGTACAATCTTGACATGAAAACGAAGGGCTTGCCGAAAAGTTTTTACCGACAAAAACTTAAAAATTTAAATTTATATTTACAAATAAATTATGGCGAAAAGCACTTCAACGCGCCGCGCCTATTTTCATGTCAAGATTAATAAATTTCGATTTTTACCCAATTTCCTAGATCAAATTATTTTGTATTTTTTAAATACGTATTTCGACTACAAAGTAGTCATCATCAGTATGAATTAGCTAGTTGTAATGATTCTCTGAGGAGATGTTACTCGTTGGTGACGAAAAATCGAAATTTAGTCGAAAAATCCTAGAGTTCTCATTAATAATTATATAAAAAAAAAATGTCAAGATTAAGAAAATCAAATTTCACTACATTGCCACATGTGACCAACTTATAGTAGGTTTTTTGTGTTTTTAAACAATAGGCTAGTTGCCGTTTTATAAATTAAAATATCGATATTTATTGATTATTTTTCAACAATAAAATATATGACAAAATTAATATTTTTGCTCAAACTTTTTAAACACGTTAGGCTTTTTAGAACTTCATACGATGAAATATGATGCTGAAATTACACAAACAATGAAAGTAGATGCGTAGTTAGTTGTTCAATAAGTTTTGCGGCTCGATAATACAAACAAAATTTTAAGAATTTAAATACACTTTATTTTTCGATATAGTCTCCCTGAACATCAATATACTCGTTCCAACGAGATTCCAATTTATTAATTCTATCCCCTAAATGAGAATCTGTGAATCTAAAAAATACGCTCTTACAGCTGCTATGACCTCATCATTTGATTAAAAAAGTTTTCTACGCATGAATTTTTTTAATGTTTGGAAACAGATGGAAGTAACTAGGGGTCAAATTTGGTGAATACCGTGGAGGCTCTAGCAATTCGAACTTTTATTCATGGATTTTAGCCGTTGTTAAAATGCTCGTGTGACTCGGGGCATTGTCCTTATGAAAATAGTTTTTTTCATGAAGTTTTTCCTTTTCCTGGTCTAAAAGGTTACAATAATATTCAGAATTCATTGTTTTACCAGTTTTCAAGTAATCCACAAAACAAAATTCCCTTGGCTACCCAAAATACTGATGCTGACACCTTCTTGACCAATTTCTGGACACGAACTCGTATCGGAGGCCAGGTTCACACCACTCTTTGTTTTCCTTTTTTTTTATTCCGAATCTTGGTGTTAGATCATTAGATGTCTCATCCATAAGGATGAATCGACGTACATAATCTACTTTATCCTTTCGAAAACGCACTAAATGTTGCTGAGAAAGTCGCATTGAAATGTGATTATGTTCCATTGTTACAGAATGCGGCACCCATTTTGCACACAGTTTTCTGAAAGCCAATACTGTCAAAATATTACTCACACTACCTAATGAGATGCCTAGTGTTTCTACTAAATCTCTTAAGTTCATTCGACGACTGTCCAATACGATATCCTGTATTTTTTTTACGATTTCTGGTGTTGTTGCTGGTTTTGGACGTTGTGGACGTGAATCATCTTCAAGGCTTGTGTGACCACGTTTAAATTCAACAACCCATATGTCTACTAAATTAAAGGCGAATAAAAATAAAAATTCAATAACTGCACGATACTTGCTTTTTTCCATTGTGAAAAATAGTGTGACTCGCCTATACGAAATGGCTCGTAAACAAAGAATAAATTGGCACATTGAAATGAAACTTTACATACGTTCACATATGAAGAATGTACCAAAAAAAAAAAAAAAAAAAAACATTTACGCTAGAATCTCTTAAAATTGCTTGATGAAATATTTAAGACAAAGAAGAAGACAAATTGTTACTAGATTCAAAGAGCACATGGCACACATAAAATTTGGACGAACCGATTAATCATGTGTAGGTACTCATGATTAACAATCATAAAATCGACAAATCAAATTTAAAAATCGGTTTTCAATCCAACCGAACTAGGTGCATATGAAAGCATCTACATTCAAAAATATGACAAAGAGACGATGAACTTAGATAAAGGACCTATTCCAAATTCTGATTTAATAAAGATTTCAAAATTGAAGTTGAACTATTAGATTTGAAACAGAATTTGAAAATAAAATGATTTAATTTCATAATTCTTTTTTAGTTTTGATCGTTCAATTTTTAGTTTGAGATTTTTTAATTGACAAAAACCATGTGGTCCAATATCATTGGTCGAACACTAAACACGTGATCGATGCTGATTAGTTGACGTAGCAATTTGATAGATACTTGGAAAGTATAAATTGCGCATACACGAACGAACAGGTGTGCATTATTAATTTGAAAATTTGAACAGGTGTGCAAACCGGCACCAAATGCAACGAGTAATGTCTCCTCAGAGAATGATTAAAACTAGCTAATTCATACTGATGATGACTACTTTGTAATCGAAATACGTATTTATAAAATAAAAATAATAATCTAGAAAATTGGTGAAAAAATCGAAATTTATTCGAAAAATCCTAGAGTTCTCATTAATAATTATAAAAAACAAAATTGAAGCTCTTAATCGATTGAAAATGCCAAACGCTTTGAATGTTATGACGAATCAAATAAAAACCCAATTATTATTAACATTTTGTCATTTTAAGATTAACTTTTAACTTTTTTATTGAACTAGCAAAATATATTATATATATTTTTATTTTTTATTCAACAAACGAAACAAGTCCAATATACAAAACTAGTTACAATAGTGGTTATAATAATGAGTATATAAAATTAATTTAAATTTTAATAGTAAAGTAAATTTTTAACTCATTGATACCGTTATGGCATGAAATATACGTCTCAGAAAAATATATATCTCTGTCAAATAATCAATTTCCCTAAATAAATAATAACAATATTGAAAATATAGTATATATAGAAAATATACTAGCGGAAGTCATCCGGGAATAGTGTAGCTTACATCGGTGCATTTTTTAAATCGGTCCAGTAGTTTTTAAGTTTATTAATTATATACAAAAATACAAATGTTTCCTCTTTATAATATTAGTATATATCTGATAATTTAAATGTTATTGACTCGTATTGTTTTAAACTCTAATAGCGACCGTAATACGAGTACCACTTTCACGTCATTGTTTGACGTAACTATGGGAATTTTAATATCACTAAAATCTAGCCTCTTAGTACTTAGTTACTACAATATTTACTCGAATTTCTGTATGCCGTTGTTAAATACTAAATTACAAACATATGTATATATTATCTTACTACAGTGCCGAAAGCCTTTATAGTATTTAGATTAAAAATACTATAAATATATTATTTATTTATATTTGTATATACATAAGACATGCTAAGAAAAAAGAGTCTAACTACCGGTTAGCTTAAGAACTATTTGAATTACCGACTTTTAGGCATAAAAGCCCAAGGCATACAACTTATAATCGTCTGTGTTTCGATACTCTGATGGTAATAGTGTGTAATAACGTACGATATCATTAATATTGTGTATGTTTGATCATGTTTATATTTGATATTTTGAAACATACACACAGTGTCACATAATAGCGTATATTATAGTGTTTCATAATATTGCAATAATTAATCGAATTTTTGTAGTTTATTGAAAAAAATCAGATGAGTGTCATTATAAGTAGCTTATATTTTGGCTATTATGGTGCTGAAATCTTAAACTAAACCATTCACATAAAATAATCATAGATTACCGTTTGCTTAGTTTTACTAGGTAATGTTTGCATTCAATATCACCACTACCTACCTAAAACAAAAGTTTTCTGATATAAAGGGAAAAAAGTGAACAAGATTTTGTTTTATATTAAATTATACTCTATCCACTTAGAATATAATTTTTTTCAGAAATTCTTTTTGTCAAAATAATCTTTTCACGATTTGTATCGCTAAACATATCTTTGGCCATTCTGAATAGTTCCGTTCTTCCCCATTACATTTCTTTTGCTTGTATTCGCTATTATTAAATACCATTCAAATTAGTAATATTAGTGAATGTAAACAATAACAGAAATTTTACTTTATAATAAAATAAAATAAAATTATGAAATAATTCATTGGAGTTAGCACGAAAGGTTACAAAATTATTGTTTTAAACTTTGCACCACATTTTGGTGACATTTTGATCAATTTCAAAATGAAAATTTGTGTAAAACGACGTACCGTAAGGCATATAGTGACATTTGAAATTTGAAATTTCAGTGACCCTGGAACATCCTGCAAGTGATTTTCAAACAAAAATGGTTACCTGAGCCTAACCTGATAAAAAAACAACCCTCCCTCTATATATTTACATATGTATATATATATATATATATATATATATATATATATATATATATATATATATATATATATATATATATATATATATATATATATATTTAGAATTTCAATTTCATATAGTAATAATTTTTTTCTATATGAAGGCCCATCATATAAATTTTCAGTAAAGTAAAATATTTTTTTAATAAAGTGTAAAATATAAATTCATATATCATATTACAACACACTATTTATTTCGAATATACGCAACATTGGTAAAAAGTTTTTATATACCTATATACTCACACGGCGTACACTACTGGTGTTATATAAAGTTACTGTTAAGAATATAAATTTTTCGTGATTTTAATCAAACTTTCAATGATTCTTTTCCTAAAATTTATGATTAGTCTTTATAAACCATAGAAAAATTTGTAATATTTGAATACTTGTTGACAAGTACTGATTATTTTAACGAATGTATTTTAGATGATTAAATCTTAATTAGTTTTAACACATCACATGAATTACCTACCTAGAAGCTTACATTACTTTCGTTATAATTGTTTTCGTTAAAAACCGATTAATATAAGAAAAAATTATTTTTGAGTTCTTGGATCGAAATTTAGAAAATGTGGTGGATTCTACCTCATATGAAAGAGAAAATTTCAATATTAACAGAAATCATTAATTACTAATTTTAAGTAAAAAATATGCTAAAATTTGTTATCGAAAAGTCAATAATTGTGGAAAAAAACTGTCATGGCCAACAAAATATAAATCAAGTGAACAAGTGTGGCTGTCTTTAGAAATCAATGTTTGAAATATGAAGTCCATACAGTTATAAGATTTACTAATATTATAATATGTATTAAGGAATAGTGGCGAAACTTAATTGTTTAAGAATAAATGCGTCAGCCAAAAGTTGTTCGATTTAAAGACGTGACACGAATATTTTTTATATTTGAAATTTTTTTCTATCTCTTATAGTTGGGTCATTGAACACAATTCATCGAGTTAAATACATCACCAAAATTTTAGAAAATTAACTGTTTTCGATTTTTAGTTCTCATTATGACGGTTGGGCAGGCGGACATATGGTAATGGACTAATTGGTGATTCTATGATGATCTTTACTAAAATTTTGTTAATGCCTTGAATATTTACTAGCATTACAAATTGTAGAATAAAAGAAGTCTTAGTAAAAATTCCAATTTTCATTTCAGTAGATATTATTCATATTTTAGCTCATTGAAGGTGGTATTTCGTTCAAACAAAATTGAAGTAGGTAGTGGAATTTAACGTTGACAACATAAAACGAAAAATAATACGGAAAAAACTAATTGAAAGGTTTTGATATTGGCTTTTAATTTTATAATAAGTGCTGTCAGCTAGATACTTATTAAGTACTTAGATACCTATACCTATTGACAATAATCTTGGTTACTCAACTTTATAGCAATTCAAATTATTAACTAATGGCGACTTCATAAATTGAAATTTAACACAATGTTCAAATTAAATTGCTAGAAACACCTTCTAAATGTTTGACAATTTTGAAGTGTATTAAAACATATTTCGATTATTTTTTCATTTCTCTAAAATTTACTTGATTTTTAAAATAAGTGTTTCACTGAATTGAGTGGAGTACCTAGAGATTTTTTCTTAGGAATTCTGCTAAAGTGAATGTATTGGTGTCAAATTTTCTGGGTTTTATATGCTAAATACTAAAACGTTTGCCACATTATTTTTGTTTCCAACATTACAAATAATAACAGTACTTGATAGAACAATTGAAAGCGAAAAATGCTCAATAAAAAAAGGCTATGTTTGATTAAAAAAATCATTGTTTTATTAAAAAAAATTTACGTTTTTGAAGGGTTTTCTACCTTTTCATGTTTTAAGCTCTATAGGAACTGTAATAATAATATACATAAAAATGAAGTAAAAAATTTTTGTTTTTATGTCATCAAATATTTTGGTACTTTTTATAACTCATGAAAATAATAATATATAATTATTTTCTGTATAATTATATAGTTGTAATATGATTAAATAGCTTTAGTATTAAGGGGTTATATACAGTTAGAATTTTAAAAAAATCGATTTTTTTTTTAATTTTATTTCGTTCCGGTGAATATTTTCGAAGTTACATGCAAATTTGAAAAGGTATATTTATCCTATGTAAAGTAGTTTTCAAACTTTAAACGCGTTTTTCTCAAAATGGTGTTTTCAAAGAAGGTGACCAACATTAGTCGAAAACGGCTAAGCCGATTAGTCTCAAATTTTAACACGAGCTTCTTTAATATATTTTTTAGTAATTAATCAAAGATTTTTTCTCACCGACAAATATTTTTATTTTTTTGTAAACAATTTAACTGTATATAACCCCTTAAGGAATATCGTTGAAAATTCAATCTAATGTAACAGTTAATGGTATAAATATACTCTATTGGAAATGATGTCCATTTTATGGAAACCTTTACAACAACGCGAAAAATTTCAAATGGTAAACTCTTTAATTCTATACCATAAAAAGAACTAAAAAATCCTCAAACATTGATATCCATTCACTTAAACTGAATGATATACTTGTCATGAAGATACATTAATGGCATTATAAATGGATGAATTTATAAATGGTATTTCATTCACCGTAAAAGAAATATACGTTGCAGCTCATTGCATGTTGAAGAGGAAAACATTCTCGAACGTAAATCGATGAAAGATTTTCAATGTTAAGTTAAATAAAATTAATAGAATACAATTTCTGTTTAACGTAAGGATAAATCATTTATCATACATAAATTATTTGTTTTGAATATTATAATACTTATTAGTGTAATTTAATTTTTGTATTGTTGAATATTTATGTTAAAGTTTAATCACTTGTATTTTTAAACAATTATGGAAGCATATCGAAAATCTTAAATAATTGGTAACTAAAATACTATTTACCTTCATTATTAGCAGAGCATTTAGCATATTTGTAATAGAAAGTTATTTGAAAACGTGCAGAGATTTTCAATACTAATTTAATTAATTACAAATAACATAATAAAATTTATATTTAACATAAATTATGAACTATAAAAAACAAATCATTACGTACAATAATTATTTGTATTGTATATTATGATATTATGTTTAATTTAATTTTTGTAAATAATTATGGAAGCATAATTTTTGGTGTAGAAAAGACACCAACTTTTTAACAACAAAACTAACACCCGGTATTAGGTATGAGTCAGCCCGTACCATCGGACCAAGCCCTTCGGCCTTGGTTCCACGTCACAGAAATGTACCAAGCCCGTGAGATGAAATTTTTATATATACATCCGGGAATAAATTTTTATATGGGACTCACGGTATTTGCTAAGGGTCACCTAGAACCTCGGCCCCTTGAATCTCGAGGCGAACTTTGGCCTTGGCTCCGCATTACAGATAGGATATTTTTAATTTAAAAAACATACATAAAAATGTATAGCCTCATCCATACATTGATAAAAAGTAGCCTTAAGTAGCCTTAAATGCTGATTTTATGCATAGTTTTCCTATTTTTCTTGTAAAATATTAAATTTGCACCAAAAATGTATATTTAACAGTTTCGGCAGTATATGCCATTGAACATGTATAAACATTATGTGTTAAAATGTGACCTAAATTATTTAAAAATTGTCTCTCGTATTATATGTAACTTTTTAAAAATGGAAATGATAAACATTTTTAAAGCATTTACAAAATTTTGATACAATTATCTCCATTAGTTAACATTTGTTGTAACTAGTTCTGTTATAAATTTATCATTTCATTTCTTCTTAATTTAAAACTACTCTGTTTTTTGTTACATTATTTTGCAACAATATTGTTGAATTGAAGCGTCTACTTCACGAACATGGATCTGATGTTATTGTTTAAAAATCTTTAAAAATAAGTAAGTTATGGAAATTCAAATTATGGAAAGTAGTTATGGAAATTCAAATAGTTTACAAATTTTTTTGTGGTATGGAGTCTACTTTTACATTTTGATGTTAAATATAGTAATTGTAGAATCAGCCAAATACCCCAATAATTTTCGAATACAAAATGTTCCTAGCTGTGAAACATATTTTGTCTTTTTAAGCTATTGCATAGATTCTATCGCGGGCCTTGAGCGCGGGGGCCGAATCCAGAAATTCCGTAACGAAAAAAAATAATATGTTACAAATAATCATTTCCATAGAAACCAAAATCTAATTTTGAAATTCAAAATTAAACTTCTTTATCTATTCAAAATAAAACTTCTTTATCTCTTCTCACTAGCAGTATGACGAACTGTCAACTATATAAAGTGTGCATATCGCATTGTTCAAGTATTACCGGAATCATTGCATAGCTTCTATCGCGGTCCTTAACCGCGGGGACCGAATCCAGAAATTCCGTAACGAAAAAATCTCACGCTCCCCACACCGACGGGCAAGGAGGTGTGGCTTGACGAATCGAGACGAGCTGCTCCGAAATAGGACGAATACATAAGCAGCTGTTTATGAGAAAGTATACAGGTGTATAGGTGTAAGAAAAAGCAATACTGCATGAATAAAATAAATAAATAAAAAAAAAATTATAATTGCATAAGTTGATACAAAATGCTATGCAATAGCTTTATCGCGGCAGTCCCCGAGTGCCACACGTCTTTTTTTTTCTCACATGTTACAAATCATCATTTCCATAGAAACCAAAATCTAATTTTGAAATTCAAAATAAAACTTCTTAATCTCTTTTCACTAGCAGTATGACGAACTGTCAACTACATAAAGTGTGCATATCGCATATAGACTGTTGAGAATATGTTATTATATTCAGGAGATATTGATGTTGATTAGAAATAATTTATATAACAAAACAAAGGTTACCCGGTCCAGCTATTCAAAATATAATTTATTTATCTCTTCTTTTCTATATTAATTGTGGGTGCACGAGGTATCGGGTGTCCCACATCAAACACGAGTGTCTATATAAAAATTTCGTGTCACGGGTATCCCACACCAAATAATGGGTTTCACATCAAATACCGGGCATCCCATAAGAAACGATTTTCTGTAATTCTACCCCTAATGGGGTGAAAAGCAGAGGCAAAGTTTGTATGGGACAACGGAATTCCTTCGTCCAATATGCTTCAAATTTTGCATGCAATCGAAGTAATATCAATTGTCACCGCAACGTGTCCGGGTATTTAAAATATATATTAATATCATTATTTATTTAATTAAGAAATAGACGAAAGTTGTTAAGAATATGTTATTATACTTAGAAATGTTGAAGTTAATTAAAAATATGTGGCAAAACGACGTTTGCCGGCCAAGCTAATTGATTTATATATATATATATATATATATATATATATATATATATATATATATATATATTATATATATATATATATATATATATATATATATATATATATATATATATATAAATATATATATATATATATATATATATATATATATATATATATATATATATATATATATATATATATATATATATGTCAAGTAAGTAAAATATAATCATAGAAACATTTTAAAATATTTATGAAAATTGATATACCCTTCTAATTATATAATCTATGTCGTCCCGGAACTAAACAGTTCTTTTGTTTATTTTTATGCGTATGCGTATTACTGATCGTATACGCTTATCAAGTATATGACATCTTGTGTTATTTTTTGTAATGCGTGGTTCCAAAAGAGATGAAGGTATACTACTAGCCTACTTTATTTTTAATAAACAACACTCATATGTAGTATTATATATGATTTCATTGATACATTCAAATAAATATTTTTAATTGTTTTCAACATCAAACACAAATTATTATAATTTTAAATAAATATTTACGCTGGTAATAAATATGTCTGTGAAAATTTCACTCCGTAGCTTAGATATTTTTTGGAAAAACACTATTTCGAAAGGAACAAAATTATATTAAAGATTCCATGTCTCAAATTGATGTAAATGGTTGTCGATGAATTTTTGGACAATTGTGCGAGAAACATCAGGTCAAAATAGTTTAGAAAAACACAAATATGTAATTTTACCATTTTTATTGTAAATATTTCAAATTTAACACCCAATTGTTTTTTATGATAAGCGTATACAGAGATCGGTATGGTTTTTTACAATCACCGTGAATTCAATAATGAAAATTAATTTTACATTTATCAATAAATAAACGAATTAACATTATCAGAAATCTACTGATCTGACACCCCAAAGCCCACGCAATTCAAAGCGACTTGTTTACAATAGTTATCATTATCAACTTCGGAACTGATATAAAAAAAGATAAAAAAATTGTCACAAGTATAAGTACGGATAAGTATCGAATTACCAATAAAAATAACAATAACAAGAATATCTACATACAATCATTATATTTGTTCATTTTATCATATTAAATGTATAAAAATCGTTGTATTTATTTATTATACATCCATTTTCAACAATTCAACGAAAAAAACCAATCTCTCCACCTTCATGTAACCCTGTAGGGTATCAATAAAATGCTTCCATGCCTAGCAAGTAACATGCAAATAATAATAATACGCTTCAATTCAATAAAGTTAAATCAAACTGAATTCAAAAGATTTTATAGACAAAAATGGAAGAACAAGAAACTACAAAATATAAGTGTAGGCTATATGGGAATTAAA
This sequence comes from Chrysopa pallens, assembly GCA_020423425.1. Classification (NCBI taxonomy): domain Eukaryota; kingdom Metazoa; phylum Arthropoda; class Insecta; order Neuroptera; family Chrysopidae; genus Chrysopa; species Chrysopa pallens. The sequence continues at coordinate 72,862,246 of CM035592.1, forward strand.
AGGTTTAAATACGTAATATTTGGATGTGTTGATCTGCTTAGTTTGACATTCGTTAAAACAATTGTGTGAGATTTCCAAGTTATCAAAATTTACAAAAAGACTTAATAAAAAGATAATACGCATCACATAACGTGGATAAATCACCAAAAAAAAAGTTTACTTACGGTAGGCGGTTCTGAAACTAAGAACGAATCTAACTAAGAATAAATCAAGTGTAGTCTTAAAAATATTACCAAATACAAGAAACCATCATAAAATCATAAGAAACAAATTAAATAGACCATTTATTTATGTAAAAGCTCTGTCAATATGAAATTGGGAAAATATAATTCGTAGGTTAAGTGGAAACCTATTTAACAATTGGCAGTTTTGAATATGCCAAAAAGCATTGCGAGGTTGTTTCATAGGATATAAGTAGGTAATTTTCGATTGTTTGGACACATACAGAATATATTGCAGACATTTTAAAAGCTGATAAATGCTAATGAAAATTAAAACCTCCAAATAGTCTTTAAAATCTTGTCAACCTACAGCCTACAGCATTTTAACACAGCACTTTTTAGATTCTAGACCAGTCCGCTTGAGCTTTTTACTTGGCAAAGGTAAATGACCGATTATATCTTTTGGTTTCTTACATTTTTTAAAATTTTGTGACATTTGAACAATACAAAAACGAATCAATTTTTAGACTCATAATAATTTAAATTACTAATTTGATGTAAATATACTCCGCTCATGATGTATTTTAATTTTTTAATGTTTTATCATTTAATGTTAACAACTTTATTTATATTATGACAAGAAACATATATAGAATATGTTAGAGTATAATAATTAGTGTCTCAAATTTGCAACGCTAGAAACTATTGAAGTGACTAACAAAATTTTGCTATAAGTGTTCATAGAATCACCTAATTAATTTATTTGCCGAATGTCCGTCTGTTTGTCATTAAGATAACTCAAAACGAAATGATATAGTCAATCATCAAAATCGGTCTTTTGGGTCGAATGAATTCATAACCAAATAGATTAAACCAAATTAAACCAAAATAGATAAAAGAAGAAAAATTAAAAAAAACTAAAAATTTGTTTTGTAGAATATTTTCGCCACAACTTTAGCCCAAATTTAACAAATAGAATTGCTTTACATTTATTATAATATATTTATTTATAACTGCATGGACTAAATTTAGTGTACATATTTTATGAATACTGCTTAATCATTGAAACTATTCAAATACTGATACTGAATGTATCTAAACAATTAACATAGTTTAACTTTTTTTTTCGTTAATTTTCATTAATATGAATATCCGGTAATTTTGCTCACATCTTACTTTTAGATACGAAATCTATATAATTAGATGATTTTTGATAATTTTCTTACAAATTTTCAATTCATAATTTAGCCTTGTAGACTAGAATTCCCATAGAAAATGCATTCAAAGCTTTTCATTTCTATATACACTTACATATCACTTTTTTCTTTGTAAATGTATCATATATTTAAGTTTATTATACAAGTTATAACTCAACAATAGACACACTTAGAGCCCTAGATCGACGCTAAAAGACGTAATAGTCACTACTAAATCTCTACAATGCAAATTGGTGAGTCATTTGGGGAGGTTGGTGGATAATCGGTGAATTCTGCGTACTACAGTTTGGACACCTTATGACTCAAGTAGAAAAAGAAGACAAGAGATGACATAGTTAGGTGCTCAGTGGATACGATGGACTCAATAGGAAAAATTGGTAGTCTGCGGAGAAAGCCTTTGCTCAATATATGGACTAATGTAGGGCTTATTTATTTAAACCAATATGTAATAGTAATAAAAACTGATCGAAATTGTTACCAAGCAATAAATTGTTTTATGCTACAATTTATTTGGAAATTTTTTTAACGCAAGACGTATAAAGAGGATGAATTGTTTTTGACTTAATTTTTTATAGGTTTTTTTGCTTGCAAGGTGACTTGATAAGAGCGATCTTAGTTATGATTTTAAAAAAATTTTTCAGCCACTTGAATATCATACTCTTGAACACTTTAGAAATTCATTATAAAAAAAATTTCATTTCTTATACCCGTTTTTAAATGTTTGTTATCTGTATGAAAATAAGTGACCAGTACTGTGTAATAATTAAAAAACCGGAATAAGAAATGAAATATTTTATCTCGTTTAAGAATATTATTAAATGTTGTATAAAGAAAAATAATATCTTTCGTATTTTATTCAT